>JAGFBZ010000297.1:103969-506469 GCA_018398805.1 Hirundichthys speculiger
AATAAACAAATAAATAAGTTGATAAAGTGATGACAGCTGCCAGACCAGCCATGAATGAAACGACTGTCCATCAAATCATACGTGAATTTACTGATGTTTATAATTTCAGCTGCATCCTGTCATGGGTGTAAAAGCTAGCTGTAGAGACTAAAACTGTTTTCAAAGCACCCTTCATAAAACCTATGGTTGACATCACAGGAGGTTTTTCCAGTTCTTCGGATACAAAGGCCCTGAACCAGTTGTTGTTGCCATGGTGACGGATAGACTGATGGAGGAGGCCTTCTGCAGGTGATATTCAGACACCACTGAATGAGACAGATTCAGGTCCAGCCTGCTGAAATAATAGAGAATGGTATTTTTCTTTGGGGATTAATAAGTTTATTGATAAAATAAACTTAGGGATGCACGATAACTGTTTTTAAAACTGATACCGATAACCAATAACACACACATATACCTAAGATCATTACATCAATACTTTGAACAAAACCAAAAACAGTTTTCACTCTTTAAATGAACAGATATTTATTTTTTCCAAACATTTTCATAAAGTTATCAAACAAACCTATTTGATATCTCACATTAACTTAAATAGGGTTCATTACTGACTGATATAAAAAATAAAGGCTCCTTGAACTGATGGAAATACATGCATCAGAATTACTAACTGAAAAAATGCATTCTAGAAGTTTACAAAAAATAAATATACAGAGAAAATTAATGCACTGACACAAGTTAGATTCAAACATTTCTACTTTCTACTCATTTCACCTTTGACCGTGGGTCATCTTTGGAAAATTGGATTTTTCAATAGCCTCGTAAATAGGGTTGCCAACCGTCCCTTGAAAAACGGAACCCTCCCCTATTTATAAACTAAAGTACGAGTCTATAAATAGGGGACGGTTCCGTTTTTCAAGGGACGGTTGGCAACCCTACTCGTAAATGTGTGTAAGACCTGGTGAATTCTCTGCTGCTGGCTAGCTCACGTTAGCATTAGCTTATGTTAGCGCAATTTCAAAACTCCATGGAAGCGATGGTTACGTTTCAGGTGACTGATCAGGTTTTACGTATTAAAGCTTGTGCTATTTTTCCCTGCTTCGCTTGGAGCATTTGTCACAAATAACCAGCGAACTATCTTCTTATGAAACTAACGAAGTTCCATACCGTCGCCGCCATGTTTGTTTTCATCAGCACGCTGTGCTGCAGGCTGCATTCAAGGTGTAACGTAAATTCCTCCATTCCCTCGTTTGTTAGCCCTTCATCTGCCTTTTCTATTTTTTTGTATTTTTATATGTAACATGTGGGAAAATACTTTGAATATCAATTCAAGTCAGCAACTACTAAAATTATGACCGAGTTAACGAGTTGTTTTCTAGCATGAGGGGGTATTGTTGAGTTTCCTTATTGAGTAATCGTTTTTCTGATTATGCCGACGTCACTTGAACATAACATTCACTGCCGGTCATTCAAGGCTCAGAGGGAGCGAGGCACTGCTGTGTTGACAAAAATATATGTTATCGGGGCTATACGTCATATCATACTTATTGGAATGACGTCATCATTTCTTGTTATCGGGTCAATAATTATCTGCCCGATAACTATTGTACACCCCAAATATTTTCTCTTTCTTTCGTCTCCTCACCAGCACTTACTTGTCCTACACCAACTGTTTTTGGGAAAAAACATGAAACATGTTGGGATCTTCTATGAAAAAGTTAGTCAGACAATAAGAATAATCTGATTAGTGGGTATTTATTCAACTAAAATGGAGGCCAAAAGAAAACAATGATCATGAGGGCAGTATGAACACCCCCCCCCCCCCCCCCCCCCCCCCGCTTTCACAGGATTTAAGGTTTTGTTTAATGACACTTGAAACAGGATCACCTTGTTCAGCAGGTAATACATTCACAGGAGCAACAGCACGTGAAATACTGCACCATGTCATTTATTCATCAAAAACAGACACCATCCCATGATTCAACAGCAGCAGGAACCAGGAGAATATTACCAGTCTCTCCCATGGACCATGACAACCATTGTCTCCATGGATGGACACAGTATCTGGTCACGTGTGCTGATGACTTTTAAGCCCATTTTATCTGAAAGTGCACGGCACCATGTTGCAAAGAGGCGTAATTCCTGTTGCTTTATATTCATTTCTTTTCATTTCGCCTGGACGTCCTATGTCAAGTGTCACTACAGTGACTTCGTCCGGCGCGGCAGGTCTCACGGCTGATCTCAGCGCGACTGGACGTCCGGCTGGAGGCCTGCGAGCGCCTGGCGCTGAGACCCAGACAGAAGCTGAGGCCAGTCCTGGAGCTCCACCGTGGGGCTCCATGCAGAGGGGCCAGTCCAGGTCCCAGCATACCGTCGCCTGGAAGGGTCCTGACATTGTCCTGACAGGGTCTCTGCTCCTCCAACCAAGCGCCGGCTGACTGGCTAGTGTGCCGCTGGACCCTGCCGACCTTCCACACTCATACTTCCAGGACTCTTCCAGGCAGAACTATGTTGGGACCTACAGTCATCCTCCCAGCAGACCTCCCCAGCCTTCTCAGCAGGACCTCCAGTCTCAAATATTGATTCGGTGGCAGCATCAAATGACTGCTGTGGTTAGCACGGCTAAGCTAAGCTAAGCTTCGTCCCCAGATCCTTCCAGACCAGCCAGCACAAATCAGCACAAACACAACAAAATGTATCCTCTTTAAAATATGGTAATGATCTGATTTTTAATTACAGCTCAGAAGTCAAGATAATGCTAAGTGCTACGTACCTGAAATCATAACAGCAACGCTAGCTGCCAATCAAACACTTCAAATGACATCCAGCTATCTGCATGGTCAGTCTGACTATGGTCTAGTTTCTTTAGTCTAACTAGAGACCAAAACTGATTTTTTTTATATACTAGGTTGTAAATATGTTTAATTCTCCTTAGGCTTGGGCGGTATCCAAATTTTGATACCGTCAAACTTCCCTCACATTTTACCAGGGTATACGGTATTCCCGCGACTATTAAGGCGAACACACACCGCCGGCGGACGCCGCGCATGAAAAACAGCCCCCCCCCCACCCCCCCCCCCCCCCCCATTATGTACCCCAGGCGCTGTTGGGTCTCCACCTGCCACACCGCAGCCCCGTCTCCCTCAGGAGAACACGCCCAGCACATCACAGAGCGCGGCCAGGGAGCTGCGCGCTCTACGACGGAAGCGGGCGAGGCGCGCTCCTACACACACCTGAGTGGCATCTGCAATCACGCACCTGCAGCCTCCAGCTCATTTGGGAGGACATTTAAGCCCAGCACTCCTGTACCTCGGTGCGAGTTCGTGCCGTACGTACACTAGTGCAGTGTGTTTTTTCCTGTGGGTTCTCACTCCGAGTCCTGGTGGATATTTTCACCCGTCCTCGCGTCTTGTGGATTACTTTTTCCCGTTCTTGTGGATTTACCTTGGTGGTGGATTACTAACCGTTTATGAACTTTTTCCAGTGGCGGTCCCAGGAGGAACTGGACCTCAGTGGATTCTTCCTCCTGTGCTGATATATACTTCCCGGCTCATCTCCGCGTCTCCGGCTGCCGTGACAGTTCCGGGTTGAAAGACAGGACTTTCAGTTTCACCCGTTGGAGCTCCGGTGCCGCTGATCAGCCGGAGATTGAACTATTTTCTAATAAACTTTGCCCTTTGGGCATTTTGAACTGTCTTTGGCTGTGTCGTGCTTTTGGGGTCCTTACCAACCTTAACAGGCGTTGTTGTGCGAGTGCACTGTGAATCTGTGCTGGAGAAAGCTGCGAATGCACACGCACCAGGATTAGTTACACCTGGCCGGACACACGTGGTCCGTCCCGTCCTGGCTTGGCACTCATGCAGCAGAGGAAGCCAGGACGAGCTGAGGAGGGAAGGTCCAGGCCAACGTTCTCCAGACATCCTCTTGATTCTACGCTCCTGTAACAGGCCTCGGGTGGAAATGGACACTGCAGCAACCATCTCACTTCAGGATTGAGACTCAACCAATGTTAACATAGCTCTGGTGTGGGACAGACCTATGGACCAGAGCTAATGCTAACAGAGAACTCATCACCCTCCCTGCTGCAAAATCATATTACTTTTACTAAACGGTGGTTAAATCAATCATCTAATATACAAAGTTAACTTACCTTGAAGTAAATGTATGTATGTTTTGTAACTTTCCCCACGTTCAGATGTGGACAGACACAATTTACCCACAGCCTGCATTCTCCACCGTTTGTTTTGGTTTGGGAAAGAGAATAAAAATGTCCCTCCAAATGTTCTGGACACCTCGAGTCACTGTTGCAGGTCCCCAGCAGCAATATTTTACCACGGCGTTATTCTAGTGTAACGTAAATACGGTTGATAGGCATCGGAAAAATGGCAAAATAACATTGTCCTTAATGGAGGAGCAGCGAGAATGTCCGACCTAGCAACAGTAACCAGGGAGGGGGCGGTGCTTACCGAAAGGTCATTGGAGTTCGCTCTGTGTGGGAGACAGTACCTAGTGGTCAGTAGAGGAACTGCAACCAAACCATCTTCCTGGTTGAGTCTCAATCCTAAAGTGAGATGGTTGCTGCAGTGTCCATTTCCCCGAGGCCTGTTACAGGAACGTAGAATCAAGAGGATGTCTGGAGAACGTTGGCCTGGACCTTCCCTCCTCAGCTCGTCCTGGCTTCCTCTGCTGCATGAGTGCCAAGCCAGGACGGGACGGACCACGTGTGTCCGGCCAGGTGTAACTAATCCTGGTGCGTGTGCATTCGCAGCTTTCTCCAGCACAGATTCACAGTGCACTCGCACAACACAGCTGACGTTTCTGACGTTTCTTTGTCGTACCAAAAACAACCAACCAAAGTTCATCCTGCTCGCTACGTAGATAAGCCCTCCACCAGGGGGTGGAGTCAAAACCAACACTTTGAATGGAACTGTTACAAAGTTGTAATTGTGAGGACTATACAGAATACAGAATACAGAATGCCTTTATTGTCACTGAGCCAGCATCCCAACACAGTGAAATTACATTTCCAGTACATCATCCAAGAAAACATACAGAAACAAACAAACATATTCAGACATGGGTCGACGGTGTCTGGGGGCTGCTGCCACATTACAGCGCACCTTCTTATCAGACACAAACACATATACAAAGCTTAAATTGAAAACACTACATACAGACACGGAGGCTAGCTCTTCTTCAAGACGCGGTCTTTTCTTCTCCAGAAAATATTCTTCTCTACTCATCTGTGTAAAGGGGTGAACATAAGCAGAGCCGGTGGATGTAGGCGACATTACAACAGCAGCTCATCAGGTTCCTGTCAGCTAACGTACATGTTGAGCATCTAGGTTTGATAGAGACAAGGGCTGGTGTAACATGATGACCACCTTTGGGCTTATTTTAACACTTTGTAACAGCACGTCTTACCTTGCAGAGACCAGTGGTGTGCAAACTGTGGTATGCGTACCACCGGTGGTACACGAGCGCTCTCTGGTGGTACGCGGGGGAGCGTCATGACTTTCCACATTGTTTCCACATTTTCACTTTCTTTTTTTAAATCGGAAACATACAATGCATTATAAATTAGGGATGCACGATAACTGTTTTTTAAAACCGATACCGATAACCGATAACTTTCAGCTCCTAAAGGCCGATACCGATACTGATAACCGATAACACCCACATATACCTAAGATCATTACATCAATACTATGAGCAAAATCAAAAATAGTTTGGACTCTTTAAATGAACAGATATTTATTTTTTCCATTAAAAAACTATTGGCAAGCCTCTCATTTTCGTAAAGCTATCAAACAAACCTATTTGATATCTCACATTAACTTAAATAAGGTTTATTACTGACTGATATAAAAAATAAAGGCTCCTTGAACTGATGGAAATACATGCATCAGAATTACTAACTGAAAAAGATTAACATTTAAAGGATTTTGGCTTGTGGTTCCATTTAAATTAATACCTTTAATTAAAGTAAATGAGGTTCAGTGATTTTTTTGTTTTTTATCTCATGGAAGCTTTAGATGAGAGGAATAAGGGAGAGGGGAGGGGAGGGGAGGAGGGACTCGCTGCTGGCTTGCGCACGTTAGCATTAGCTTCCGTTAGCTCACGTTAGCACGATTTCAAAACTCCATGGAAGTGATTGTTATGTTGTAGGTGGCTGATCAGGTTTTATGTATTAAAGCTTGTGCTTCCCTCCTCGTAGAATTCACTCGGAGGATTCGTCACAAATAACCACCAAACTATCTTCTTCTGAAACTTTAACGAAGTTCCACGCCGCCATATTTGTTGTGATCAGCGCTGTGCTACAGGCTTCATTCAAGGTGTAACGTAAATTCCCACGTTCCCTCATTTGCTAGTCGGTCTTTCAGCCTTTTCTATTTTTTTCTTTATGTGTATCATGATTGGAAATATTGCTAATATCGATTCAAGTTAGCAACTACTAAAATTATGACTGAGTTAACGAGTTGTTTTCTGGCATGAGGGGGTATTCTTGATTTTCCTGATTGAGACTTTTGATTGAGTTTTTCTGATTATAACGACGTAACTTGAACATAACATTCACTGCCATTCATTTAAGACTCAGAGGGAGCGAGGCACTGCTGTGTTGACAAAAATATATATGTTATCGGGGCTATTCGTCGTGATATCGGACTTATCGGAATGACGTCATAATTTCCTGTTATCGGCCCGATAGTTATTGTGCACCCCTATTATAAATACAACGTTTCAAACGAAATTCAGGTAATAAATAACTACAATAAGGAATAAACATCTCTGTGTTTAAGGCTAACTGAGAAGGCATATTTGGCTATATTTTAAGATTGGTCATCATGGTGGTACTCAGAGAGCTGAACAGTTTCTCAGGTGGTACGAAGGATTAAAGGTTTGAGAACCACTGGCATAGATCGTATCTTCATCACTTGAATCACGCCTCGTCCACCACGACTTCTTCTGCGTCTTCTCTTTTATAGGTGTCATGTATGCATGTCTATTAACATGATCGATTGTGCTGCACTCGACTCTACTGCCTTGCCTGTGTTGTGATGCGTGCGTGACTTGGAGTTCGATTGGTTCAGCCTCTGCATTTATTCTGGTTGTTGTCGCTGCTCTCACTTGTAGAAGTAAAGGGAAGTTGCTGCGTCATTCTGTGACATAATAATAGGCCCACCGCCAGTTCTTCTGCAACTTATACATTTATAGGCGCCGCCACAACGCATACCGCCACCCAGTAGGCCAGAATTGAAATGACTTGCGATATTGACAAAGTAAACAGTCTGGAGGCGAGGGGCGAGTCAAAAGCTTAAACATTTATTTGTGGCGGCCACCGATAAATGAGCGTGTGGGAAACAGTGTGAAAGCTTCAGCATCTTTGATGAGGCCGGTCCAGAAACGGTGTGAAAGCTTCAGCATCTTTGATGGGGCCGGTCCAGAAACGGTGTGAAAGCTTCAGCGTCTTTGATGAGGCCGGTCCAGAAACGGTGTGAAAGCTTCAGCATCTTTGATGAGGCCGGTCCAGAAACGGTGTGAAAGCTTCAGCGTCTTTGATGAGGCCGGTCCAGAAACGGTGTGAAAGCTTCAGCGTCTTTGATGAGGTTTGGTCCAGAAACGGTGTGAAAGCTTCAGCGTCTTTGATGAGGCCGGTCCAGAAACGGTGTGAAAGCTTCAGCGTCTTTGATGAGGCCGGTCCACGGTGTGAAACGGTGTCCAGAACGGTGGTGAAGCTTCAGCGTCTTTGATGAGGCCGGTCCAGAAACGGTGTGAAAGCTTCAGCGTCTTTGATGAGGCCGGTCCAGAAACGGTGTGAAAGCTTCAGCGTCTTTGATGAGGCCGGTCCAGAAACGGTGTGAAAGCTTCAGCGTCTTTGATGAGGCCGGTCCGAAACGGTGTGAAAGCTTCAGCGTCTTTGATGGGGCCGGTCCAGAAACGGTTGTGAAAGCTTCAGCGTCTTTGATGGGCCGGTCCAGAAACGGTGTGAAAGCTTCAGCGTCTTTGATGAGGCCGGTCCAGAAAACGGTGTGAAAGCTTCAGCGTCTTTGATGAGGCCGGTCCAGAAACGGTGTGAAAGCTTCAGCGTCTTTGATGAGGCCGGTCCAGAAACGGTGTGAAAGCTTCAGCGTCTTTGATGAGGCCGGTCCAGAAACGGTGTGAAAGCTTCAGCGTCTTTGATGAGGCCGGTCCAGAAACGGTGTGAAAGCTTCAGCGTCTTTGATGAGGCCGGTCCAGAAACGGTGTGAAAGCTTCAGCGTCTTTGATGAGGCCGGTCCAGAAACGGTGTGAAAGCTTCAGCGTCTTTGATGAGGCCGGTCCAGAAACGGTTGTGAAAGCTTCAGCGTCTTTGATGAGGCCGGTCCAGAAACGGTGTGAAAGCTTCAGCGTCTTTGATGAGGCCGGTCCAGAAACGGTGTGAAAGCTTCAGCGTCTTTGATGAGGCCGGTCCAGAAACGGTGTGAAAGCTTCAGCGTCTTTGATGAGGCCGGTCCAGAAACGGTGTGAAAGCTTCAGCGTCTTTGATGAGGCCGGTCCAGAAACGGTGTGAAAGCTTCAGCGTCTTTGATGAGGCCGTCCAGAAACGGTGTGAAAGCTTCAGCGTCTTTGATGAGGCCGGTCCAGAAACGGTGTGAAAGCTTCAGCGTCTTTGATGGGGCCGGTCCAGAAACGGTGTGAAAGCTTCAGCGTCTTTGATGAGGCCGGTCCAGAAACGGTGTGAAAGCTTCAGCGTCTTTGATGAGGCCGGTCCAGAAACGGTGTGAAAGCTTCAGCGTCTTTGATGAGGCCGGTCCAGAAACGGTGTGAAAGCTTCAGCGTCTTTGATGAGGCCGGTCCAGAAACGGTGTGAAAGCTTCAGCGTCTTTGATGAGGCCGGTCCAGAAACGGTGTGAAAGCTTCAGCGTCTTTGATGAGGCCGGTCCAGAAACGGTGTGAAAGCTTCAGTCTTTGATGAGGCCGGTCCAGAAACGGTGTGAAAGCTTCAGCGTCTTTGATGAGGCCGGTCCCAGAAACGGTGTGAAAGCTTCAGCGTCTTTGATGAGGCCGGTCCAGAAACGGTGTGAAAGCTTCAGCGTCTTTGATGAGGCCGGTCCAGAAACGGTGTGAAAGCTTCAGCGTCTTTGATGAGGCCGGTCCAGAAACGGTGTGAAAGCTTCAGCGTCTTTGATGAGGCCGGTCCAGAAACGGTGTGAAAGCTTCAGCGTCTTTGATGAGGGCCGGTCCAGAAAACGGTGTGAAAGCTTCAGCGTCTTTGATGAGGCCGGTCCAGAAACGGTGTGAAAGCTTCAGCGTCTTTGATGGGCCGGTCCAGAAACGGTGGTGTGAAAGCCTTCAGCGTCTTTGATGAGGCCGGTCCAGAAACGGTGTGAAAGCTTCAGCGTCTTTGATGAGGCCGGTCCAGAAACGGTGTGAAAGCTTCAGCGTCTTTGATGAGGCCGGTCCAGAAACGGTGTGAAAGCTTCAGCGTCTTTGATGAGGCCGGTCCAGAAACGGTGTGAAAGCTTCAGCGTCTTTGATGAGGCCGGTCCAGAAACGGTGTGAAAGCTTCAGCGTCTTTGATGAGGCCGGTCCAGAAACGGTGTGAAAGCTTCAGCGTCTTTGATGAGGCCGGTCCAGAAACGGTGTGAAAGCTTCAGCGTCTTTGATGAGGCCGGTCCAGAAACGGTGTGAAAGCTTCAGCGTCTTTGATGATGAGGCCGGTCCCAGAAACGGTGTGAAAGCTTCAGCGTCTTTGATGGGCCGGTCCAGAAACGGTGTGTGAAAGCTTCAGCGTCTTTGATGAGGCCGGTCCAGAAACGGTGTGAAAGCTTCAGCGTCTTTGATGGGGCCGGTCCAGAAACGGTGTGTGAAAGCTTCAGCGTCTTTGATGAGGCCGGTCCAGAAACGGTGTGAAAGCTTCAGCGTCTTTGATGAGGCCGGTCCAGAAACGGTGTGAAAGCTTCAGCGTCTTTGATGAGGCCGGTCCAGAAACGGTGTGAAAGCTTCAGCGTCTTTGATGAGGCCGGTCCAGAAAACGGTGTGAAAGCTTCAGCGTCTTTGATGAGGCCGGTCCAGAAACGGTGTGAAAGCTTCAGCGTCTTTGATGGAGGCCGGTCCAGAAACGGTGTGAAAGCTTCAGCGTCTTTGATGAGGCCGGTCCAGAAACGGTGTGAAAGCTTCAGCGTCTTTGATGAGGCCGGTCCAGAAACGGTGTGAAAGCTTCAGCGTCTTTGATGAGGCCGGTCCAGAAACGGTGTGAAAGCTTCAGCGTCTTTGATGAGGCCGGTCCAGAAACGGTGTGAAAGCTTCAGCGTCTTTGATGAGGCCGGTCCAGAAACGGTGTGAAAGCTTCAGCGTCTTTGATGAGGCCGGTCCAGAAAACGGTGTGAAAGCTTCAGCGTCTTTGATGAGGCCGGTCCAGAAACGGTGTGAAAGCTTCAGCGTCTTTGATGAGGCCGGTCCAGAAACGGTGTGTGAAAGCTTCAGCGTCTTTGATGAGGCCGGTCCAGAAAACGGTGTGAAAGCTTCAGCGTCTTTGATGAGGCCGGTCCGAAACGGTGTGAAAGCTTCAGCGTCTTTGATGAGGCCGGTCCAGAAACGGTGTGAAAGCTTCGGCGTCTTTGATGAGGCCGGTCCAGAAACGGTGTGAAAGCTTCGGCGTCTTTGATGAGGCCGGTCCCAGAAACGGTGTGAAAGCTTCGGCGTCTTTGATGAGGCCGGTCCAGAAACGGTGTGAAAGCTTCGGCGTCTTTGATGAGGCCGGTCCAGAAACGGTGTGAAAGCTTCGGCGTCTTTGATGAGGCCGGTCCAGAAACGGTGTGAAAGCTTCGGCGTCTTTGATGAGGCCGGTCCAGAAACGGTGTGAAAGCTTCAGCGTCTTTGATGAGGCCGGTCCAGAAACGGTGTGAAAGCTTCAGCGTCTTTGATGAGGCCGGTCCAGAAACGGTGTGAAAGCTTCAGCGTCTTTGATGAGGCCGGTCCAGAAACGGTGTGAAAGCTTCAGCGTCTTTGATGAGGCCGGTCCAGAAACGGTGGTGAAAGCTTCAGCGTCTTTGATGAGGCCGGTCCAGAAACGGTGTGAAAGCTTCAGCGTCTTTGATGAGGCCGGTCCAGAAACGGTGTGAAAGCTTCAGCGTCTTTGATGAGGCCGGTCCAGAAACGGTGTGAAAGCTTCAGCGTCTTTGATGAGGCCGGTCCAGAAACGGTGTGAAAGCTTCAGCGTCTTTGATGAGGCCGGTCCAGAAAGAAACGGTGTGAAAGCTTCAGCGTCTTTGATGAGGCCGGTCCAGAAACGGTGTGAAAGCTTCAGCGTCTTTGATGAGGCCGGTCCAGAAACGGTGTGAAAGCTTCAGCGTCTTTGATGGGGCCGGTCCCAGAAACGTGTGAAAGCTTCAGCGTCTTTGATGAGGCCGGTCCAGAAACGGTGTGAAAGCTTCAGCGTCTTTGATGAGGCCGGTCCAGAAACGGTGTGAAAGCTTCAGCGTCTTTGATGAGGCCGGTCCAGAAACGGTGTGAAAGCTTCAGCGTCTTTGATGAGGCCGGTCCAGAAACGGTGTGAAAGCTTCAGCGTCTTTGATGAGGCCGGTCCAGAAACGGTGTGTGAAAGCTTCAGCGTCTTTGATGAGGCCGGTCCAGAAACGGTGTGAAAGCTTCAGCGTCTTTGATGAGGCCGGTCCAGAAACGGTGTGAAAGCTTCAGCGTCTTTGATGAGGCCGGTCCAGAAACGGTGTGAAAGCTTCAGCGTCTTTGATGAGGCCGGTCCAGAAACGGTGTGAAAGCTTCAGCGTCTTTGATGAGGCCGGTCCAGAAACGGTGTGAAAGCTTCAGCGTCTTTGATGAGGCCGGTCCAGAAACGGTGTGAAAGCTTCGGCGTCTTTGATGAGGCCGGTCCAGAAACGTGTGAAAGCTCAGCGTCTTTGATGAGGCCGGTCCAGAAAGGTGTGAAAGCTTCAGCGTCTTTGATGAGGCCGGTCCAGAAACGGTGTGAAAGCTTCGGCGTCTTTGATGAGGCCGGTCCAGAAACGGTGTGAAAGCTTCGGCGTCTTTGATGAGGCCGGTCCAGAAACGGTGTGAAAGCTTCGGCGTCTTTGATGAGGCCGGTCCAGAAACGGTGTGAAAGCTTCGGCGTCTTTGATGAGGCCGGTCCAGAAACGGTGTGAAAGCTTCGGCGTCTTTGATGAGGCCGGTCCAGAAACGGTGTGAAAGCTTCGGCGTCTTTGATGAGGCCGGTCCAGAAACGGTGTGTGAAAGCTTCGGCGTCTTTGATGAGGCCGGTCCAGAAACGGTGTGAAAGCTTCAGCGTCTTTGATGAGGCCGGTCCAGAAACGGTGTGAAAGCTTCAGCGTCTTTGATGAGGCCGGTCCAGAAACGGTGTGAAAGCTTCAGCGTCTTTGATGAGGCCGGTCCAGAAACGGTGTGAAAGCTTCAGCGTCTTGATGAGGCCGGTCCAGAAACGGTGTGAAAGCTTCAGCGTCTTTGATGAGGCCGGTCCAGAAACGGTGTGAAAGCTTCAGCGTCTTTGATGAGGCCGGTCCAAAACGGTGTGAAAGCTTCAGCGTCTTTGATGAGGCCGGTCCAGAAACGGTGTGTGAAAGCTTCAGCGTCTTTGATGAGGCCGGTCCAGAAACGGTGTGAAAGCTTCAGCGTCTTGATGAGGCCGGTCCAGAAACGGTGTGAAAGCTTCAGCGTCTTTGATGAGAGGCCGGTCCAGAAAACGGTTGTGAAAGCTTCAGCGTCTTTGATGAGGCCGGTCCAGAAACGGTGTGAAAGCTTCAGCGTCTTTGATGAGGCCGGTCCAGAAACGGTGTGAAAGCTTCAGCGTCTTTGATGGGGCCGGTCCAGAAACGGTGTGAAAGCTTCAGCGTCTTTGATGAGGCCGGTCCAGAAACGGTGTGAAAGCTTCAGCGTCTTTGATGAGGCCGGTCCAGAAACGGTGTGAAAGCTTCAGCGTCTTTGATGAGGCCGGTCCAGAAACGGTGTGAAAGCTTCAGCGTCTTGATGAGGCCGGTCCAGAAACGGTGTGAAAGCTTCAGCGTCTTTGATGAGGCCGGCCGGTCCAGAAACGGTGTGAAAGCTTCAGCGTCTTTGATGAGGCCGGTCCAGAAACGGTGTGAAAGCTTCAGCGTCTTTGATGAGGCCGGTCCAGAAACGGTGTGAAAGCTTCAGCGTCTTTGATGAGGCGGTCCAGAAACGGTGTGAAAGCTTCAGCGTCTTTGATGAGGCCGGTCCAGAAACGGTGTGTGAAAGCTTCAGCGTCTTTGATGAGGTCGGTCCAGAAACGGTGTGAAAGCTTCAGCATCTTTGATGAGGCCGGTCCAGAAACGGTGTGAAAGCTTCAGCGTCTTTGATGGGGCCGGTCCAGAAACGGTGTGAAAGCTTCAGCATCTTTGATGAGGCCGGTCCAGAAACGGTGTGAAAGCTTCAGCGTCTTTGATGAGGCCGGTCCAGAAACGGTGTGAAAGCTTCAGCGTCTTTGATGGGGCCGGTCCAGAAACGGTGTGAAAGCTTCAGCATCTTTGATGAGGCCAGTCCAGAAACAGTCTCGAGGCTGGTCCAGAAACGGTGTGAAAGCTTCAGCGTCTTTGATGAGGCCGGTCCAGAAACGGTGTGAAAGCTTCAGCGTCTTTGATGAGGTCGGTCCAGAAACGGTGTGAAAGCTTCAGCATCTTTATGAGGCCGGTCCAGAAACGGTGTGAAAGCTTCAGCGTCTTTGATGAGGCCAGTCCAGAAACAGTCTCGAGGCTGGTCCAGAAACGGTGTGAAAGCTTCAGCATCTTTGATGGGGCCGGTCCAGAAATGGTGTGAAAGCTTCAGCATCTTGATGAGGCCGGTCCGGAAACGGTGTGAAAGCTTCAGCATCTTTGATGAGGCCGGTCCAGAAACGGTGTGAAAGCTTCAGCCTCTTTGATGAGGCCGGTCCAGAAACGGTGTGAAAGCTTCAGCGTCTTTGATGAGGCCGGTCCAGAAACGGTGTGAAAGCTTCAGCCGTCTTTGATGAGGCCGGTCCAGAAACGGTGTGAAAGCTTCAGCGTCTTTGATGAGGCCGGTCCAGAAACGGTGTGAAAGCTTCAGCGTCTTTGATGAGGCCGGTCCAGAAACGGTGTGAAAGCTTCAGCGTCTTTGATGAGGCCGGTCCAGAAACGGTGTGAAAGCTTCAGCGTCTTTGATGAGGTCGGTCCAGAAACGGTGTGAAAGCTTCAGCATCTTTTATGAGGCCGGTCCAGAAACGGTGTGAAAGCTTCAGCGTCTTTGATGAGGCCAGTCCAGAAACAGTCTCGAGGCTGGTCCAGAAACGGTGTGAAAGCTTCAGCATCTTTGATGGGGCCGGTCCAGAAATGGTGTGAAAGCTTCAGCATCTTTGATGAGGCCGGTCCGGAAACGGTGTGAAAGCTTCAGCATCTTTGATGAGGCCGGTCCAGAAACGGTGTGAAAGCTTCAGCCTCTTTGATGAGGCCGGTCCAGAAACGGTGTGAAAGCTTCAGCGTCTTTGATGAGGCCGGTCCAGAAACGGTGTGAAAGCTTCAGCATCTTTGATGAGGCCGGTCCAGAAACGGTGTGAAAGCTTCAGCGTCTTTGATGGGGCCGGTCCAGAAACGTTGTGAAAGCTTCAGCGTCTTTGATGAGGCCGGTCCAGAAACGGTGTGAAAGCTTCAGCGTCTTTGATGAGGCCAGTCCAGAAACAGTCTCGAGGCCGGTCCAGAAATGGTGTGAAAGCTTCAGCATCTTTGATGAGGCCGGTCCAGAAACGGTTTCGAGGCTGGTCCAGAAACGGTGTGAAAGCTTCAGCGTCTTTGATGGGGCCGGTCCAGAAATGGTGTGAAAGCTTCAGCATCTTTGATGAGGCCGGTCCGGAAACGGTGTGAAAGCTTCAGCATCTTTGATGAGGCCGGTCCAGAAACGGTGTGAAAGCTTCAGCATCTTTGATGAGGCCGGTCCAGAAACGGTGTGAAAGCTTCAGCATCTTTGATGAGGCCGGTCCAGAAACGGTGTGAAAGCTTCAGCGTCTTTGATGAGGCCGGTCCAGAAACGGTGTGAAAGCTTCAGCGTCTTTGATGAGGCCGGTCCAGAAACGGTGTGAAAGCTTCAGCATCTTTGATGAGGCCGGTCCAGAAACGGTGTGAAAGCTTCAGCATCTTTGATGAGGCCGGTCCAGAAACGGTGTGAAAGCTTCAGCGTCTTTGATGAGGCCGGTCCAGAAATGGTGTGAAAGCTTCAGCCTCTTTGATGAGGCCGGTCCAGAAACGGTCTCGGCTGCTGCCATCTGTTGCTTATTAAAACAAGGCAGATCTCATTTACAGTCATTTACAGCTGTTATCCTGTGAAAACATGGTAAACGGTGAAATATTAATGGAATTTGGATTCTAATCATGGCATTGTGTAAAAAATATTCAACTCTTAAATTGCGATATTATTTTTCATTGAAAACCTCTTTAACAGGCAAATATGTGTTGTTTGGTGGAGAGAGTCAAATACAACCTGGAGAACTTTGAAGATGTGATTTTCTAGTTTATTGACAGTTTTAGGACAAACAAGAGAAATCAAAAAAATTGCAAAAAGGCTTTTAAAAAAAGGGAAAATACTCAGATATAACCTTTTTGTAATCTCACTTTGATTAGTGAATTGTACTTTTAATACATACTTTTTCCTCATGAGTACATACTGTAACTAATTAAGCTGATTATGTAATATAATTACATAATCCTTTTACATGTAGCTTGTTACTCCTCAACCCATGATAACCTGCACAAGTTTCAGCTGTGGCTAGTATATGATGAATATATATTACACCTTATGTATTCATCATATACAGCATGTGAACTTGACAACCGTCTTCTACAGACTTGTGTATAAATCGAAAAAGCTTACTGATAACATGACATGGTAGAATTTTAGGCTGTGAATAAAGTACCTACCTCTTCAAGATTGTGCCACACAACCGGATCAATGTCTGTATCGGTCAGTGCAGATATTTGCCCAAGACTTTCGCTGAGATCTTCTACCATCCTCAGAATGTAGTCCGGCTGAACATTTTCATCCACACACCGAGCAATTCTTAAAAGTTCTTGTTGAACACCTCTCCTTAACTCCTCCACGTTTTCCATATTTACTTTTCCACCGTTATCAGTCAAACTACGTGAGTTGTCTGCACGTCCTCCTCAGCGCTGGTGACGTCAGGCTAAACGCTAGCATACATATCTATGAGTTAGCACCCATACCGCCAGGCAGAAATCCAATGATCAGGGAACGACTATCCATCCTGGACAGGAAGCTCCGCCCAGAGCCATTTGATTGACAGCTCAGTCCACCAAGCGTTTTGTCATTGCTTTATCCTTGTGTCACAGGAGTGCCAAAAAGGAAAAGCAAATGCAATACGAAAATTAAAGATGATTTTCCTTTTCATTTATTTATTTCTCTTTATATTTCCACACTTATTTATTTATTTATTTCCCTTTATATTTCCACATTTTTTTATTTATTTCCTTTTATATTTCCATATATATTTATTTATTTCTCTTTATATTTCCACATATATTTATTTATATATTTATTTCTCTTTATATTTCCACATATATTTATTTATTTATTTATTTATTTCTCTTTATATTTCCACATTTATTTATTTATTTATTTCTCTTTATATTTCCACATTTATTTATTTATTTATTTATTTATTAATGTGGCACTCCTATCGCTCCATATTAAACTTCATATTCTAGGAGTATAAAAACTATCTGCCATGGAAAAAAATCACAAACTCTCCAGCATTCATAGAAGTTTAATATTTTTTATATCTGCATTTTGTTACTGTTTCCCAAAACCCTTTAGTATCAACAGATGTCTGACTGTTCATGTAAGTTCTTCACAGTGAACGTCTCAAATGTTCTTACATATTGTATATAGATGGATACATTCATGCAGAGAAATCAAACCATAGACGTCCATAAATGATGTTTAATAATGTGAAATGACACGGGGGAAAAAGTACTGAAGTACTGTTGACATGCACGTTTCTGTGGTGCAGGATGAGTTCCATCCGTTCATCGAGGCTCTGCTGCCCCAGGTCCGTGCCTTCGCCTACACATGGTTCAACCTCCAGGCCAGGAAGAGGAAGTACTTCAAGAAACATGAGAAGAGGATGACAAAGGAAGAGGAGAGAGCTGTCAAAGATGAGCTGCTGGGGGAGAAGCCGGAGGTGGGTGTTAACACCTTTGATCTTTGTCATCTAAACCAGTCGCTCCCAAACTTTTTCCCTCCATGGACTGGTTTAATGTCAGGCAACAGTTTAACTGACCAATCTGTAAAATGTGTCACAGATAAATACAACAAAATAAAATGATAGGACCGACATAAAACCTGTGGTATTTTCCCAAACTTCAGAACACCAAGGCCCAGTTTGAAATGTGAAAAACCTTTAATCACAACTGTGATCAACAGACAAGACTAGAAGCTACGCTCCGACATTAATGTCAGGAGTCAACAAATAAGACACTTGTCATGTTATATTAGATTACTTTACATTAGATAAACCTTTATTGATCCCTTGGGTAAATTCCCTTCAGGAAATTAGGGTTCCAGCAGCGACAGCACAGTGAAAAACAAGAAAATCTACCCCAACAACTGGATAAAATCAAAATAGAATAAAAATAGATTAAAAAGCACTAGAATAAAAACACAATTGCACACCAAATAAGAGAATAAGTAGTAAAAAACAACCAAGAACCAACCTGCCCTGAGCTCAACATTCCTATTTCTATTTCTATTCTAGTTTCTATTCTGTTTAGATGACACTCAGAATAACACTCAGTTGGTTTGTTTCATTACTTCTAAATATTTTTCTAAATCATGTCATAAATATTTTACAATAATTAAAACATATATATTTTTTAAAATCAAGGATTTAAAACATTTTTTTTTTCAATGACTTGGCCTGCAATACCACAACGGGCCACTAGGGGGCTGCGGCCCACACTTTGGGAATCACTGCTATATATTACAATAAACGTGAATCCGCTGTGTATTCACGTGTAGCTTTATTTGTAGCGTCCTCGTAACATCGCGCCACCAACAAAACATTTTCCCAGTTTGGGGGTTTGAACGTATCACGGGACCGATACACGGGTCTGGTAGTCTGGTCAGGTGTAAAGAGTCATAGGCGGATGTAATGGAGAGAATCTGGTCGCTTTTCAAAATAAAACATCATTTAGACCTGGATAATAAATCAAACGGTAATAATGGAAGTTTTTGTTTTGTTTTTCTCTTCCGGCCCAGAACCAAATGACCCACGGACCGGTACCGGGCCAGGGACCGGGGGTTGGGGACCCCTGCCCTAAACAAAACATTTGATCCTTTCAGGTGAAATGGAGGACCCAGGCGCAGGAGTGCAAAAAAAAAAATTTTTTTTTTAAACAAACCAAAAAAATCTACCAAAGTAATCAAAACAAAAACTAAAGCTGAAAAACATAAAAAAAAACCTTCACAGGACATGAGGCAAGACTTACAGGGTATTAACAGAAGACCAGCACAGACAGGGGAGATGACAAGACTTAGATACACAGAGGGACAAACAAGAGGCAGGTGCAAACAATCAGGATAACATGGGGGAGTACCAGAGGGACAAACAAGAGGCAGGTGCAAACAATCAGGATAACATGGGGGAATAACAGAGGGACAAACAAGAGGCAGGTGCAAACAATCAGGATAACATGGGGGAGTAACAGAGGGACAAACAAGAGGCAGGTGCAAACAATCAGGATAACAAGGGGGAAGAAGCAAAGCAGAATACCACACAGACAAGACAGACCTTCAAAGTAAAACAGGAAACAGGTAACACAAAAGACACGGATTGACGTCAATTTAACACCTAACACAGAAGAACCCAAAACGGCTGTCATGGCCGCCCCCAGACCATGACAGATCCAGAGTTTTATAGTCTGCAGTCATGTCTAAAAGTGTTAGCAGTGATACAAATGGCCTCACAAATCTACAAATGCGATATACTTGTCAGTTACTTAACCACTGGCTTCAGGCTAAGAAAGTAGCTTTAGGCCCTTTTTTAATCAAAGGTCTGGGAACATTTAATTCCTGAGCAACTTGGATCTTTTCTTGAAAAACATGTCTTTCATAAATTTGCGTCAGGTTTTTGTGCACATTATTCAACTGAAACTGCTCTTCTCAGGGTGATGAATGATGTCTTGGCAGCAGCCGGTTCTGGAAATTCTTTTGGATTCCTGTGGTGTTCCACTGGGATCTGTTCTTGGACCTCTTCTGTGTACTTTGTATATGTTACCTCTTGGACATGTAACTGCAAACATTAGTAATATTTCCTAACATCTACACACGTGGACAAAATTGTTGGTACCCCTCAGTTAAAGAAGGAAAAACCCACAATTCTCACTGAAATCACTTGAAACTTACTAAAGTAACAATAAATAAAAATTTATTAAAAATCAAATAATCTAAATCAGCCATCACTTTTGAATTGTTGATTAACATAATTATTTAAAAAAACAAACTAATGAAATAGGGCTGGACAAAAATGATGGTACCCATAACTTAATATTTTGTTGCACAACCTTTTGAGGCAATCACTGCAATTAAACGATTTCTGTATTTGTCAATGAGCGTTCTGCAGGTGTCAACAGGTATTTTGGCCCACTCCTCATGAGCAAACTGCTCCAGTTGTCTCAGGTTTGATGGGTGTCTTCTCCAAATGGCATGTTTCAGCTCCTTCCACAGATGTTCAATGGGATTCAGATCTGGGCTCATGGAAGGCCACTTTAGAATAGTCCAACGCTTTTCTCTCAGCCATTCTTGGGTGTTTTTGGCTGTGTGTTTTGGATCGTTGTCCTGTTGGAAGACCCATGACCTGCGACTGAGACCAAGCTTTCTGACACTAGGCAGCACATTTCTCTCCAGAATGCCTTGATAGTCTTCAGATTTCATTTTACCTTGCACACATTCAAGACACCCTGTGCCAGATGCAGCAAAGCAGCCCCAAAACATTACTGAGCCTCCTCCATGTTTCACCGTAGGGACAGTGTGTTCTTTTCTTCGTATGCTTGGTTTTTGAGTCTATGAACATAGAGTTGATGTGCCTTACCAAAAAGCTCCAGTTTGGTCTCATCTATCCAAAGGACATTCTCCCAGAAGCTTTGTGGCTTGTCAACATGCATTTTTGCAAATTCCAGTCTCGCTTTTTTATGATTTTTTTCAGCAGTGGTGTCGTCTTCCATGAAGTCCACTTTGGCTCAAACAACGACGAATGGTGCGATCTGACACTGATGTACCTTGGCCTTGGAGTTCATCTTTAATTTCTTTGGAGGTTGTTCTGGGCTCTTTGGATACAATTCGAACGATCCGTCTCTTCAATTTGTCATCAATTTTCCTCTTGCGGCCACGTCCAGGGAGGTTGGCTACTGTCCCGTGGGTCTTGAACTTCTGAATAATATGAGCCACTGTTGTCACAGGAACTTCAAGCTGTTTAGAGATGGTCTTATAGCCTTTACCTTTAAGATGTTTGTCTATAATTTTTTTTCGGATGTCCTGGGACAATTCTCTCCTTCGCTTTCTGTTGTCCATGTTCAGTGTGGTACACACCTTTTCACCAAACAGCAGAGTGACTACTTGTCTGCCTTTAAATAGGCAGACTGACTGATTATGAGTTTGGAAACACCTGTGATGTCAATTAAAGAACACACCTGAGTTAATCATGTCACTCTGGTCAAATAGTTTTCAATCTTTTATAGAGGTACCATCATTTTTGTCCAGGCCTGTTTCATTAGTTTGTTTTTTTAAATAATTATGTTAATCAACAATTCAAAAGTGATGGCTGATTTTGATTATTTGATTTTCAATAAATTTTTATTTATTGTTACTTTTGTAAGTTTCAAGTGATTTCAGTGAGAATTGTGGGTTTTTCCTTCTTTAACTGAGGGGTACCAACAATTTTGTCCACGTGTGTATATGCTGCTGATATCCAGCTTCCCTGCTGTTTCTGTCATTTCTCCACCAAACAACAAATATTGGCCTGTGAAGGATATTTTCAGACGTTTTCAGTGGAAAAAAAAGAAAAATCAATCATATCATCTAAACTGTCCAGGAAACTCCTTCAGGCCCTCTGACATGGGTCTTTCTGTGACAGATGCCAGGTTTTTAGAAACCAGGCAGCCAACAACCAGTTCATGACAGTCTTTTTGGACTAATACAGTACTGAACAAAAGTCTTTGGCACCAAAAGTCTTCTTCTTTTATCCATATTCTAGCCATCCACACTCATTTTCCACAAACAGAAGATATAGGAACATCTCTCTCTTAAACCTAAATCGTGTCTCATGTCAAACATCTGTGTGCACCTTAAAGAGTTGCATCCAGAAACCACTCTGAATCAAGCTCAGAAGTAAAGGAAATGACCGTTCTTTGAATGACCACTAGAGGACGAGACAGTCTTCATTAACCACTAGGATAACGTGTCCAGCTTTGCCACAGAAATAAACATTTAGAGTCTGAAACAAAAACAGATCTGATCTCCATAGCTCATTTTAATGTTTCTCGTCTGGTAAAGTTGATGTAAAGCCATCTTTCATCATCCATCTGCTGTATTGTTGTATTATAATGTGAATCATCACATATCACTTTATTTAGGACTTCGTCACATTTAAATAGATTTTATATATTGAGATAAATGCATTTACTCTCTGTATTTTTAATGTCTTATTTATCTAGATATTTTTTTGCTAATTTTTGGCATTCCTGCTCCACTGCTGTTGCGGCAACATAATGTAATTATTCCATTGTGGGACAATTAAAGGTTCCTCTGACTGGTGGTTGTAGTCAGTGGTTGGCACCACTTTACCAACTTAACACTTAATAAAGAGCTAACTGTAATTGTTAAATATGGTATGGCTCGACTGGTTTTGGGTTGGCCTGAAAGAGTTCAGGGGCAAAGTTTAGCAAAGGACCGTCTTCGCCCCTGGTGGAAGGCTGCTAGCCAAAGCTAACCAACCGAGCTAACCAACTTGGAATACATCTGCATTTGCCAATAAAAGCTTTTGAAAAATTTCAGCATTCCATGGAGATGTGGAAAAACACGATCTAAGAATACTGAAGCAGCAAAGATGACAAAAACACTAAATTTGAATAAGTGATGAAGCTCCTGGGCCTGTATTTATATGAATGTCCCATGAGAAGGTGTTCTGGACTACAGGAACTCTCTGATGTGGTCCTCTTCCCAGGTGAAACAGAAGTGGGCCAGCCGTCTTCTGGCCAAGCTCAGAAAGGACATCAGACCCGAATGCAGAGAGGACTTCGTCTTGTCGATCACCGGGAAGAAAGCTGCGTGTTGTGTCTTGTCCAACCCTGACCAGAAAGGCAAAATGAGACGCATCGACTGTCTCCGACAAGCCGACAAGGTGAGTCCTCGCTTCCTTTCCTTTCCTGAGGAGGATGGTCATTTAAAGCTGCTGGATATACCGAAGCCACAGGCCACAGTTAGTGTTCCCTTTCATTTTTATCTTTTGATCATGTGTGCGTAAAAAGAGTAGTAGAAATCATTTGATCACAGTGGTTTTTAGTATTTGGCAAATCTAACCTCAGATGAACAGCAGCTTCATGACTTTTATCAAAAACAAAAGCAAGGAAGGACAGCTTTACAACGGGTTCAATAATTTGAACCTTAATTTACTATCAAATTACCTTGCTGTGTGTAAAGATACACCGGAGTATTGGCAGTCCTCCCAGAGAAGGAAGTGATGCTCCCTCAGTGTGTGCTGTAATCTGAGCGTCTTCGATCCACGTGACGGCAGCCCGCATCGATTGTTACAGGTCTGAGGTGTGGTGAGAACCCACATCCAGGAGATCTGGAGGCAGGTTCCTTAATAAACTAATCCACCAAAACAGAAACTAACTGGGCAAACGGTCCGCTTCAGAAACTGAGTTTTCTGTTCCTCAAAGCGAAGTACGTTCACCCCCAGGAAGATGGTCCAGCTGAGCCTGATTCAGGAAGCGGTGCTCTGAGTCCGTTACCATGAGCTAATGCTGATGCTAACACGTACCCGGGTTTCTCTCCGCCTCCTCTTCATGAAGCTGGATTCAACTGGACGATGAGTCTCATCATGAACGACAGCAGTGACAGGCCCTTTCACTGACTGAAGAGTCTGGAATAAACATGCAGGTTAGCGTATCCTGATCAGGGCCGTAAAGGTCATCTGGGTTTTAACGAAGCGCATCGTATCCAAACACAAACATGAACGTGCAGTTTCATGACTGGCAGACGTCCCAGCACTATGACAAAACATAAAAACATCACATTTCAACTGATTTATTTGTAAGTGAAATGTTTTTTTTACCCTTCATTGAGAACCATGAATGCTGAGTACGATATTACAGCTCAGGTGCACGGTGCATGTAGGGGGCGTGGCCTGATTGAGGAGTAGCACAGCTACATTACGCTCATATATATTTTCACCAACGCTGTTTAAAGCTCCAGCTGAGGGTCAACCTTCAGTTTTGTAAAATTTACATTTACTCCAGTTCATTCCCATGAATTCCCATTAAAGTTTCCAACTTTGAAGATATCCCAGGTTTCTGTTCCCCAGGCCTGATTAAATTTGTAAGAGACTTACATAACCCACATGATCTTATCTCCCTGGACACCACAACCATCACTCAGCTGAGACCACACATCCCAAAAACCCCCTGGTTTATTTAGTTTCATTTTCTTTATGAGCCGTTTGTGTATTTGTTCCTCATGTGGACGGGCTGCAGCGTAGGCAGAACTGGGAGAAAAGACTCCGTGAATGAATGATTTTCTTAGTTTGGGTGAAATGAGCCTGAGACGTTCCAGCTACCTTTCTGAACCACGGTTTCAGACCTCATCCTCATCGCTGTCACCACCTTCATCCCTCCACCGCTCACTCATCCCATAATGTAACAGCCATTAAATATTTAGGTTAGCTTCCACTCGCTGATGTGATTTCTCCCACATCAGCTGTCTTTCCTCCAGCTGCTGCAGTCGTTTAAGTCTCTGCAGAAGGAACAGAAAGACCATGTGACTGTAATAAAGCTCTCACTCAACAGAGCCAGAGCCTCTCCTCCGTTTACCTGCCGTTGCCATGGTGAATCCATTGAGGATGGTATGTTTGTCAGAGCCGACACAACCAACTCTGAGTTAGCTAGTTTGGTTTTAACTCGGTTTGCTGAACCTCCTTTCTGGAACAAACCCAATTAAAACAGGAAGTAAAGCAGCCAGGAAGACAAGACTAAAACAGGAAAACAAAGGAAAAGTCAAAAACTGAGTCCAGGGATGAAACTGGACTGAGGGACGAATAAGGGTAACATGAGACAAATCGAGATGAATGTAGAAAAACCCAAAAAATGAAAGAAAAACACCAGACAGAGGACACAAAGCAAACACAGAAGAGAAACCTAAAGAGGGCGGAGCCTCCGTGGAAGATTAAAATGGATATTCAGAGCCTGAGACTGTTCGCTGCTGGAGAGATTAAGAAAGAATCAAATAAACCTGAGTAGTAAAATCTGAAAACCAGATGTGCACCTCCTGAGCAGGTATGTCTGAATATACACACCAGTCTGGTTTGGTTTCTGTCTGCTCTGCAAGCTGACGGCTCTCCTCCAATGTGACAGACGCCATGTCCAAGTTTGTCTTCACGTCTCATTTAACGCCATCGCGCTCAGGCTGATGACATCATCGTGACATCAAACATGCTGCGCCACACCAAATAAACTGGAACGGCCTCGCCCTCCATCCTGTGAAGACCCCCTCCACCCAGCGACACGTCATTAAAAGACGAGAGCGTGTGTGTCACAGGAAACAGCAGCTACATGCTCCAAACACCAGCCTGTCGTGGATGGTAGCGGTCTAAGGACGACCACGCTGGAACCCCCTTCCAGCGTGGTCGTCCTGAGACCGCTACATCAAATGAACTGGACGCACTGTGACGTACCACGCTCTCGTCTTTTAAGGACGTGTTAGACCGCTACCATCCACGACAGGCTGGTGTTTGGAGCATGTGGCTGCTTTTTCCTGTGACGCACCATGCTCTCGTCTTTTAACTCTCTTTTAACTCAGCTCTGCTTCGGCTCTGAACGTTCAATGAAGTGGCAGTTTGTGACGTTTTCAAGGAGCGACAGAGCTAGTCATCCAGGATAATCAGCATCGTCTCTGTGGGTATGGGATACGAGCGTGGACATGGGACCTTCTAATCCCAGTTCACGTATTACTGCATCTCTGTAACACTAACAATCTCCTAGGAAGTAGTCTGGTACTCAGGACAGACGAAACACCCATCATAGAAGCAATCTGCGGTTCAGGAAACACGCCTAATGACAAAACAGTCACAAAACAGCACAGACACTGTTCCACATGCCTGATAGCTGCAGGAATAACGGCCGTGCTTGCATACGTGTCACACCATCATCAGATAATTACATCATCATTTTTAGCTTCTCAGGTGAGTGTCTTAGCGGTAGCCTGACGTCTGCGTACGTCACTGTTGCTGCTGTGGAGAGGGGTGGTTGCGGGGGATGGGCCGCCCCCATGATATAGTGGCAAGGGGAACGCCGTTGGCGCTACGCTCGAGGCGGTGTTGTATACCTTCCTGTGTTGGCATTCAGAGTAATAAAGACAAACTGAGATTCAGTTTAACCGAAGTGGACCCAGAACCTCCAGGTGTTGCTAGTACTGGAGCGGGAACAGCTCTAGTAAGGGCTAACGTGTGTTTGGTCTCTCCCCAGGTGTGGCGGCTGGACCTGGTGATGGTCATCCTTTTTAAAGGAATCCCTTTGGAAAGCACAGACGGCGAGCGGCTGGTGAAAGGAGGCCAGTGCTCCAATCCTGTCCTCTGCGTTCAGCCTCGACACATTTCTGTGTCCGTCAAAGAGCTCGACCTCTACCTCGCTTTCTACGTCCAAGAGAAAGGTATCCACGCTCGCTCTGCTCTGTCTGTCACTGGTGAAGAGTTTTCAGCCCAGGTCAGAGGGAAGAGTCAGTGTTTCCAGATAAAAACCTGCCAAAAGACACATAAAACCACCTGGATTATAAAATCAATGTTTCTTAGTATTTTAGGCTCCTCGACTGGCTTCTGTTAGTGGATTATAGGAAGCAAAGCCGTTAACTAACGTATAGAAACTCCACAGCTGCTACCCACCACATCTCACATCCACTACCAAGTCATTTCATGATGTCACGTTTGGGCCTTTTCAGCTCTATAACTGGACCAAACCATAGATAGGAGACAAACGAGAGCCCCGAGGACTTACTGGGTCTCAGAAAGGGGGCCTGCTGCCACATAGACCACCCTGAGAGGTGGAGTGGCTCAGGCAGGAAACACACTTCTGACTCAGAGTAAATACATTTTGGTTTTTATTTCACATCAGCGTTTTTATTATTTAGATAATCCAGCCGGCTGATCCCAAACCAGCTCCTGTTTTATTCACCCCCCAACTCTATTTTCACCTCCAAAGTAAAGCTCAAAATACCCAGCTGGCCGTGAATCTGCCCAGTCTGGCATCACTACAAACAGCTGCGCTGATCCCCCCAACCGCAACCCTAACCCTAACACCAACCCTAACCCTAACCCCAACTCTGAACCTTAACCCTAACACCAACCCCAACCCCAACCCCAACTCTGAACCCAAACCCAACAACCCAACCCTAACCCAACCCCAACTCTGAACCCTAACCCTAACACCAACCCTAACCCAAACCCCAACTCTGAACCCTAACCCTAACACCAACCCTAACCCAAACCCCAACTCTGAACCCTAACCCTAACACCAACCCTAACCCCAACCCCAACTCTGAACCCCAACTCTGAACCCCAACCCTAACACCAACCCTAACCCCAACCCCAACTCTGAACCCCAACTCTGAACCCCAACCCTAACACCAACCCTAACCCCAACCCCAACTCTGAACCCCAACTCTGAACCCCAACCCTAACACCAACCCTAACCCCAACCCCAACTCTGAACCCTAACCCTAACACCAACCCTAACCCAAACCCCAACTCTGAACCCTAACCCTAACACCAACCCCAACCCCAACTCTGAACCCTAACCCTAACACCTAACCCAAACCCCAACTCTGAACCCTAACCCTAACACCAACCCTAACCCCAACCCCAACTCTGAACCCTAACCCTAACACCAACCCTAACCCCAACCCCAACTCTGAACCCCAACCCTAACCCCAACCCTAACCCCAACCCCAACTCTGACCCAACCCCAACCCTAAACACCAACCCTAACCCCAACCCCAACCCCAACTCTGAACCCTAACCCTAACCACCAACCTAACCCAAACCCCAACTCTGAACCCCAACCCTAACCCCAACTCTGAACCCTAACCCTAACACTAACCCTAACCCCAACCCCAACTCTGAACCCTAACCCTAACACCAACCCTAACCCCAACCCCAACTCTGAACCCCAACCCTAACCCCCCAACTCTGAAACCCAACCCTAACACCAACCCTAACCCCAACCCCCTCTGAACCCAACCCTAACCTAACCAACACCAACCTGAACCCCCAACCCCAACTCTGAACCCTAACCCTAACACCAACCCTAACCTCAACCCCAACTCTGAACCCCAACTCTGAACCCTAACCCCAACCCTAACCCCAACCCCAACTCTGAACCCTAACCCTAACACCAACCCTAACCCAAACCCCAACTCTGAACCCTAACCCTAACACCAACCCTAACCCCAACCCCAACTCTGAACCCCAACCCTAACACCAACCCTAACCCCAACCCCAACTCTGAACCCAACCCCAACCCCTAACCCCAACCCCCTCTGAACCCTAACCCTAACACCAACCCTAACCTCAACCCCAACTCTGAACCCCAACCCTAACACCAACCCTAACCCCAACCCCAACTCTGAACCCTAACCCTAACACCAACCCTAACCTCAACCCCAACTCTGAACCCTAACCCTAACACCAACCCTAACCCCAACCCCAACTCTGAACCCTAACCCTAACACCAACCCTAACCTCAACCCCAACTCTGAACCCTAACCCTAACACCAACCCTAACCCAAACCCCAACTCTGAACCCTAACCCTAACACCAACCCTAACCCCAACCCCAACTCTGAACCCCAACCCTAACCCCAACTCTGAACCCTAACCCCAACCCTAACCCCAACCCCAACTGAACCCTAACCCCAACCCTAACCCCAACCCCAACTCTGAACCTAACCCTAGCCCCAACCCTACCCCCAAACCTATCCCCAACTCCAGACCCTAACCCCAACTCCAGACCCTAACCCCAACTCTGAACCTAACCCCAACCCTAAACCCAACCCCAACCCCAACCCCAACCCCAATCCTAACCCCAACTCTGAACCTAACCCTAACCCTCCCAGCGGCCACACAGCTGCAACAACATCTGCTCTGGGAACCTTGAAACCACAGATTTGGGGTTTCATCACTAAATCTGAAATGGGTAAATGTTGGGTAAATGTTTCACAGACGGGTGCAGCAGCAGAGCTCCCTCTCCCCTGACACCCCCTCCAGCTCCTCTTGGGAGATACCGAGGCGTTCCCGGGCCCTGTCCAGGGTCTCCTCAGGGCCTGAAACGGCTGCACGGGGAGGCGTCTGGGAGCCTAGATGTGTGAACCCCCTCAGCTGGCCCCTGTGTGGAGGAGCAGTGAGGAAGAAAATGAGAGAAGATGTGCACACAGAAATAAAAAGTGTTCGTGCTGAGGCAGCAGAGTGTTCAAAAATGACACAGTCTGCACATTTCCTACTTGGCCTGAACATCTGTGAGGTCTGTCGACGCTGCCATGCAGCAGCCTGTGAAGGGAGGACAGCAGCCAGATGAGGAGCAGAGATGAGCCCTCAGGTGAAAAGGGACGCAGAGCAACATGAGGCCGTGCATCACGGCGTGAACCATAACCCAGAGTAACTCTGAGTCCATTAAACCGCCTGGTTAATCCGTTATAAGGCTGTACAGTCAGGATCCCTTCAGCTGCTTACGTTCAGCTACTCAGTCAGGGACAAAAACTGTCCCAAAAGCTCATATATGACATCCGGAGGCGTTCCTTGATAAAAACACACTCAACACTGTAGATCAGGTTCCATCTGCATCTCTGATGTGCTCAAATATAATCAGCTGATCTCATTAAATGCAGATATTTGATCATTTTTAACAACAGACAGCAGAGGAATGTGGTTAATATCATACAGCTCTCTGGTTGTCAGGCTGTCATCAATAGCAGATGTTCTGCTACATCTGTCCATGACACAGCTGCAGCACAGACCACATACGTGAGTGGTGGGAGATGTTCCTGCCCACTAGGAGGGGGCAGGGCTGGTTTCTGGGCTCAGTCCAGCCCTGAGTGACCGGACTGGACTGGACGTTGGCCTCTAGAGGTGCTCCCTTCACTCTTCATCCTCTCTTTCCTTCCCTGCAGAGATGGAGCAGTGCAGCAGTCCCAGTCGAACCGGAACAGGTTCTGATCAGGAGGACAGCCGGACCGCCACCATGGGTAAAACTCCTATCAGTTCACTCATTCCTTCTCTTTTTGCATCAGTTTGCCTTCAAATGTGATGTCATCGACTTCCGGTGACGCCATGTTCTGAGACGCACGCACGGAGTGTGGGCTCCCCTGTAAATCAGTAGTGTTTCACGATTTGGAAAATTATATGAGATTTTAATTTAAAGAGGGTGAACTTAAGGCCCAATCCCATTTCTCTTTTCTACCCCTACCCCTTAGCCCTACCCCTTAGCCCTACCCCTGGAAACGGAGTGCCAAGGGGTAGGGCCGAAAGTCAACCCCTCCGAATTTGGGACGACAATCGCATACGTCATCAGTAGTCGCCGCTGCCTCTTACGTAACCAGATGCGACAAGCGCTTGCCGGAGATCTCAGGAAAAAATGCCGTCTGCCAACACAGTCTCACTCCCAGCTCGTCGAAAACCGACGCTTGGTCAGGGCCCTTCGGCGTCAGTTTCTGACTCACAAGGTCGCCCTCAGCGTCTAAGCACCGACGCAGCGGGCTCTGAACAGATTCTAATGTAATTCCATCCGAGTCGATATTTGACGCTCAGAGCGAGCGCTCCAGCCTTCCATTCATTTCAACACATTAACCCGGCCGCGTCGTTTCAAGCCGCTGAGAGCATCAGTCCCATTGGATAACTGACGATCTGACACACGGAAGTATTCTAATTACTAATGTCCGTCTAATGTCTAATGTCCGTTTTCACGTTAACGGCGATTTTCACAATGATATCTGCAACATTTCTTAAGGCAGAAACACCACTGTCTCCTTGTTAATTACACAACATTAGTGGGTTGATTTCCTGTTGCGTCTGCCGCTGTGATAATCTCTGTTGCGTGGGCTATTGGGATGTTTTTACGGTTGTCTGCTGCTAGACGGAAGAATGAAGGAGGAGGAATGAATCACTATCGATAACTTCGGCGAGGTTGCCGACGTTATCATTAATAACGTTATCGGAAGTTATATTGATAACTTTATCACTGTAGATTATCATCAGTGCTGCCGGCAGCATCCACTCTAGCAACGGTAACCACGTAACTGACGCCTCGACTACTATCGATTTTTTTCGGGGGATTTTTTACGAGGAAAATGACCACTACACATTGAAACAATGTTAAAATAGACAACAAATAGGTTTTCGTACATTTTCGAACTTTATTCATGGAGAAAATACTTAAATATGTCATACCCCTCCGTTTGGAGTGTGCCTCGGAAAAATCTCCGTTTGGAGGGGTATATAGCCCTACCCCTTGGCCCTACCCCTCCGTCATAATGGGAATTGGGACACCCCTACCCCTCCACATGAACGCGCAAAACGGAGGGGTAGGGCCAAGGGGTAGGGCCAAGGGGTGAAATGGGATTCAGCCTTAGTCACTAAAAGCTGGCATGAGCACAGTCAGAGACACACGGAACGCTGGGAAGCAGCAGAAACAGCAAGAAGAGGCGAAAGGAAAAAAAGGGACGCCATCTTCCCCGAGTGAGGCAAGTGGAAAGGTGGGTGAAATGAACGTTGAGCACATTCTCCGGGAGTTAAGAGAGTTGAGAAGAGAAAATAAGGACTCATTTGCAGACACTAAGGCGTCGTTATCTAGACTGGAAGTATCGGTCGCAGAATTGAACCAGAGAATGGAGAAATTAGAGCAAAGAACCGAGGAGGTGGAGACGAGAGTCGGTGTGGCGGAGGACACCGGACAGCGTCATGACAGGATGCTCCGACACCTGTTGAAACGCGAGGCGGCTCTGACTAATATGTGCGATGATTTGCAGAACCGAATGCGCCGCAACAATTTGAGAATTTATCAAGTCCCTGAAGGAAGCGAGAACAGTGACACGGTCGGTTTTGTGAAGAAGTTGATGGAAACTGCGCTACAACTCCCGCCCGAAATAAATATCCAGATTGAGAGGGCACACAGGTCGTTGGGACTAAAACCCGCCAGATCGGCACCTCCACGCTCCATTATCGTGAGGTTTCTGGATTACTCGGTAAAGGAAGCAGTGCTCCGACAAGCCTGGGCTCAAAGACAAGTACAGTTTCAGGGAGAAGTGATTTACTTCGACCAGGATTATTCTCCGGAGGTGCAGAGGGGGAGAGCGCGGGTCTGTGGAGTGATTAAGCAACTGAAAGAGAAGGGGATCTAGGCCAGGTGCTGCTTTCCGGCACAGCTGAGAGTCCACTTGGAGTCGGGAGTGAAAACTTTTCCTACGTTGGTGGAGGCTGCGCCAACATTGAAGGAGATGGGCATCGCGGTGCAGGTGAACGAGAGAGAGAGGCGGGAATGGGAGCTCTCTAAGGAGGCGTGGCAAAGACAGGGCGGCTGGAGGAGAGCAAGAAACGACACGTCACTGTCTGTGGAGGACCTGCAGTCCGTTTTTCAGTTTTGAAATTTTGAATGTTGTGCTCAGGTAATATATTTTGATTCAGTTGCACTGTTTCTTTGTGACAAGTTGCCACATGTTCACTGATAATAGTAAAATGTTATATCCAGTAATTTCTATAATCGAAACAACTGAACCTGCTGATGATGAATGAAACTTTCAGGAATGTTAGTAAGAAGATAGGGGAGTCAACTCTGTTTTAATTTTATGATGGGACCCAAGACGGGATCACCACCTCACCAAGGAGTTAGTCTTCTTCTTTGGTCTGTGGTTTGGTCAGCACGTAGTGCATTGTACCCAGAGGGAACTACAAGTCACGACCCTCTGCCTGCATTACAACAGGGGCTGGACACATTTCGGTACCCAGCTGGACTTTTGGAGGTCACATGTGTTTATTGTATTTTTTCAGTTCTGTGTGTTAAAAGTTCGTATATCCTTGACAGGTTGGTTAAGTCCACACAAGAGACTTGTGTAATTATTGCGGTAAGGTTAGTTGCTTTTTGCAAAAGTGAATTTGGGGAAGGTCAAATGGCAACAAGGAATGCTTATTTATATCTGATTTAGGAGTTGTCAGTTATAATGTGAAAGGAATCAATAATCCCATAAAAAGAAAGAAGATTCTAACTCAGTTGAAAAAACTTAATTGCTCAATAGGGCTGTTACAGGAAACTCACTTAAATGAAGTGGAACACAAGAAACTGAGAAGAGATTGGGTTGCACAGATATTTTATGCTTTTTGTTCAAATAGCAGAAAAAGAGGGGTGGCAATTTTAATTAGTCAGTCTGTAAATTTTGCATTTCAGAGGGAAATAAAAGATAAAGAGGGAAGATACATACTTATCATAGGAACAGTAGGAGGAGTAGAGTTAACCATCATGAATATTTATGCTCCCAATGAGGATGACCCTACCTTCTTTAAAGAAGTAGCATCTGTAATGGCAAGGGAAGCCAGAGGTATCATAATTTTAGGGGGGGACTTTAATTGTGTTCTAAATGTAAAACTAGATAAATTACCATCGGATGATGGACCCTCTAGCAGAAAGTCCAAAGCAGCAAAACATATGTTGGGAGAATTAGGGCTTGTGGATGTTTGGAGAGCCAAGAATCCAACAACAAAGGATTTTACCTTTCTGTCTATGGTACACGGATCCTATTCTAGAATTGATCTGATTTGCATTTCAAGGCACAGCCTGCATAAAGTTAGAGAATGTGTTATTGACCCTAGAAGTTTATCTGATCATGGTCCAGTAAGACTAAGATTGAATTTAGGTTTTGAGTGGCACTTTGAATACTGGAGACTAAATATTTCACTGTTAACAGATCCAGAAATAAAGGAACAAATAAAACAAACATTAGACGAATACTACAGAATTAATGATAATGGATCAGTATCCACCTCAACTCTTTGGGATGGGGCCAAAGCGGTGCTGAGAGGAAAATTTATTGAGATTTCTGTCAAACTAAACAAACAGAGGATGCAAAAGGAAAAAGAACTTGAAAGTGAAATAAAAAGATTAGGAAATGAACACAAAGTCACCTGAAATGAAAATATATGGAAGCAATTGCAGGATTGTAGATCTACTTTGGATGAACTTCTCACACGAAAAGCTGAGGGAGCACTGCGATACACAAGACAAAGATATTATGAGATGGGAAATCGAGCAAGCAGGCTACTTTCCTTTCAGTTGAGAAAAGAGCAGTCAAACCGCATCATTCCTAAGATCAGACACCCAACATCTTTAATTGAGGTCTCACACCCGGAAGAGGTAGCTGAAGCATTTCAAATTTTCTATAAAAAGATTTATGATGCACAAGAAGAAACACAAAACAAAACCAAATTGGAGGCTATGTTCAAAAATCTTAATCTAGTGAAACTTTCTCCATCTGAGGCGGAAGAATTAGTAGCTCCTGTACTAGAAAGTGAGGTACAGGACATTATCAAGTCATTGAAAAACAGCAAGTCCCCTGGAACAGACGGTCTACCAGGTGAATTTTATAAGGCCTTTATAGGGGAGCTTGTGCCAAAACTTTGTCAGGTTTTTAATTATGCCTTACAGGAAAATGACCCACCAAAGAGCTGGTCAGAGGCCATAATAACAGTTTTGCGTAAGGAAGGGAAAGACCTGGTAGATTGTGGTGCCTACAGGCCTATCAGCTGGGGAATGATTTAAAAATTTTCAGTGCTATACTAGCAAACAGGATGCAGAAGTACTTGCGTAAATTGATCAACCCAGACCAGACAGGTTTTATACCGGGTCGTCAGGGGGCAAATAATATAAGAAGAGCTTTGAATGTACAATCAGTTGCAAGACATTTTCCCCACCCATCAATGCTTCTCAGTCTTGATGCGGAGAAGGCATTTGATAGGGTAGACTGGTCATACTTAAATTACACTATGGAACAAATGGGATTCAATCTGACATTCATAAAATGGATTAATACACTTAATAAAGACCCAATATCAAGGGTTAGGGTTAACGGGTACTGCTCCAAATTTTTTGATCTTAAAGAGGGTGTGAGGCAGGGTAATCCAGTTTCTCCTATTCTGTTTGCACTGAGTATTGAACCGCTTGCTGAGTTAATAAGAGGAAATGAAACTGATTGAAGGAATAGCTGATGAAGGAGGCGAGATGCATAAAATTTCTCTATTTGCAGATGACGTTCTGTTATTTATAAGAAATCCACAGTCATCTATACCAGCTCTAATGCAATGCCTGAGGGAGTATGGGGAAGTTTCAGGGTACAAAGTTAATGAGGGGAAATCAGAAGCAATGATGATAACAGGGTGCTGGCCTACGTGCTTGGACAGACAGGTGAAATTCAGGTGGTCAAAAGGGGGCTTTCGGTATTTGGGAGTCATTCTGACCCATGCCTCGAATCAGTTATATAAAGCAAATTATGATAAACTTATTTCTCAAATTAAAAATGACTTGGAAAGATGGGAGATGCTTCCTTTGTCTTTAGTTGGAGTAGAAACTATCAGGATGAATATCCTGCCAAGATTGTTATTTCTTTTTAATGCGTTACCTGTTACTGTTCCTGTATCGACTTTTAAATTTCTGGAGAAGCTTGTTTCCAAATGTATATGGCAGAACAAAAGACCTAGAGTGAGACTGAAAATCCTTTGTGCACGCAAGGATAGGGGTGGATTAGCCTTACCGCATTTCAGAAGTTACTACCGGGCAGCACAACTTGGAAAACTGGTTTCATGGATAAGATTAGACATGGACACAAAATGGGTACAAATAGAACAAGGCTCAGTAAAAAATGTATCACTCTCAACCCTTCCCTTTCTAAATTCAAAAGTGAGGCATAAATTTAAGATAAAAAACAAATGGGTTAATCTTACATTAAAGGTTTGGGAGAAGACAAGACGATTGTTGAAATTACCTTTATCTTTATCAAGGGCAGCAAAAATAACTGAGGCCTGTGACTTCCTGCCAGCAAAAATGGACAGTGGTTTCAAAAGATGGGCAGAGAAGGGCCTCATAACAATTAATCAGTTATTCGAAGGAATGACTCTCAGGGCTTTCTCACAACTTCAGACAAAGTATAACGCTGATTCCAAGGATTTGTTTAGATATTTTCAAATTAGGCATTATCTGATGACACATAAAGAATGGGACAAAATTAAAGAAATTCCATCCAATTTTGAACAATATTGGATTGAGATAATGGAGAATAAAATTAATATTAAAAATACAATATCATGCATATATGGCAGGATCCTTATGGATACGACAGGAGATACACTTGATGTGAAAGCTAAATGGGAATTGGAAGCCAATACAGTGATTTCTGATGAGGAGTGGGAAGGTTCATGGGTGCCCTGGCAGAAATCTTTAAGCAGCCCAATTTGGAGGGAATTTGTTTGGAAGTTGAGAGTAAGATATTTTAAAACTCCTTTAGTAATTGCCAGTTATGATAATAACTGTTCCCCCCTGTGCTGGAGGGGCTGTGGGATGATAGGAGATTTCTCTCATATCTTCTGGGACTGCCCTAAATTGCAAAAATTCTGGGAGAATGTGAAGCGACAAATATGTGGGATTTTGAAATTAAATAGACCAATTGAACCTCAGCAACTAATTTTGGGTACTGTGGTGTTAACAGACGTAGAGAAAAAGAGTGTGTTTTTACTTAGGGCTCTTTTATTGATTGCACATAAAATTATTACAGTAAACTGGCTTAAGGCCCATCCGCCAACACTAGAACAGTGGTCTTAAGGATGTAAATTGCATGGAACACATAACAGCAAAACTTCAACTCAAGACGGACTTGTATCTTGATAGATGGATGCCTGTTATTACATATTTGGAAAGGTGAAAATATTGTATCTTTGCAACTTGTCTGGAGGGTCTATTTATTATTGCTGTTATTTTTTTTTTTCATTATCATTTTTACTTTCATAGAATTATTATTACTTTGGAAATAAGTTGACTTGCAAAGAACATTTACTTACTTCTCTGCTTTTTGACTGTCTTTGAATTTTATATTTTGAATTATATATTTTGTCAATTGTATACTAATATTTATACTTGTCAATGTGTGAGACTCTGTCAAGGAACCTGTTCTAATAAACGTTCTAAAAAAAAAAAAATGTGATGTCATCTTCATCTAAATCACAGTTACAGTCACTGGTTGATATGAGACATCCTGGTTGATACGAGACGTCCTGGTTGATCTGAGATATCCTGGTTGGTCTGAGACGTCCTGGTTGGTCTGAGCCGTCCTGGTTGATCAGAGATATCCTGGTTGGTCTGAGACGTCCTGGTTGGTCTGAGCCGTCCTGGTTGATCAGAGATATCCTGGTTGGTCTGAGACGTCCTGGTTGGTCTGAGCCGTCCTGGTTGATCTGAGCCGTCCAGGTTGATCTGAGACGGCCTGATTGATACGAGACATCCAGGTTGATCTGAGGCGTCCTGGTTGATACGCGACATCCAGGTTGATACGAAACATCCTGGTTGATACGAAACATCCTGGTTGGTCTGAGACATCCTGGTTGGTCTGAGACGTCCTGGTTGATACGAGACATCCAGGTTGATCTGAGACGTCCTGGTTGATACGAGACATCCAGGTTGATCTGAGTCGTCCTGGTTGATCTGAGTCATCCAGGTTGATCTGAGACGTCCTGTTTGATACGAGACATCCTGGTTGATCTGAGACATCCTGGTTGGTCTGAGACGTCCTGGTTGATCTGAGCCGTCCTGGTTGATCTGAGACGTCCTGGTTGATCTGAGACATCCTGGTTGATACGAGACGTCCTGGTTGATCTGAGCCGTACTGGTTGATCTGAGACGTCCTTGTTGATACGAGACATCCAGGTTGATCTGAGAGTGTCCTAGTTGATACGAGACATCCTGGTTGATCTGAGCCGTCCTGGTTGATCTGAGTTGTCCTGGTTGATCTGAGATGTCCCGGTTGATCTGAGACGTCTTGGTTGATACAAGACATCGAGGTTGATCTGAGACGTCCTGGATGATACGAGACATCCAGTTTGATCTGAGACGTCCTGGTTGATCTGAGACGTCCTGGTTGATACGAGACATCCAGGTTGATCTGAGACATCCTGGTTGATACGAGACATCCAGGTTGATCTGAGACATCCTGGTTAATACGAGACATCCTGGTTGATCTGAGACATCCTGGTTGGTCTGAGACGTCCTGGTTGATCTGAACCATCCTGGTTGATCTGAGTCGTCCTGGTTGATCTGAGATATCCTGGTTGACCTGAGACGTCCTGGTTGATACGAGACATCCAGGTTGATCTGAGATGTCCTGGTTGATACGAGACATCCAGGTTGATCTGAGGCGTCCTGGTTGAACCTGGTTGAACCATCCCTTGACCCGGACATCTTGGCAAACTATAGACCAATATTCAACCTTCCATTTATCTCTAAAATTCTGGAAAAAATAGTTGCTAGCCAGTTAGGAGAACACCTGCATAGAAATGATCTATTTGAGGTCTTTCAGTCAGGGTTTAGAACTCATCATAGCACAGAAACTGCACTGATTAGAGTCTCCAACGACCTCCTCATGGCCTCAGACAATGGATTAGTTTCTGTCCTTGTTCTGCTGGACCTCAGTGCTGCTTTTGATACTGTTGATCACGGGCTTTTGCTGCATAGATTGGAGCACACTGTTGGAATTAAAGGGACAGCATTAGGCTGGTTTAAGTCATACCTATCTGACAGGTTCCAGTTCGTCCATGTTAATGACGTTTCTTCTACACGGACTAGGGTCTGCTATGGCGTCCCACAGGGTTCAGTTCTGGGACCAGTCCTTTTCACTTTATACATGTTGCCCTTGGGAAAAATTATCCAGAGCCATGGCATAAACTTTCATTGCTACGCTGATGATACGCAGCTGTACTTATCTATGAAACCAGAGGAAACAAAACCTTTGGCTAAACTTCAAGGGTGTTTTAATGATATTAAGTCCTGGATGTCCTCTAACTTTTTGCTTCTAAACTCGGATAAAACAGAGGTTATTGTCTTTGGTCCCAAACACTTGAGGAATGGATTGACTGGGTTTACGCTGGCTTCCAGCACAGTTGTGAAAAACCTTGGAGTCATTTTTGATCAGAATATGTCATTTAAGCAGCATATTAATCAGGTTTGCAAGACTGCCTTTTTCTCCGAAATATTGCCAAGATTAGGAGCATCCTCTCCCAGGGTGATGCTGAAAAATTAATCCACGCGTTTGTTAGCTCTAGACTGGATTACTGTAATGCGCTGTTAGCAGGATGTCCGAAAAGCTCGCTAAATAGCCTTCAACTGATCCAGAACGCAGCAGCGAGGGTGCTGACAGGAATCCGCAAGCGAGATCACATCTCTCCCGTGTTAGCCTCCCTCCATTGGCTTCCCTTGAAATTTAGAATTGAGTTTAAAATTCTGCTTCTCGCATATAAGGCCCTTAATGGCCTAGCTCCGCGCTATTTACAAGACTTGATAGCATGTTATGCTCCTAATAGAGCTCTCCGCTCTCAGAGTGCAGGATTACTCGTCGTTCCTAGAATATCTAAAAGTAGGTTTGGAGGACGGGCCTTCTGCTACCAGGCACCTTTTTTATGGAACCAGCTACCAGTTTGGGTTAAGGAGGCTGATACCATCTCCATTTTTAAAACTAAATTGAAAACATTTCTGTTCAGTAAAGCCTACAATTAGTCTGAACTATAGTGTGTAGGGGCTAATAGTTATAACTATAGTTGTAGTAGCTCAGACTAGAGTAGCTCGTCTTAATCACAGCTTCGTCATAGTTATGCTGCTATAGGCCTACGCTACAGGGGGACACCAGCATGATCTGCTGAGTGGTGTCTCCACTGCTCTTCTCCTTTTTCTTCCTTTTCTTCTTCCCTTCCTCCTCCTCCAGCTCATTTATAATTATTTGGGAGCACCCTGTTACTGAAACTGTGCTCCATTTTCTTTGCTTTCCTGTGTTTGTTGTGCTGGTTCTGCCCCCTTTTCTTTCTGTGTATTTGCAGGCCAGAGTTTCCTGGGTTTCATGCTGACTTGCAGTTCCATCCTCTGTCCATCCCGGGGTTCTCCTCCACTTGTGTTTGGGTGCCGACTGGCGTGGTGATCGGCGACCTGGTCCTCTGGCCATCTCATCCCAGTGCTGCTGCCTCCATCTGTTTATGTTTATATATTGCATCCTTTTGTTTGAAATCCTACCCTTCTCTTTTCTTAAACCCAAACCCCCTCTTCCCCCCTCCTCCCCCTTTTCTCGCACACACCTCACCTGCAACCGCCACACGTACATAACAGGGGAACTTTGAGTCCTGTTGCATTCACCAGACTCTCATGGGCCTTCCATAGCCTGTTGCATTCACCTTACTCTCAGAGTTTGTTACACCCCACCCACACATTATTGATACTCAAGAGCCTATCATGACTCATTACGCTGACCACACGCCCAAGGGCCCTCCATAGCCCGTTTGCATTCACCCTACAACAATTCCACTACTTCTTTATTATTATTTTTTACTTTTTCTGTGCTCTCCTCTCTCTGTCCTACATCCTCTTTCTGTCCTCCATCTTCTCTCTGTCCTCCATCCTCTCTCTGTCCTGTTTCCCCTCTTTTCTTTCTCTACCCGGCTGTCCTTCGGCAGGAAGGTCCCCCCATATGAGCCAGGTCCTGCTCAAGGTTTCTTCCTCTTAAAGTGGAGTTTTTCCTTGCCACTGTTTGGTATAAAGGTTTTTTATCTCCCTACGTGGGAGTTTTTTACCTGCCACTATCATTGATTGGATTTAATGATATAATCTTAGTTAATGATATTTGCTCGGGGGTCATGCTCTGGGTCTCTGTAAAGCGCCTAGAGACAATTGTCATTGTAACAGACGCTATATAAATAAAATTGAATTGAATTGAATTGATCAGAGATGTCCTGGTTGATCTGAGCCATCCTAGTTGATCTGAGCCGACTTGGTTGATACGAGACTTCCTGGTTGGTCTGAGACATCCTGGTTGGTCTGAGACGTCCTGGTTGATCTGAGATATCCTGGTTGGTCTGAGCCATCCTGGTTGATCTGAACCATCCTGGTTGACCTGAACCATCCTGGTTGATCTGAATCGTCCTGGTTGATACGAGACATCCAGGTTTATTTGAGACGTCCTGGTTGATACGAGACATCCAGGTTGATCTGAGGCGTCCTGGTTGATCAGAGATGTCCTGGTTGATCTGAGTCATCCTGGTTGATCTAAGTCATCCAGGTTGATCTGAGACGTCCTGTTTGATACGAGACATCCTGGTTGATCTGAGACATCCTGGTTGGTCTGAGATGTCCTGGTTGATCTGAGACGTCCTGGTTGATCTGAGACGTCCTGGTTGATCTGAGCCGTCCTGGTTGATCTGAGATGTCCTGGTTGATCTGAGCCGTCCTGGTTGATCTGAGACGTCCTTGTTGATACGAGACATCCAGGTTGATCTGAGACGTCCTAGTTGATACGAGACATCCTGGTTGATCTGAGCCGTCCTGGTTGATCTGAGTTGTCCTGGTTGATCTGAGATGTCCCGGTTGATCTGAGACGTATTGGTTGATACAAGACATCCAGGTTGATCTGAGACGTCCTGGTTGATACGAGACATCCAGGTTGATCTGAGACGTCCTGGTTGATCTGAGACGTCCTGGTTGATACGAGACATCCAGGTTGATCTGAGACATCCTGGTTGATACGAGACATCCAGGTTGATCTGAGACGTCCTGGTTGGTCTGAGACGTCCTGGTTGATCTGAGCCATTCTGGTTGATCTGAGACATCCTGGTTGGTCTGAGACGTCCTGGTTGATCTGAGCCGTCCTGGTTGATCTGAACCATCCTGGTTTATCTGAGTCGTCCTGGTTGGTCTGAGATGTCCTGGTTGATCTGAGACGTCCTGGTTGATAAGAGACATCCAGGTTGATCTGAGACGTCCTGGTTGATACGAGACATCCAGGTTGATCTGAGTCGTCCTGGTTGATCTGAGACGTCCTGGTTGATCTGAGCCGTCCTGGTTGATCTGAGCCGTCCTGGTTGATCTGAGACATCCTGGTTGGTCTGAGACGTCCTGGTTGATCTGAGCCGTCCTGGTTGATCTGAGCCATCCTGGTTGGTCTGAGACATCCTGGTTGATCTGAGACATCCTGGTTGATCTAAGACGTCCTGGTTGGTCTGAGACATCTTGGTTGATCTGAGCTGTCCTGGTTGATTTGAGCCATCCTGGTTGATCTGAGCCATCCTGGTTGGTCTGAGACGTCTTGGTTGATCTGAGCTGTCCTGGTTGATTTGAGACGTCCTGGTTGATCTGAGCCGTCCTGGTTGATATGGAGACGTTCACTAAACAAAAAGGTTCAGAACGGTTGTATTTGACAGTTATTGTTGTATCTATTTGTTTTCTCACGTGTGTTTGTACCGCTGGCTTTAAAGCAAATAGCGTTTTTGGGGAAAGTAGTAAGGATACCTTGAACCCTGAACCAGCTGAACTTTTGTTCATCAGTCTACAAAGCGTTTTCCCAGAGGCGTTGCAGATGATCAAGTACATGTTGTCAGACACGAAGATCCATCCTTCCTGGTGTTCTTCCATGGTCATCCCACCTGTTCAATGACTTCCATGTGGTAGACTCACCAACAGAAATGTCTCCAGTCCCAGTGACATCTTCGAGCCTTCAGCTGTTACATGTGGCTTCTTCTTTACCTCATTGATGATTCTGAGTTGTGTCTTTGGAGTCATCTTGGCTGGTGTCCACTCCCAGGAGGAGCAGCTGCTGTCCTTAACTGTCCCTGTTTAGATACAGTTTGTCTAACTTTAGACTGATGGAGGCCTAAACACTTTAAGATGACTTTGTATCCCTTCACAGCTTCATGCAGATCAGCTGCTCCTGACTGTGTGTCTTCAGAGATCTGCTTTTAGCAAGGCAGAGGTCATATCTTATGGACAGTAAACTGTAAATATGTGAGTGTCTTTTATCAGTCAGTGTAGCTCTGACCCAAACCTCAAAACTAATTTCACTAACTGGAGTCCATTTGTGCAAACTACTGACTCCAATTAGCTTTCATTCAAGTAGCTAGCGTCTGGGTTCCCTTACGTTAATGAAGACATGAATAAAGACACATGAAACGATAGTAGTTTGTGTGCAGTAATCTTACACGCCTTGTGTTTGTAACTGTTGTGACTTGGATGAAGATCAGAAGTAGGGATGTCCCGATCACGTTTTTTGGGTCCCGATCCGATTCCGATCTTTCAATTTTGATGATCGACCGATTTCCGATTTTTTTCCGATCCAATTTCACTTTTTTTGAGTGGGCAAACAGAGTTTAATTTCCCATGCATTTTATTTCCTGTGTACATTAATAAATAGGCCTGCATCCAAGCTGAGATTAATAGCTTTTATCATCTCATAAAATAAACAATAACTTATTTAAACACTCTTCTTTCTTTCTTTTTTGTTTGGGAGAATTATTATAAAACACATTTATGCCCCTTTTCCACTAGTACCTACTCGGCGCGGCTCGACTCGACTCGGCCCCGCTTTGGAGGTTTTCCACTAGGTCATAGTACCGGCTCGGCCCTCCTTTTTTCGTACCCATTTGGCTGGGGTTCTATCCGGGCTGAGTCGGGCCGAGAATACAACGTCACCACGCCGCGGGCCATTGATTGGCCAGAGAGCAACGCGACTCCTCCACACCCGCCATATTCAAAACTCAGCAACAACAAACTCAACAGCGATTTTACTTTACCTGTAATTGTCTACTTCACAAAACGAAGAATGGCCGGCAAGTCTACTCCATGGTCGAATGACGAACGACGTCCTCCATTGTTATGGTCGCAAACGTGACCAGAGTTGCCGCATATAAAACACGTCACTGCGTTTCAGGCCACCTTACCATGAAGGCCCCACCCACATCGAGGTGGTACTGAACTACAGTGGAAAACCACTGAGACCGAGTCGAGTCGAGCCGGGTCTAGTCGAGCCGCGCCGAGTAGGTACTAATGGAAAAGGGGCATTTGTTACAGAACAGTGACTGTTCAACAGTCTCAGTACTAAAGAACATAGCACTTCATTTAAATAGCAGCAGGTGAACTTGGCTAGCAGTTTAAGGCAATGAAAACACTAGCAGAAGTCTTTGCAATCAGTGAAATCACATCAGAATAAAAATAACATAAAATATTAACTTAAATTCTTTCAAGACCCGCTGCACATGTTCGCGCACCTTTGTGTCCTTTGTCGTTCATGTAATGACGGGAACGAGGCTCGAGGTAATTAATGAGCCGGTTAAATGCCTTCTTTCTTCTTTTAAAAGTTTCACAGAGCGTTTGCTGCCGAAGCTGCAGCCGACGGCCGGCAGCTGGGTTTTGAGGAAAAAAATAATGAAAAAAAGATCGGCGTGTTATAATAAGGTTGATCGGCCGATCCGATCCACCTTAAATTTTTAAGATTGAAGGCCGATCCTGATCAGCGATCGGGATCGGGACATCCCTAATCAGAAGCCTCTTTTTTTTATCACAGATTGTAAAAATGTCAAGGGGTTCACCTCCTCTGCATACTTGAGACAACGACTGTCACCTTCTGATGTGGCAGGTGAAATCTGTCTCTAAAGGTTAAGGCCTCGTCCAGACGGACATCAAAACCGTTTGGGAGACAGATAGGAATGTGTTCAAGAGAGGTCTCCAGTTGTAACGAAACTGTCAGAACCTGGACGAGCCGTTTTAGGCTGTCTGAGTAGCACGATGTCGGTATCACACAACGCCAAACCAAACAATGCATGTTGAAACTGAATAAAGACTGTGCTCAGTCAACATCCGCTGGTGTAGATCCTTAAGGGCTCCCATCAAGGCAACTGGACTGCTATTTCTTGGTTCTTGGAGGTGCTTCACCTTCTACTCCGCCCAGACGAGGAGGTCTTCTGGGTGGAAGGAGAGACGTCAACAACGTTGACTGATGGAAGATTGAAGCCTCTGAGGCTGACCAGAGGAGATCTGGACTGACTGAGTGCTGGTATGTTTCTGCAGATGCTCCAGAGTTCCAGGAGAGCTTCGTGACATCAGGAGTCTTCAGCGTCGCCGAGCTCGTCCACGTCTCCAGAAGTGAGTCTGCTTCGGTGTTTAAGCAGCTGTCCAGCACTCACCTGCGGGGCCTCACCTGTGTTTGAGTGCCGGAACAGTTGAGGAAAGCTCAGTTTTCTCGGTTCTCACAGTGATTTTGGTTTTAATGCTTTCCACAAAAGAGATCTGGCTCAGTTGGTGGTTGGTTCCAGGGGTGTGGGAGGGATTTCCTCAGAGAATAATTATATTCTTCCTTCCCCGTCATCTCTTCAAAATACAACACCAATCCAAAAAAAGTTGGTTTGCTAGAACTACAACATAGTGCTACACATCAGCTCCACACATGAACTCAGGAACTGGAACGACGGTGTGAGGTTGTCTTTAACGCTGTGTGTCCTGTTCATGTTCAGCACCAGTAGTGACTGGAGTGGGACCCGGCTTCTCAGTGGGGGAGCTCCAGGGTCATCTGGCCTACGACCTCAACCAGTCTGTCAACCAGCCGGTCAGCCTCAGACGATCCCTGGCCAGCACGTCATCCAGCGGGTAAATTTATGCACAAGCATCCATGTTTAACTACAGTCGCTTAAGCAGCTCCACCTTGCTACTGCCAGGTTGTCTTTACTCCTGGTGTCAGAGATCCAACAAGGTGTTGGAAACATTCCTCAGAGATTCTGGTCCATACTGACATCAAAGCTGCTCTACTGGACTGAGGGTGAGAGGTCTCAGTCCAGACCAGAGGGTCTGGGTGAGGATATTCAGTCCTCTGATCCTCTTATGTAACAAACCCTCCTTCACTGAAGTAAAACCTTGTCTCCACCTTCCTCTAAGTTTCTCATTTCTGGACAGAGCCATTTTACAGACTCTGAGACTAATGAGAGGCCAGATGAGTCAAACATCTGTGCAGAAGCTGTTCCCAACAAACACTGAAGAACATTCAAACATCTTCCTGTCCGCCTGTTTCCATGTCTGGTCTTCATCAGATACCACGTTTCACAGCAGGCCAGCTCTTAAGCTGTAACTTTCCACCGCCACTTCTCAAGTCTTCCACAACTTCACACAGACAGATGTAATGTCCGTCCATGTGTCCGCAGGAGCAAGCGCCACAAGTCTGGCTCCATCGAGGAGGACGCCGACAGTCCAGGGGGGGAGTATTACCACTCACCTTCATCTCCTGCGAGCAGCTCCAGAAACTGGACTGATGACATGGAAGGAGGTAAAGCAGCAAACAATCACAGTCTTGTATCTAAAACAGGGGCACCTGAGAGCACTGGGGGGGGTGGGAGGTGAGGTCTCTAAAGCACAGCGGACATCAAAAAACTGCACACTGGTGTTAAAATGATAAATTATTTCAGGACTCATTCCACCTTTAATGTCACCTGTAACTTGTACAACTCAACATCAGAAAGAACCAGCAGTAAGAATGAAAGTCTAGATGGACACCCTTAAACATACCGGGTTGTAATCTAGATGGACACCCTTAAACGTACCTGGTTGTAATCTAGATGGACACCCTTAAACATACCGGGTTGTAATCTAGATGGACACCCTTAAACGTACCTGGTTGTAATCTAGATGGACACCCTTAAACGTACTGGGTTGTAATCTAGATGGACACCCTTAAACGTACTGGGTTGTAATCTAGATGGACACCCTTAATCGTACCTGGTTGTAATCTAGATGGACACCCTTAAGCGTACTTGGTTGAAAACTAGATGGACACCCTTAAACGTACCTGGTTGTAATCTAGATGGACACCCTTAAACGTACCTGGTTGTAATCTAGATGGACACCCTTAAACGTACGTGGTTGTAATCTAGATGGACACCCTTAAACGTACCTGGTTGTAATCTAGATAGACACCCTTAAACGTACGTGGTTGTAATCTAGATGGACACCCTTTAACGTACTGGGTTGTAATCTAGATGGACACCCTTAATCGTACCTGGTTGTAATCTAGATGGACACCCTTAAGCGTACTTGGTTGTAATCTAGATGGACACCTTAAGCGTACTTGGTTGTAATCTAGATGGACACCCTTAAACGTACTTGGTTGTAATCTAGATGGACACCCTTAAACGTACCTGGTTGTAATCTAGATGGACACCCTTAAACGTACTTGGTTGTAATCTAGATGGACACCCTTAAACGTACCTGGTTGTAATCTAGATGGACACCCTTAAACGTACCGGGTTGTAATCTAGATGAACACCCTTAAACATACTTGGTTGTAATCTATCTATGATCACTATTTTGATTGGTCAGAGTTTTTCTCTGATTATTCCCTCTAGGCTGGACCAAAACGTTTAGTTTTTTTTGCAAACATTTTATTTCAGTGGGTGCAATGGGAATGTGAAAAGGTTTTCAGGCAATATTGTAAAAAGTGTTACAAAAAACAACACCTACCCCACCTTTAAGCGTACCTGGTTGTAATCTAGATGGACACCCTTAAACGTACTGGGTTGTAATCTAGATAGACACCCTTAAACGTACCTGGTTGTAATCTAGATGGACACCCTTAAACGTACTTGGTTGTAATCTAAATGGACACCCTTAAACGTACCTGGTTGTAATCTAGATGGACACCCTTAAGCGTACTTGGTTGTAATCTAGATAGACACCCTTAAGCGTACCTGGTTGTAATCTAGATGGACACCCTTAAACGTACTGGGCTGTAATCTAGATGGACACCCTTAAACGTACCTGGTTGTAATCTAGATGGACACCCTTAAACGTACCTGGTTGTAATCTAGATGTACACCCTTAAACGTACCTGGTTGTAATCTAGATGGACACCCTTAAACGTACCGTACCGTCTTATTCCGCTTATCCGAGGTCGGGTCGCGGGGGCATCAGCCGGAGTAAGGAAGCCCAGACCCCCCTCTTCCCGGCCACTTCTTCTAGCTCCTCTGGGGGGATCCCAAGGCGTTCCCAGGCCAGCCGAGAGACATAGTCCCTCCAGCGTGTCCGGGGTCTTTCCCGGGGTCTCCTCCCAGTGGGACCTGATCACGGCTCGATGAAGCCAACAGAACCACATCATCTGCAAATAGCAGAGACCCAATCCTGAGGCCACCGAACCGGATCCCCTCGACACCTCGACTGCGCCTAGAAATTCTGTCCATAAAAGTAATGAACAGAATCGGTGACAAAGGGCAGCCTTGGCAGAGTCCAACCCTCACTGGAAACGAATCCGACTTACTGCCGGCAATGCGGACCAAACTCTGGCACCGGTCGTACAGGGACCGGACAGCCCGTATAAGGGAGTCCGGCACCCCATACTCCCGAAGCACCCCCCACAGGAATCCCCGGGGAACACGGTCGAACGCCTTCTCCAAGTCCACAAAACTCATGTAGACTGGTTGGGCGAACTCCCGATGCCCCCTCCAAGACCCTGAAGAGGGTGTAGAGCTGGTCCACCGTTCCACGGCCGGGACGAAAACCACACTGCTCCTCCTCGATCCGAGATTCGACTATCCGACGGACCCTCCTCTCCAGGACCCCTGAATAGACCTTCCCAGGGAGGCTGAGGAGTGTGATCCCCCTGTAGTTGGAACACACCCTCCGGTCCCCCTTTTTAAAGAGGGGGACCACCACCCCAGTCTGCCAATCCAGCGGTACTGTCCCCGACGTCCACGCGATGCTGCAGAGGTGTGTCAACCAAGACAGCCCCTCAGCATCCAGAGCCTTGAGGAACTCCGGGCGGATCTCATCCACACCCGGGGCCCTGCCACCGAGGAGCTTTTTAACCACCTCGGCAACCTCAGCCCCAGAGATAGTCCACCCCTGAGTCCCCAGACTCTGCTTCCTCATTGGAAGACGTGTCGGCGGGATTGAGGAGGTCTTCGAAGTATTCCCTCCACCGATCCACAACGTCCCGAGTCGAGGTCAACAGCTCCCCATCCCCACTGTATACAGTGTTGATGGAGCACTGCTTCCCCCTCCTGAGACGCCGGATGGTGGACCAGAATCTCTTCGAAGCCGTTCGGAAGTCGTTTTCCATGGCCTCTCCAAACTCCTCCTATGTCCGAATTTTTGCCTCAGCAACCGCCAAAGCCGCATCCCGCTTAGCCTGCCGATACCTGTCAGCTGCCTCCAGAGTCCCACATGCCAAAAAGGCCTGATAGGACTCCTTCAGCTTGACGGCATCCCTCACTGCTGGTGTCCACCAACGAGTTCTGGGATTGCCGCCGTGACAGGCACCGACGACCTTACGGCCACAGCTCCGGTCGGCCGCCTCAACAATAGAGGCCCGGAACATAGCCCACTTGGACTCAATGTCCCCCGCCTCACTCGGAACATGATCGAAGTTCCGCCGGAGGTGTGAGTTAAAGCTCCTTCTGACAGGAGACTCTGCCAGACGTTCCTAGCAGACCCTCACAACACGTTTGGGCCTGCCAGGTCTGACCGGCATCCTCCCCCACCATCTGAGCCAACCCACCACCAGGTGGTGATCAGTTGACAGCTCCGCCCCTCTCTTCACCCGAGTGTCCAAGACATGAGGCCGCAAGTCCGACGATACGATTATGAAGTCGATCATTGAACTGCGGCCTAGAGTGTCCTGGTGCCAAGTGCACATGTGGACACTCTTATGCTTGAACATGGTGTTCGTTATGGACAGTCCATGACGAGCACAGAAGTCCAACAACGAAACACCACTCTGGTTCAGATCAGGGGGGCCCTGCCTCCCAACCACACCCCTCCAGGTCTCACTGTTGTTGCCCACGTGAGCATTGAAGTCCTCCAGCAGAACGAGGGAGTCCCCAGATGGAACATTCTCCAATACTCCATCCAAGGACTCCAAAAAGGGTGGGTACTCTGAACTGCTATTTGGTGCGTAAGCACAAACAACAGTCAGGACCCGTCCCCCCACCCGGAGGCAGAGAGAGGCTACCCTTTCGTCCACCGGGGTAAACCCCAATGTACAGGCACCAAGTCGGGGGGCAATAAGTATGCCCACACCAGCTCGGCGCCTCTCACCCGGAGCAACTCCAGAGTGGAAAAGCGTCCAACCCCTCTCGAGGATACTGGTTCCAGAGGCCAAGCCGTGTGTCGAAGCGAGTCCAACTATATCTAGCTGGAACCGCTCGACCTCACACACCAGCTCAGGCTCCTTCCCCGCCAGAGAGGTGACATTCCACGTCCCTAGAGCTAGCTTCTGCAGCCGAGGATCGGACCGCAGGGTCCCCGCATCCGGCCACCGCCCAGCTCACTGCGCACCCGACCTCTATGGCCCCTCCTGCAGGTGGTGAGTCCACTGGAGTGGGGGCCCATGTTTCCCTTTTAGGCTGAGCCCGGCCGGGCCCCATGGGCAAAGGCCCGGCCACCAGGCCTGGCTCCAGAGGGGGGCCCCGGTGACCCGCGTCCGGGCAAGGGAAACCTTGGTCCACTGTTCTTATCCGTCATAGAGATCTTTGTGAGCCACACTTTGTCTACTACAAACCCTTAAACGTACCTGGTTGTAATCTAGATGGACACCCTTAAGCGTACTTGGTTGTAATCTAGATGGACACCCTTAAGCGTACTTGGTTGTAATCTACATGGACACCCTTAAACGTACCTGGTTGTAATCTAGATGGACACCCTTAAGCGTACCTGGTTGTAATCTAGATGGACACCCTTAAACGTACTTGGTTGTAATCTAGATGGACACCCTTAAGCGTACTTGGTTGTAATCTAGATGGACACCCTTAAACGTACTTGGTTGTAATCTAGATGGACACCCTTAAACGTACCTGGTTGTAATCTAGATGGACACCCTTAAGCGTACTTGGTTGTAATCTAGATGGACACCCTTAAGCGCACTTGGTTGTAATCTAGATGGACACCCTTAAACGTACTTGGTTGTAATCTAGATGGACACCCTTAAACGTACCGGGTTGTAATCTAGATGGACACCCTTAAACGTACTGGGTTGTAATCTAGATGGACACCCTTAAGCGTACCGGGTTGTAATCTAGATGGACACCCTTGAATGTACCGGGTTGTAATCTAGATGGACACCCTTAAACGTACCTGGTTGTAATCTAGATGGACACCCTTAAGCGTACTTGGTTGTAATATAGATGGACAGCCTTAAACGTACCTGGTTGTAATCTAGATGGATACCCTTAAATGTACCTGGTTGTAATCTAGATGGACACCCTTAAGCGTACTTGGTTGTAATCTAGATGGACACCCTTAAATGTACCTGGTTGTAATCTAGATGGACACCCTTAAACGTACTTGGTTGTAATCTAGATGGACACCCTTAAACGTACTTGGTTGTAATCTAGATGGACACCCTTAAACGTACCTGGTTGTAATCTAGATGGATACCCTTAAACGTACCTAGTTGTAATATAGATGGTCACCCTTAAATGTACCTGGTTGTAATATAGATGGTCACCCTTAAGCGTACTTGGTTGTAATCTAGATGGATACCCTTAAACGTACCTGGTTGTAATCTAGATGGACACCCTTAAACGTGAAAAGCACCGTGCTTCACTGTGGGTATGACGGTCTTTGGGTTTTATGAGCCAAACATAGCTTTTAAAAAGTTCAATCTTGGTTTCATCAGACCGTAACACATTTTCCCACATGCTTTTGGGAGACTTCAGATGTGTTTTTGCTAAACTTAGCCAGGTTTGGATGGTTTTCTTCGTTAGAGAAGGCTCCGGTCTCGCCCCTGGCACCTGCCAGGATTACTGAAGCTCCTTTAATGTAGATAACAAAGCTGTAGGCCTCTTTGAAACCTCCCTGACCAGCCTCCTAATCGTTTCATTGTTTTTGTTTGTTTGTTTTTTTTGTGGGGGGGGGGGGGGGGGCGTCCAGTTCTCGGTATCGTCCCTGTTGCCCCGTATTTTCTCTTCCTGATGAAGACTGCTATCCTCTGGACGCTCTCATGACGCTTCTGCATGTACACCACTCTCACCACAACAACTGTCTTAAAGTGCCAAGTAGAAGTTAAAATTCAGTGTTTTCCAAAGATGGTTTAAAAAAAAAAAAAATCATGTTTTAAATGGATAAAAGCTCAGCACCAAATCTGAAGCAGATGCAAAGACAGTCGCAGTTTGGTGGTGTCATTCAAGGAGGCCCATAAAACAGGACTCTAGTTTGTGGGGTTCTGCTTCCCTCTAGTGGGCGGTGCTGGTCCTACGGGCCATGATCCTCCTCACCCTCCCGCCAGCAGGCAGCAGCGCACAGCTGCGCGCCCACACGGGTCACGTGCTGCTTTGACCCAGTATCTGAGGTCTCTGAGGGGACGAGGCCACCAACAGAGACCACCAACAGAGGCCTTACACCTGAGCAACAAGTCGTCAGTCGTTTGCCAACCTTTCCCACACCCCCGGGCCGTAAGCGCCACGCCAACACACGAACGGACCAAGCGGTATCTGCGCTTCCATTACGCTTGGAAACATGAACAGAAAAAAATACGTTCACATCTGCATGAGGTGATTGTTTCAGAAAAGGACATAAAACTGCACGGAACACCTTGTGAGCACGTGCAGGTGTGGTCAGGTACCGAGTAGGCTCCCTCTGCGGTTCCCTTGGTCCTGATGAGAGCAGCTGTTTCCTCACACAACTTCTTAAGGTTCTGAATGCTCTCTTGTGAAATTGATAACGATGACCCCCCAAAGGTCCCTCAGGTGTGGCCTCCATGGTTAGGAGCAGCATCTTTTTAGACCAAAGTCAGCGAGGCTTGAGTTTTCTGGACGTTTGTGAATATTGTGGAAACTCGGCTGTTTGATGTGTGTTCGTGTGTTTGTGGTCGAGGTCTGTCTCCTCCAGTGAAGAAGGCCGAGCTGGACAGTCCCTCACCCCAGGAAGACTCACCAAGGATGGGCTCCTTCACCCAGCACCACCGTCCAGTCATCGCCGTGCACAGCGGTGGGTGGCACGCACACACACACAATCACAGTCTTTTCTTCCATTAGGATAGAAAACGCTGAATCCATTTTCTTCTCAGGTTTGTCCCGGAGCCCTCATCCCTCCTCATCGCTCCACTTTCCATCCTCGTCCTACTTCCCACATGGAGCGATCCGCTACCCCCCTCACCTGGCCCAGGACCCCCTGAAGGACCTGGTGTCGTTAGCCTGTGACCCTGCGAACCAGCCCCCCAGCTCAGTGAGTACACTCCAGACTCCAGTACCTTTAAAACGTTTTTGGAAGTGACCTTTCCCTGCAGACTGATTTATTGGAGCTACAAAAAGAATACATGTTTATGGAGAAAATTTTAATTTAAAGGAACTGAATGTGTCCAGTACCCCCCCCCCCCCCCCCGATCAAACTTCATTTATATCACACTTTTCATACATTAAAAATGCAACACAAAATGCTTCACAAAATAAAACAGATAATAAAACCCGTCTCTCTCTCCCCTGCACATAGACACACACACATGCACACACACACAGCACAGAGTAAATAGTTTAGTACCATATCAGGGCCCTGAAGATCCAGGTGATGTAAGACGATGAAATGATCCCCTAACTGAGCTCTGAGCTGCTGTCTGGACGCTTGTTTCTGAGTCCTGACAGGAGTCTCAGTCAGGAGTCTGCAGCAGAGCTTTACTGATACAGAGGAATGGCTTTATTTATTTTCTCCTTCCATCACCAGTGCCATGGTCTGGTCTCCAACCTCCAACCGTTACCCCTCCCTCCATGGCGGTCCTGGCTGGGGTTTCTGCTCTCTAATGAGCTTCATGAGCTGCCGGCTCGTGAGTGATTGGAGTTCATTGCCCCGCACACGTTCTTCCCAACAAATCCCAGTTTTACGTGCCGTTCCTGACTCCAGAGTATTTTTTCCAGTAAGGAGGTGATTTTATGTGCAAATCTGCAAACAGATTCATGAAGATTTAACGACTGAGGTCCCGTGAGAGAAAGCCACTGCTCCCAAACCACCTGGGACGGAGTCCACAGCTGGTGGTTGTGAGGGTGGTTCCACTAAAATAAGGGTACTGGGATCCGAACAAACATGCCAGTGAGTTCTGTGACAGATGTAACATGTGAGAGCAAGGAGGAGTATGAAACAGCAGGCCAGGGATCATTTCTGCTGACTACACTCACAAACTCTGCAGTGAGACACGCCAACGTCTGCTGGGCGACGTTAAAACACCCGGCTCCACCACCAGGAAGGAAGTGGTACGCGTACCACCAGTGGTACGCGTACCACAGTTTGCGCACCACTGTCTTAGATGTTTCCCTGCTTCAGCACACCTGATTCAAATCAATGGGTCGTTAACAGACTTGTGCAGACCTGGATGTATAGTTGATGGTGATCCATTCTTTTGAATCAGGTGTGTTGTGGCAGGGAAACATCTAAGACATGCAGGACAGCGGTCCTCGAGGACTGGGTTCGGACCCCTCTGGTCTAGGTGTTTAAAAGTCTGGACCCCGACTATAAGACAACCAAACTCTTTTCTAGATGTTTTATATTTGGATCAATATGGTATTATGCCATGCTGCTTCATAACAGCACCCAATGGACGATGAATATGGGTCCGAGCACAGAACCCTGTGGAACACCATGGCTGAGTCTGGTGTATGATGAAGACTCCTCATTCAAATGAACAAACTAGCAGACATCTTCATCCGTCCATCCCCAAAAATCCTCAAAAGTCATGAATTTTTATTGTAAAATTGCAAAAAATAGATTTTTGTGTGTGTGTTGCAGGAGGCAATTCTTGTTGAATGTAGAATTATCCAACTTGGAGACTTTTGTTTTCAAACCAAGACTTTTGTTGTACAACCACAAATTTCACAAAGTCACAACTTTTTCACTTCAAATTCTCTCTTTTTTATTTTGTAAAAAAATCAAATATCTTAACTACACTTTTGCAAAATTGCATCTTTGACCTTAAATTTCAAATCTTTGTTTTTTCACAATTTCGTAACAAATCTGACTTTTTAAATCATACCATTTAAGGTTTTTTTTTTCCCAAAATCATGATATTTTCTTGTAAAATTACAGATTTTAAAACAAAGAAGACTTAAAAAAGCAACTTTATGTTGTAAAACTAAAACATTTTGTTTAATCGAGACTTTTTGTTCTGAAAGACTTGTTGAACAATCACAAATTTCACAAAAATCACAACTTTTTAAACTTAAAATTGCAATTTTATTTTGGTAAAATATCAACTTTTGCAAAATCACAACTTTGTAATGTAGAATTACAGATTTCTGTCCTAAAATCATTCATTTGTGTTGTAAAATCAGATTTGACAAAACTGGCTTCTTGGCATGAAGCTGAGTTTTTCTTGGCATAAAGTTGAGTTTTTCTTGGCATGAAGTTGAGTTTTTCTTTGCATGAAGATGAGTTTTTCTTGGCATGAAGCTGAGTTTTTCTTTATATGAAGTTGAGTTTTTCTGTGCATTCAGCTGAGTTTTTCTTGGCATGAAGCTGAGTTTTTCTTGGCATGAAGCTGAGTTTTTCTTTGCATGAAGCAAAGAAAACTCTTTGCTTCATGGCTGCACAGCTTCAAGCCTGTGCAGCTTTGGGACTTGAGGCTGTGTAGTTTCCTGGAGCTGCTCTACGGCCTCCTGGCTGCTCTTCACCGCAGCTCTTCAGGTTTTCAGTGTCAATGCCAGATCAAACAGGCAGTTGCAGTTCCGGATTTCCTCAGAACTGTTATATTTTTGTCTTTGCCCTCATGGGTCAGATGAAATGAAGTGGGCCTGGAGTTTGACCCGTGTGTTTTAAATTAACCATCATGTTAACACTGATACTGCAGTCGTGATGCTTTCTTAGGTGCATTTCTGATTGAATCAAGGGTTTGGAAGACTTTTAGAACAAAGATTTGATGCCGTTTCTTAGAAGCCATGATGATGCAGGTTTTTGTGACATTTCCAGTTGAATGGCAACACCCAGGTCAAAGTGCCCAGCCATTACATCTCCTCTCAGATGTTGGCGCCCCCTGGACCGATACCCTCCCTGACCAGCCCCCCGTCCTCCCTCTCCAGAACAACACTTCCTACAGAGTCAAAGGCCACTACCTCCTCTTCTGATGGGGGACCAAGTTCCCCAACATCACCCAGTAAGTAGACACAGACAAACCGACTCTCGTAGGATTACCAGTCGGTCCAGCAGCATTTGGCCAGCAACAGTTTCTATGATCACAGCGTAGACTTGTCCTAAATGGTAGATGCTCATATTTTTGTGTTAACATCAGCTTTAACATCGGTTTAGCTTCTCCTCCCAGTGAACTCCAGCCCTGTGGAGTAGACATTTGTAGATTTCTACCACTGAAAGTAAGACTGAACTCTGAAACACTGACGTTGAATCTTCCTCAGCGTACTCTGCTCCTGGGACCCCCCCCGCCAATCGATCCTCCTTCGTTGGAGTCACCCCTCGAGACCCAGGCGGACTCTACCAAGCCCAGGTTAGTGTGGACCAGCTGACACCACTGACTGAGCTGTTCCACCAACCCCAGATGACCGGAGGGGTGGAGCCTCACTCACATTTAACTCAACAAAAGTGGTTTAAAGGCATTAAAGTTTCCCCTGTTGTGAAAATAACAATGATTAAGTAGAGTTGGCCCAAATACCATTCAAGGTCCGTCTGATGTGCAAACTTCTTCCACAGCAGCACAAATCATTTAGTCCAACATCTTAAATGAGTCCCAGAAGATAATGGCACTCTTAAAACCCGCGGGGCAAGGCTGCCGGCATCATTCCTCCTGTAGTCATAACGACACGAAGTTAGGATGAGGTTCACGTCACTGCCAGTGTGGTCCCCATTTACGTCCTGGACCCACCCCAGCCACGACACTCAATTTTAGAATGAATGAAGTCCTAAAGATATGATTGTGCTTTATTTATTCCAATAGCTAAAGTAATCTAAAATAAGACATTAAAAAAAAAATTGAATAAAGCTAAAAATTGGGTGTGGGCTTAAAAAAATCCTGGATTTGGTTGCGCAGTCACCCGCCCAGCCCCATGGTACCTGTGTGGGTGTGGCGAGTTCACCAGTGTTGTACTGGAAACCACCAGGTCAACTGTGTCGATATCAGAGGCGGAGCTTGTTCCTGTGTATTGTAACAACCGAAAGCATGACATTAATTAAAAAATGGTTTTCTTCTCATAACCCTAATGCGACTTCACTTGTCTGTAAAGTGACTCTTTAAATGACGCAGTCCCAGGACGCATTGCTTGCAGCAGAAGCTTCATCTGTCCAGCAGCGCTCTCTCCTCACGCATTATATGTTGGTTTGTCATCACCGCTGCAACTTAACGGATGAAACACAGATTTAAGATTCATAAATGCATCTCATGCTGCCAGGTCACAGTCATTAACAGAAGCATTTCTAGTAGGCATTTGCCGATTGTGCTAGTAAAAGTGGCATATTATGCTAGTGGCAGTGCTCGTTTTTTTACCCCAAATTATGCTCAAATTATGCTCGCTTTTCAAAATTATGCCACTTTTTTTAAAAAATTATTCTGTGCACAAACTTTACAACTCACAAGACAAGTTTGAAAATGTATTTTATTAACCCTGGCCTGGCGTTCTGGGCCCGGTTGTTCAAAACCTGGGTAACTTTATCCGGTGGTTAGGCCTATACGGCGGATAAATCTGCTATCCAGCGAACAAAAATAGGTTGCACAAAGCCTGGATAGTGTATAACTATAGTGGATAACTATACGCGGATAGCTTGCTAACCATTGCGTGTAGCAGAGCGTGACACAGTTTGCGCAAGGTTTTGCACTCAAATGGCCTCCAGTTACCATGGCAAAGTATGCAAATTTCGAGCAAACAACGAACTGTGCTAGGAGCGCGCGCTGGGTTTCAAAACAAATAAAAACAAATACAGTGAAAACTAAACCATGCAGTTTCTGACAAAGCCCTGGATAACAAATTTAACATTTAATAATCTTGCTCGTTTCTGAACCACGCAGTCCAGCTTGACTTCTCTAATTCGTTCTCTAACAGTTAATTAGCGCTTGTTATATTGAAGCATCACACTTGCTTGCAAGTAATTTGCAAGTGCACAATCTTGTTGATCATTGAATGAAGCTGCCAGGATGCTGAATACTCTCTCTGTGACAGCATACGATGGTTGGACCAACAGTATTTTCTTCACTGCCATGGACCAATTTGGACCATTTTGAAACGAGCACTGGGAGAAAGACTCAGGAGTTTGGGACCGAGACACGGACTTCCGGTTCCGTTTCATCTAATTCCCGCGGTATCTCAACACAACTAAAAAGCAATCACAAAATAGGAGTGGAACCAACTGTTAATAGTAATCTATCGTTTTTAGTAGCTAAGATCTTCTTTTTCTTGAATTATTCTAAAATTGTGCTATTGAGACAAGAAAATATGCGGATTATGCTAGCAGTGCTACTTTTGAAAAAAGGGCAAAAATTATGCTCAATTCCTCAGATTATGCCAAAAATAATGCTAGCACAATCGGCAAGAGCCTAATTTCTAGAGGGAAGAGCATCGGTCCGAACACAGAGCCCTGTGGAACTAGGGGACGGTGAAAACCTGGAGATTTCTACTATGAACTTTACTTCCCAGAGTGCTCATGAATTGTGTTTTTATTTCTGTTGCAGTCTTGGTATCTGGGCAACTGAGGGGGCTTTGGAGGAACAGTGATGGTTGCGACAGTGCTGACTCAGAGGAACGGGAAGAATCTGGTCAGCGCAAACCGGAGGAAAACCACATTCAGCATCGTAGAAGCACGACTCCTGGTCCTGCAGATATATAAATATACACAGGTATATATTTATATATATGTTGAGAGCCAGAAAAGACCACCTGGATTAAAGGAGGATGCTGCTCGGCCATTTTGCAGCTTCTGAACCAACTCTGCTTTTAATACTTGGGTGTCACCAGTGGCCTGTGGCAGGATTGTGATTTTCACCCAGAGGCAGTGGATTGGTGAGTTCTGGTGAACTGTCAGACCAGACGGAGGCGTCGGCTGCGGACCCTTAGAGGTTTGTGAGCGCATGCCCCAGGTGAGGCCTGGCACTGAATCCAGAAGGACCATGTAGATCCACAGACCCCCCAGACCCCAGAATGACCCTCTCCGCTGCAGGTGCTGCTTATAATATATGCAAATAAGCCTTCTTCTTTTTTCCTCCCCGAACTCACCAGAAAGATAGAGCCTAATGTTTTTATGTAACGTTTCTTTGCACTTTTAACGATACTGTTATTGATCCGAGCTGAAACGGCGCATCGAGTCCTCCCATCCTCCACCAGACTTTGACAATCATCAGCCTGAAACCATCGCGTTGCTTTGCAGGATTCATGTTTGGAAGACTTTCTTTTTTTATCTTCTTTTTTTTATCTTTTCACCAGAAAACGAGGCGTAGCGGCTCCGTCCACGACTTCTGCAACACACACACACACACACAGGTCTGCAATTAGAAACCAGTACAGCTGAACTGACCCAGCCATGTTGTTCGGCACCAGAACGAGTCGTGGCCCCGGTGGGGGGGTAGGGTTCTGGTGGACTTTGACTGAGCAATGACCCTGACGCTGTTCTGCTCCGGCTGCTTCTGTGGTCTGAAACGATTTCAGAGGCATTTACGATCCTGAAGCTTACCACCGCTTTTGTTTTAGCTCCTACGGTACCGTTGTGATACCGTTTTTAAACATTGAAAAAGAACCGCATGCTTCTGCAGAAACGGAGCCTCATCCGAGCTGTTGATCAGCATCTCACGCCTCCCGGCGTTTTCATGTACGGTTTGTCATCGCCAGCGATGTTGGCGTGGTGATGAAAACCGTAAAGACCGTAAAGAACTTTCAGGAACAAATGTTCAGTGACTGGTGTCACGACGGTGTGAGGCTGCCCAGATGTACGAGAGAGATTCAAGGCTACCAAAAAAAAAAAAAAAAAACCTTGAGATTTCAAGAATAAAGTTGTAATTATATGAGGAATCATTTTATTACATCGAAAAAAGTCGTCATTTTCCTGGAAAGAAGTCATAATTGTATGAAAAAAAGTCGTAAGATAAAACATTGTCATTCACTGTCATTAGCAGAATAAAGTCCAGCTGTTGGAGAGGAAAGTGGTCAGTGTGAAGTTGAGCTTTTATTTCAGTTCTTGGTTTGTTCAGAAGCTCGATGACATTTGCTTAGTCTGAGACGGTAAAACTGCAGGTGAATACTCATAACATTACGCCTTTTTCCTTGTAACATGACTTTTTTCTCATGAATGTTTCGACTTTTTTGCAAATTTTTTTGACTTTATTCCTTCAAATTTACTTTTGTCTTTTTCTCCAAAAATTACAACTTTATTCTCGTAAAATTACAACTTTTTTTCCTCAAAATTAATTTATTTGTCATAAATTTATGACTTTTTTTCTTGAAAAATTGCAGCTCTACTCTTGCAAAACAACTTATTTCTCATAAACTTTTTTTTCCTCATAAAATAGTGACTTTATTCTCTTGAATTTATCGTTTTTTTTCCAAAAAATTACGGCTTTATTTTTGTAAAATTTCAGCAGTTTTTTCATACATTCTTGATTTTATTATCTAAATATGTGACTTTAATCTGTCAAATTTTTTAATGTCTATTTCCTCATAAACACGACTGCAACTTTATTCTTGTAAAATTAAATCTCAGAACATTACTCTCAGAAAATTACGTTTTTCATAAACTTTCATTTTTATTTGTTCTCTTAAATTCATTGTTTTTTTTTCATAAAGTTACAAATTTTTTCTTCTATATATTTCACTTTATTCTTGTAAATGTGTGACTATATTATCTTAAATTTGTTACGTCTCTTTTATTCTTGTTAAATTACCACTTTGTCATAAGTTACTTTAAACTTCTAACTTGATACAGTCGTGATTTCGACCATAAAATTTCAACGTTGTTCCTGTAAAACTGAAACTTTCCTGTTGTAAATTTACAACTGTACTCTTCCCCAATTTAACTTATGAACTAAATGATTTCCATTTGGCCATTATTATTGAATTCACTTCAACTGAAAGACAAATTTATCCCCGTTGAAGTTAAGGTGGTCCTACTCTTGAGGTGGTCCCACCATTGAGTTGGACCCACCATTGAGGTGGACCTACTCTTGAGATGGTCCTACCCTTGAGGTGGACCTACCCTTGAGGTGGTCCTACCCTTGAGGTGGTCCTACCCTTGAGGTGGTCCCACCTTTGAGGTTGAGGTGGTCCTACTCTTGAGGTGGACCTACGGTTGAGGTGGTCCCACCTTTGAGGTGGTCCTACCCTTGAGGTGGTCCCACCGTTAAGGTGGACCCACCGTTGAGGTGGACCTACTCTTGAGGTGGACCTACCGTTGAGGTAGTCCTACCGTTGAGGTGGACCTACTCTTGAGGTAGTCCTACCGTTGAGGTGGACCTACTCTTGAGGTGGACCTACCGTTAAGGTGGATCTACCGTTGAGGTGGTCCCACTGTTGAGGTGGACCTACCCTTGAGATGGACCTACTCTTGAGGTAGACCTATCGTTGAGTTGGACCCACCGTTAAGGTGGATCTACCGTTGAGGTGGTCCCACCGTTGAGGTGGTCCTACCCTTGAGGTGGACCTACCATTGAAGTGGACCTATGGTTGAGGTGAACCTATGGTTGAGTTGGACCCACCGTTGAGGTGGTCCCATCGTTGAGGTGGTCCTAGCCTTGAGGTGGACCTACCATTGAAGTGGACCTATGGTTGAGGTGGTCCTACTGTTGAGTCGGACCCACCGTTGAGGTGGTCGTACCACACGGTGGGCTCTGAGATGTGGACGGAGGTCCGCCGCTTCTGCCTGCTGGTCTTGGTGAAGTCTTGCCGGGGTTTTTCTGCCGCTGGCTTGCTCCAGTCTGAGCTCCATCATTTGACTCTGCAGACCAGCAAAAGTCAAACCCTGAGACTGGTTCCAGAGCGATCCTCTGAACCCCACAAGTTCCTGCTGAGGAGCACAGAAATGTTCTTCAACAATTAAAAACCAAGTTGCAGCCAGCAGTGACTGGAGGTCAGTCATGTGACCCCTAACCCCCCCAACACGTCATGGAACTATAAACCGCGGTGGTCTTCAACACTCTGGGATGGTTAGTCCCCAGACGTGCGAGTTTGTGTTCAAAGTATTGTGTTTTATGAAAATAAAGTTGTACAGTTACAACTTTATTCTCCTAAACTTTATTCTTGTAAAATTGCACATTTTTTTCTCCTAAATTTGTGGCTTTATTTTCAGATAATGATGACTTCAGACACGTAGATTACAACTTTATTCACCTGATACTACGAGTTCCTTCGTAAGATTAAAACTAATATTTTGTAAAGAAAAGTTACAACTTTTTTCATCAGTTTAGATCGTCTTTATTGTAATTTAAGATTTCTTTTTCACTTGAGTTTCTCTTCATGTCCCTTTACTTCCCCGTGGAAGTCTAAACGGAGGATAAAGTCATGAAATGGTGACTTTATTCTCATAAACTGACGTAGTTTTGGTGTTTCGGCTCAGAGCCAAGGCTCTGCTGTTTCACGTCTTCTGCGACGGCGCCGAAGCTCCGACGCGTCCACGTTTCAGCGTCGGCCGGCGTTGGAATGACAGCGAGTGTTTTTTAATGGTGTTGCTTTCTTGAATTTGACGTGTGATTCCTGTCGCTCCCAGAGTGCAGCTGAGCTTTAGTTTCTGCTTGGTTACTGCATGGTGCTGACCCGAAGAATGCATGCCTCGGCCCGATGATACCTCTTCATCTGTCCTACTCTCCCTCCCTCAGTACTTTAATAATAGCCCTGCTCTTAAAGCTTCGATTTTGCACGATATTTCATGAAACACATGATGTGCCTTGCCTTTCTGGAAGAGTTGTCCCCCCCTTTCATGCGACAGCTGAACGGCTGCATGCGATCGCTCCACGTGAGCCCCTGTAGAGGTTTTTTACGGTTTCGGTATGTGACTTTAACCAAGTTTACCCTCCGCTCATTTTCAACGACGTTAAAGGGATGGTCGTGCGTGGCTGGAAACGCTCTAATGTCATGTGACTCAGCGTGAGTGTGTCACATGTGGCACGGACTGAAGCAGTTCAGCTCACCAACGCCACCGTCAGACGTTCATGGACGACCGTTAGTGCCCCCTCCTTTAAATTCTCTGTTTGTGTGTCTGTTAAAACTCCTCTGAGAGACAAAAACTTTTTTTTAGCATCATTATTTATTTGACAAAAAGGCAGCCAAAGAAGTGGGCGGTGCTGAGTACTGACTCAGACGCCTGTAGACCCACCTTTAGCACCAGTAGCCTGTACCGGACGTCAGCACTTACACGTGCCCGGTCAGGCCTGTAGGCTCTGAGTTGGAGGTCTTGGGGGGTTTTATTTAATTCCACGGTCTAGTCGTTGGGCAGATTTTCTGAGACGTTCAGTCCTGTAAAAACTGACAGCTGACTTGAATGTTGAATGTTGCTGCACCTTCTCCTTTTCTAAAATCACTCCTTATGTCTTTCCCACTTAGCATTGTATTAACAAGCAACCTGATGCTCCAAAAATGAAGGTGCCAGACGTTCACCGCTGAGGGTCAGTTGATGGATTACTGATGGTCAGCTGGATTCCTCCTGAGGCAGTGGGAGGGGCCTCAGTACTGACCCACAATCTTTTTTTTTACTTTTGGCTGCATTTTTGTTAAATAAATCTTTGCACCATGAACCATCTGAGGTTGTACTTTTCCTGAAACTAAGGTCCATGATCGCACAATAAAAATCAGTCGCATGACCAGTCATTTGACCAGTCGCGAGACCAGTTGGGTGACCAATCATTTGACCAGTTGCTTGATCAGTCGCGTGACCAGTCATCTGACCAGTCATTTGACCAGTCGCGAGACCAGTTGGGTGACCAGTCATTGGACCAGTTGCTTGATCAGTCGCGTGACCAGTCATCTGACCAGTCATTTGACCAGTCGCGAGACCAGTTGGGTGACCAGTCATTGGACCAGTTGCGTGATCAGTCGCGTGAACAGTCATTTGACCAGTCGCATGACCAGTCAGGTAACCAATCGCATGATGAGTCGCGAGACCAGTCGGGTGACCAGTCAGGTGACCAGTTATTTGACCAGTTGCTTGACCAGTCGGGTGACCAGTCAGGTGACCAGTCATGAGACCAGTCGTGTGACCAGTGGCGAGACCAGTTTGGTGATCAGTCGTGACACCAGTCGGGTGACCAGTTGGGTGACCAGTCGGGTGACCAGTCGCGAGGTCAGTTGGGTGACCAGTCGTGACACCAGTCGGGTGACCAGTCGGGTGACCAGTCGCGAGACCAGTTGGGTGACCAGTCACATGACCAGTCACATGACCAGATACTGCAGAGGGTCATCTGTGACTCAGAGTTTTAGACGCATTTACTGCTGTTTGACTCTGCAGCTTGGTCGTCTCAGCTCATCCTTGAGCTGTTGTCTTTGAACACAGTGATGTGTATAAAAATGTTTAAACCGAGCACTTATTAGTTGTTTAAAAGAGCGTAGAAAGTTAGTGTGTTGTTTTTAAATGTTGGTTAAAGTTGACTGAGCCCATGAAATGGGAAGTGAGTGTCAGCAGTGAAGTATGTTGCAGTGAGGGATGAGGAGGTCATGATGACCGTGATGAAGCTCCTCCCTCTGTGCTCTGTGAGCCAATGAGCCGAAGGAACACAAACATCTGTTTTATTTTTATTTTTTTGCTTAATTACACACCAGACTTGTATGTTTCTTTGCTGGAGCGCCGTACTGGAACGTGTCCTGTAACGTTGAAGCATCAGATGTTCTTGTGTAGGTGGACCTGAAGCAGGTCAGATGTAGACGTAGACCGGCTGGGCTGAGGCGTACCAGGACCAGTTCTACGGACCTGTTTCCCGTGTGAATGCCTCCATCTGTTCTGGCTGGAGTAACGTACAGGTTCAGATTACAATGTTGGGGAACTCACGTGGGTCCCCACTTCAGAAACGTTTGAAAATCCAGTTCGCCGCCAGTTCAAAGTCCTGGACATGAGGCAACGGACGCAGAACCTCGCCAGTCCACCGCAGGTCCACTGCTGGGGGGGTCCTGCACCTCCTCTGAGCTGACTGACTGTTTGTTTCAGGTTTTCTGTCGATGTTTAGTGGTCGTTTTCAGGAATTATTTTGGCCATGATGATCTGAGATGTGTAGATAAAGCAGCAGAACCAAAAATGATCTGAACAAGCAGTGCCTCTCACCGTGCTGCTCCTCCAGTCTGAGACGAGCTGGACGCTCGTAGCAGTACATGTATGCAAATATCGCCATCGCCAGTGCAGGTCGGAAGGTGACAAGCCATAAAACAACCCAAAGAGTTGAAGAGAGCCTGGAGTAAGTTCAACGGCTTCTTCATTTCAGGAGCTAAAGCTCTCTTTTCACTTTTTTCTCCTTTTTTTTTGTCCTTTTTTTAATGATTGCACTTGCAAAAAAACAGATCAAATACAAAAGTAGTTAATATTAACCTCCATAAAAGGAGGGAACGAGGATATTCTGACCACTTTCATGCAGAAGGAAAATGTGGTGAATGTTGACTGTTTTCTGGAAATGCTCTCAGTGCTATCGTGATGGCAACACTACTACTTCATCCCCAGTTGGTTCCTCCCCAGTTGGTTCCTCCCAAGTTGGTTCCTCCCCAGTTGGTTCATCCCCAGTTGGCTCGTCCCCAGTTGGTTCATCCCCAGTTGGTTCCTCCCCAGTTGATTCGTCACCAGTTGATTCGTCCCAAGTTGGTTTCTCCCCAGTTGATTCGTCCCCAGTTGGTTCCAGTTGGTCCCAGTTGATTCGTCCCCAGTTGGTTCGTCCCCAGTTGGCTCGTCCCCAGTTGGTTCGTCCCCAGTTGATTGGTCCCCAGTTGGTTCCTCACCTGTTCATTCGTCCTCAGTTGGTTCCTCCCCAGTTGGTTCGTCCCCAGTTGGTTCCTCCCCAGTTGGTAATCCCCAGTTGGTTCATCCCCAGTTGGTAATCCCCAGTTGGTTCATCCCCAGTTGGTAATCCCCAGTTGGTTCATCCCCAGTTGGTTCCTCCCCAGTTGATTCGTCCCCAGTTGGTTCCTCCCCAGTTGATTCGTCCTCAGTTGGTTCCTCCCCAGTTGGTTCATCCCCAGTTGGCTTGTCACCAGTTGGTTCCTCCCCAGTTGGCTTGTCACCAGTTGGTTCCTCCCCAGTTGGTTCCTCCCCAGTTGATTCATCCTCAGTTGGTTCCTCTCCAGTTGGTTCTTCCCCAGTTGGTTCCTCCCCAGTTGATTCGTCCCCAGTTGATTCGTCCCCAGTTGGTTCCTCCCCAGTTGATTCGTCCCCAGTTGGTTCATCCCCAATTGGCTCATCCCCAGTTGGTTTGTCCCCAGTTGATTCATCACCAGTTGGTTCCTCCACAGTTGATTCGTCCTCAGTTGGTTCCTCCCCAGTTGATTCATCCCCAGTTGGTTCATCCCCAGTTGGCTCGTCCCCAGTTGGTTCCTCCCCAGTTGATTCATCCTCAGTTGGTTCCTCTCCAGTTGGTTCCTCCCCAGTTGATTCATCCTCAGTTGGTTCGTCACCAGTTGGTTCGTCCCCAGTTGGTTCCTCCCCAGTTGATCCGTCCCCAGTTGGTTCCTCCCCAGTTGATTTGTCCTCAGTTGGTTCCTCCCCAGTTGGTTCCTCCCCAGTTGGTTCATCCCCAGTTGGCTCGTCCCCAGTTGGTTCGTCCCCAGTTAGTTCCTCTCCAGTTGATTCGTTCCCCAGTTGGTTCCTGCCCAGTTGATTCCTCCCCAGTTGATTCGTCCCCAGTTGATTCGTCCCCAGTTGATTTGTCCCCAGTTGGTTCGTCCCCAGTTGATTCGTCCCCAGTTGGTTCATCCCCAATTGGCTCATCCCCAGTTGGTTTGTCCCCAGTTGATTCATCACCAGTTGGTTCCTCCCCAGTTGGTTCATCCCCAGTTGGTTCCTCCCCTGTTGATTCGTCCTCAGTTGGTTCCTATCCAGTTGGCTTGTCCCCAGTTGGTTCATCTCCAGTTTATTCCTCTCCAGTTGGTTTGTCCCCAGTTGGTTCCTCCCCTGTTGATTCGTCCTCAGTTGGTTCCTATCCAGTTGGCTTGTCCCCAGTTGGTTCATCTCCAGTTTATTCCTCTCCTGTTGATTCGTCCCCAGTTGGTTCATCCCCAGTTGGTTTGTCCCCAGTTGGTTCCTCCCCTGTTGATTCGTCCCCAGTTGGTTCATCCCCAGTTGGTTTGTCCCCAGTTGGTTCCTCCCCTGTTGGCTCGTCCCCAGTTGGCTCGTCCCCAGTTGATTCGTCCTCAGTTGAGGTGTGGTTCATCACGTCGCTGCAGAGGCAGATAAATAGTTCCTTTCTTCGCTCCTCTTTGTTCAGCATAAATCAGCAGGAACTCTGGTCCCTGAACATCTGGATCAAACCTGCCGTATGTGAATTTAGATCATTTAATGGGACTTAATGGGAATAAAATGGAAGTTGGCATCACTGCTGCTTCACCTCCAGCAGGAGCTTCAACCACCATCCATCATGATCTTCAAGATGATGTTTGTTCCACCATCGTTACAAAGTTTTTAGAGTCCTGACTTTAAACAAGAATTCTTGATTTTTGTGCAATAATAACAACAATAATAATAATAAAGTCATGAAATAATAATAAAAAAAAAATCTTTGTCCAAAAGTCACAATTTTGTACAATTTTTGGATTTTTACTGCAAAACGTGATTTAAGTTGCAATTTTGTGTAATTAGATATCTTACAAAAAACTTGAAACATAAAGTTGAAAAATCAGGATGTTTTAAAATGAATGATTTTACAACAAACATTAGTTTGTGAAATTCACAATTCTGTGACATAAAGTCGTAATTTTATATCAAAGTTCTCAAATTTGAAATTAATGACAAAAATGAGCTTTTTTGGTGTGAAATTAACAATCTGACAGCCACATTTCTGGACTTAAACTACACAAAATTCACTGTTTGACAACGTAGATTTGTCATTTTTATGTCAAAAGTTGACATTTTACCACAAAAAGCTGCAAAATCAAGTTGTGACTTTGCAAAATTCATGATTTTATGGCAACTTGTTGCAATTATAGAACAAAAGCTTCAGTTTAACAGTAGAAGTAGTGAAAAGATCTGCTGCGTATCTGAAGAAACAAATGACTGTAATAAAAATAATATTACTTTCTATTATAAATGTCATTTAACTGAATGGGCCCATTTCTCTTGAGCACCCGCCCCTAAAGGGTCTGTGCACGGCCCCGTACTGTCGGTAACGGTGAGGCAGCGTTTATATAGTGATTTTAAAAAACAACCATGAGGCCAGAGGTGTCACCTGGAGTCCATGTTCTGGCTCGTCCCGGTGACTGTCTGCAAGAACCAGGAAAACAAAAGGAGAACCATCTCTGAGAGCATCTGTGAGTCAGAGTGGTTCTGATGCTGATGCTGATGCTTCTTTTGCTCGTCACTGAACAATGTTTCCTTGAATCTTATTCTGCAGAACGACACCATCAGATTCTGCATACGACCCCGTTTGTTCGTGTGTTCTCATCTACCATACATTTCCCATTAACTCCCATTTACTGACATTTACCTGAAGAGATTATTTTAACTGACGACGTCCCAGATGACCCGGCTCCAGTCCCCGTGGACGACGGTTCGGCCCTCTGTGACCCCGGGTGTGAACAGTGTGTGTTTGATTCAGGAGCACGGAGCCGCGCAGCAGCCGGCGCCTCCTGATCTCATCGGTATGAAACACTGCCCCCTGGTGTTCAGAGTGAGGAGCATAGGAACAGAAACTACCGTATTTTCCGGACTATAAAGCGCACCTAAATATAAGCCGCACCCACTGAAATTTAAATGAAATATATATTTTGTCACATATACGCAGACTATAAACCGCCGGTATGCAGGCTGAGAAATAAGATATTTACAAAGAAAGATTTTACCTGAACTGATAACTGTAACACGGCAGTAAAAGTGCTGATCAAACACAACAGAAAAGTCATTGATGGTCATTTCATGGTTTCATTTTGCTTTATTTTTCCTCCTCCTGTGTACTGAAACCCCCCCCCACACACACAGCACAGACATCCAGAACGGACCCGTGAAACGGACCCGTATCAGGGTCCACTTGCACTCAGTGCCGGATCCGCTTTGGAGCCGGATCGTGGACCTGCTGGCTCTACGCTGCGTCCAGTCAACATCTGCAATTAAAACCTTACCTCTGCGGCGGGTCGGCTCAGAACCCTGAAATCCACTGGGGAACCAACAAACTGACTGGACAAATGTATTAATCAGTTTGTCCAATAATAACAGGTATTGATGCTCACAAAATGAATGTAGAGTAGCAACATAGGCTACCGAACAAAAACAGAATAGCCTTTAAGTACTTGGTTTGTTTTTTGGTTTTTGCACTTCCTGCTAGAGCGCCCCCTATGGGCTGAAGAAAAATTCATAGAAAAGCCGCATCTCTGTATAAACCTCATGGTTTAAAGCGTGGGACAAAAGTAGCGGCTTATAGTCCGGAAAACACGGTAGTTTTGTGACAGCGCACGCTTCTAGCCTGTGTAGTTTCTGTTTCAAAACCCTTTGAGTTATTCCTGCTGTGCCAGCTCGCCAGGACAGCACACGTGTTCTGGAGTTAACCCTCCTTTGGTAGCCGTGTCAGAGATCACGGAGGTTTTCCGTGTGAACGGTCTGACGCGCGTGTCACGGCTACGGAGGAACGGGAGGAAAGGAAGCGCGAGGACTGTGTGGAGTCGGCACTGATAGCAGCTGCAGCTCTCAACATCTGGAGATGCTTTTCTGTGAAAGACACTCCACCCTCCTGCTTCAGTCTTGCTACTTTCTCTTCTCTGAATTCTGCTTTCAGCGGCTCTAAAAGCACTTCCTTCCTCTGCTCCAGACTCGGAGTTGGGGCGCTGATGGTAGCGCTGCAGCCCCCTGCAGCACCACCCCGCGCCAGGCGGGGGCACTGCAGCGTTTGCTTCCCTGCAGGTCTGCAAAAGAGTTGTTTCTCAGCGAACATTGTAGTGCATTTTTCAGCGTTTTTTTCCGTCATGATTTCACAGATATTGTAAATGAGTGCTTTGCTTCTTTCCAGATGTTTGTAAGTGTATGTATCCCTGACGTCAGAGAGAGCGTAGGCATGAAGAGATTACAGATGTTAATGCATGACTCCGATTCTCAGCAGCAGTGAAACCAGACCAGGAGCTGGAGGGGGTCCTCTCTGGAACACCTCCTCCAACGGTGAAACCAGACCAGGAGCTGGAGGGGGTCCTCTCTGGAACACCTCCTCCGGCGGTGAAACCAGACCAGGAGCTGGAGGGGGTCCTCTCTGGAACACCTCCTCCGGCGGTGAAACCAGACCAGGAGCCGGAGGGGGTCTTCTCTGGAACACCTCCTCCGGCGGTGAAACCAGACCAGGAGCCGGAGGGGGTCCTCTCTGGAACACCTCCTCCGGCGGTGAAACCAGGTCAGGAGCCGGAGGGGGTCCTCTCTGGAACACCTCCTCCAACGGTGAAACCAGACCAGGAGCCGGAGGGGGTCCTCTCTGGAACACCTCCTCCGGCGGTGAAACCAGACCAGGAGCCGGAGGGGGTCCTCTCTGGAACACCTCCTCCGGCGGTGAAACCAGACCAGGAGCCGGAGGGGGTCCTCTCTGGAACACCTCCTCCGGCGGGTGAAACCAGACCAGGAGCCGGAGGGGGTCCTCTCTGGAACACCTCCTCCGGCGGTGGTGAAACCAGACCAGGAGCCGGAGGGGGTCCTCTCTGGAACACCTCCTCCGGCGGTGAAACCAGACCAGGAGCCGGAGGGGGTCCTCTCTGGAACACCTCCTCCGGCGGTGAAACCAGACCAGGAGCCGGAGGGGGTCCTCTCTGGAACACCTCCTCCGGCGGTGAAAACCAGACCAGGAGCCGGAGGGGGTCCTCTCTGGAACACCTCCTCCGGCGGTGAAACCAGACCAGGAGCCGGAGGGGGTCCTCTCTGGAACACCTCCTCCGGCGGTGAAACCAGACCAGGAGCCGGAGGGGGTCCTCTCTGGAACACCTCCTCCGGTGAAAGCTTAAAACATGGTTTTAAGCTTTCACTTCCGACCAGACCAGACCAGGAGCCGGAGGGGGTCCTCTCTGGAACACCTCCTCCGGCGGTGAAACCAGACGAGGAGCCGGAGGGGGTCCTCTCTGGAACACCTCCTCCGGCGGTGAAACCAGACCAGGAGCCGGAGGGGGTCCTCTCTGGAACACCTCCTCCGGCGGTGAAACCAGACCAGGAGCCGGAGGGGGTCCTCTCTGGAACACCTCCTCCGGCGGTGAAACCAGACCAGGAGCCGGAGGGGGTCCTCTCTGGAACACCTCCTCCGGCGGTGAAACCAGACCAGGAGCCGGAGGGGGTCCTCTCTGGAACACCTCCTCCGGCGGTGAAACCAGACCAGGAGCCGGAGGGGGTCCTCTCTGGAACACCTCCTCCAGCGGTGAAACCAGGTCAGGAGCCGGAGGGGGTCCTCTCTGGAACACCTCCTCCAGCGGTGAAACCAGACCAGGAGCTGGAGGGGGTCCTCTCTGGAACACCTCCAGCTCCTCCTCCATGTATCTGTCTGTTCACAAAGAACTCATGAAAGACGAGCATCAGTGTTGGTGTACCAGAACTTTCCCGTCTAACCCGACTGATCCAACGGTGACTTTGACGAGCTGCGCCTCCGTACAGTTTGTAACGCGTTGCAGCCAATCAGAAGCCTGCGGCGACGCTCAGCTGGTCGACCAGCGTGAGACGGGGTTTCTGCTGACGTGAAGCTGGTCCTGGACGTTTAAGAAAGGGCTTCTGCTCTGGACCAGAGCACTTTTAATCCGGGCCTGCTGCAGCAGACGGCATCAGGCTTTCTTTACACGATGGAAAGTTCTGGACTCACAGTTGCTTTCTGTTCCTTTCTGAATGTATCACAGTTTGAGTGACAACACGTGCATCTGACATGAGCAGCTCGTCTGCTGTGGGGGATATTAACATATTGATAATGTCTTTAGAACCATATTTACCATTGTTATCGACAGATTCTAATAAATTCATTTCTGGAAATGCCTCTGTTTCCCTATGCAAAAATATACTATCAATAAACTATATCACAACTCAGAGAGCGTCTTTGTTCATTTCCTTCATGCTGCCTCTGAACGAGCTCCACCCACCATCGTTCATTGATCACTCTTCACATGTTCATGGACCTGGATTTTCCCTTTAAGGCGTCCCAGCAGTGAAGGTAGTTGTAATTACCTTGGTGGGCCTCTAGGTGGCACTCTAAGAAGAAAATGTTCATTACACAGTACCAAGTAGCCAAGGTTTGACATTGGCGGCTCATGGTTGACGAGTTTGATTCGGGACGGGACGAACCAGTTTGGTCTCTCTGCTTTTGGAGCGGCGGTGCTGGAGATGCCACAGCTTAGCTAACGAGTCTACACGTTCAAAACTGGACCCTGGATTCCTCTAGAAAAACAGAGGCCTATTCAGGGTCATGCTGGAGCCAGTCCCAGTCCCCCGCAGGTCTCCTGTCCATCGCTCTTTGTATGACATGGTTTTAAGCTTTCACTTCAGTTCTATGGAGAAAAGAAAAATCAGAAAATAATAGAGGAAATTTTCTAAAAGGCTTTATCTTCTTAGCCTGGCCAGTCATAGCAGTTCATCTAATGAAAGTTCTTCATAGACTGTACAGGAAGAACTGGACAAACCCTCTGTGAGGTCACCCTGAGCTGTCTGAAGAGTGCCTAAAGCCTCTTTTTCCTCGTAATGCGCAATGCCATGTTGCAAAAGGGGAGGGTGAGCAGGATGGAGAACCCAGCGGGAACGCACCCACCTTCAGAGAATAACAGCTATTTTAGCTCGTCTGGCTTAGCTTATGCTAACCTGTGATGCTAATTAATACTATTTTCATTCTTTCTGATCAAATTTGTTCAAACATCCTCAAGTGTTACGACCAAAACAGCACTGGATATGAGTTCTGCCACAGCTGGAACAAGGGCGAGCAGAGCTCTGCTGGACCTGCTGGTCCGTCGGTCAACCGCTGGTCCAGATGGACATCCTGCAGCTGACCAAACCTGCTGCCGTAAACCAACGGGTCGCGGGACAGTTGACTTCTGCTGACTTCTGCCTGGAACGGTCCTGAAATGATCCGCCGTGGCTCCCAGCATGGACAGGTTGCCAGTCCATCACCATTTGTGGTGTCATGGAAGGCTAAAAGTAAAATCTCCCTTCCTGCTGTTGTCTTTCATGGTTCTGAAACTATGACGAGCAAGACCTTAATTTACTGTCCTGTTACCCACATGATTTTTTTTTATGTTATTTGTTTATTTAAGAAAACATCTATTTTTGTAAACCAGTTTCCTCAGGTTATAGGCATTAATGCTTTGTTGCTATATTTTATGCATTTGCTAACACTATGCTAAAAACTCAGTCCTGTTATTTTCACTGCTGTTACTCATATACTTTTTCCATGCTTTACAATGGTAACAGAAAAAAAAACTATCTTCTGCTTAGAGATCTTGTAAAAATTGCAGTTAAGGCAGCCTGTGATTGTAAATGTTGCCCCCTTAAAATGACCACGTGGCAACAGCTTCTCCTTTTTTTGTCTTTATTTGAGCTCCAAAAAGTTTGTTACATTTTAACACACAACAACGGTCCCACGTCCCACAGTAGATCTAAGCATCAAGCTGGTACCTGCATCGCAACACATCTCACCTGAGAGTGATTGTGGGCCTGCTTATAAGCATATCTACTGGGTCACGTGACGTCGACTTCCGTTTGATAAAACCAGATATGACATTAATACTGTGATTTAAGATCAGTGAATCTAACTGTTCCTTTGCCATCACCTCACAAATTCCAGGTGGCATAACGACATAACATAACATAACATATTTAAAGTGCACAAAAAAAATAGGTTGGCTACACCCTCCCCCACTAAAAAAAAAAAAATGTTAAACCAACATTTTAAAAATTTACCAGGGCTCTAACACATCCAACTATAACAAAATCAATAGTCACACCATTAATCTGATGTCAACCAGCGTCTTAGCATGGAAATCATGTCCATTGCTTTTCATGACCATTGTCTCTGATACGGGAAAACACAAGACCAGCTGTCCACTTGTGTCGTTGGGTGGCACGTCCGAAGCATTGGTGGGCCCCCCAATCTTCAGAACTAACTCAAGGAAAGTACCTTGACCCAAAATTGTATGGTAAAAATACCATGTTCAGTGAGACTTAGAGCCATATACTACATAAAAATATGTTACTTAAAGTACATAAAATACTATGTCACTATACTGCCTCCAATAAGGACTGTAAAGTGCAGGGTGCTTTACTGTATAAAGCAAAAATATAAAGTGCTTTAGCTGTTCCTACAATCAATAAAACACATGTTACTACTGCACTGCAACCAATCATAAAAAGGATATAGGTTGGTCGATGCGATGTTGTCTCGAGCCCTTGCTGGCCGAGACACAACAGGACAACTCTGCAGTTCTCGGGTCGTGGGCTGGCCAAGGTGGTCGTAGGTGAGGAGGCGCCTGGGATGTCTCGCTCTCGCTGGTCTGCTAGGGTGTGGCTCAGAAGCTTCCTCGGAAGAATCGGAGGATGATGGTTCAGGCTCTGATGAATACACCCCTAATGCTGGCTCCGGCTCCGCCTCCGACACGATCACCTCGACTCTCTCTGCAGGTGCAACTCTCTGCTCAGTCTGTACAGGTGTAGGGGCTCTGGGCTGAAACTCTTGGGCAGAGGGATGGAGTGGCTGAGAAGCAGGTTGGTGTGGCATGAAGAGATGGTATTCTTCATCACTAGAGCTCTCTATAGCTGCAGGCTGGATGCTGTACTTGGTCCTTCTCCCTCTTTCTGATGATCCTCTGGCACCCATGATCCTTCTTGGGGGACCAGTGACAGCAGGGGCAGGCTCAACCAGGTAAGGGCAAGGCAGGAGTAGATTCCTGTGCAGCACCCGTTGTCTTCCTGCAACATTCAGAGGCTCAACAAGGTAAACAGGACTTTCAGGACCTTTACTTCCTCTCACCACATGAATGACGTCTTCCCAGTGGCTGCGAAGCTTCCCTGGACCTCCTCGCTGTGTAAGGTTTCTCACCAGCACATGGTCACCTGGCTTCAGGGTGGAACTCCACGCACGCTGGTTGTAGTAGTTTTGCCCTCTTTTCGCCGACTTCCGCATGTTCTTTAGGGCAATGTCATATGCTTCTTGCATCACCTCCCTCCACTTCTCAGCGTAGCCCGCAGGAGTCTGCCTTTCCGTCTCACCATCTGGAAACAGGAGATCTACAGGGAGGATAGGTTCGCGTCCAAAGAGCAGAAAAAAAGGAGATTAGCCCGTTGCCTCGTGAACGGTGGAATTGTAGGCATGGACCACTTTGTTCAGGTGCTCCTTCCATCTGGTCTTCTCCGTCTCCTCCAGGGTCCGCAGCATACTCAACAGAGTCCTGTTAAAACGCTCAGCAGGGTTAGCTTGGGGGTGGTAAGGTGTAGTGCGAGAGTGATACATACCACAATATTTTTCAAGTTTTTCAAACAACTGGTTCTCAAACTCTCGCCCTTGGTCATGGTGGATCTTAGCTGGAAAACCAAAGCGTGGGATAAAATCATCAAACAGTTTTTTAGCTGCAGTCTTCCCAGCCTTGTCTTTGGTTGCGTAAGCTTGAGCATACTTGGTGAAATGGTCCACCAAAACCAAGATGTATTCCTCACCCCCCTTGCTCTTCTCCAGATGTAAAAAGTCTATGGATATCATCTCAAATGGTGCTGAGGTCTCAATACTTTGGAGTGGTGTTCTAGTGACTCTGTTGAGCTTTTTCCTTTTAATGCAGGTGCAGACTTGAGTGACGTAGTGCTCCATCTCCTGCCTCATTTTTGGCCAAAAGAAACGGTCTCGGGCCAGAGCTACCATCATGTCAGCACCTAGGTGTCCCATCTCCTCATGGAGGTACTTGTACACTAGGGGCTTCATGGACTCTGGCACTACCAGTTGCATCCTGTTGTTGCATTTTCTCCACAGCACTCAAAGGGCGTTGGTCTGCGGGATAGAAAGTCGGTGTCTCTGTTGGCTGCTCCAGGCCTGTACTTCAGCGTAAATCTGTAGTCTGCCAGCTCCGCAACCCAGCGATGACCAGTGGCATTAAGCTTTGCTGACTTGGTGACATAAGTTAGTGGGTTATTGTCACTATAGACTGTGAAGTGTGGCGCATGGAACAGATAATCACGGAAACGCTCAGTTATAGCCCATTTTAGTGCCAGGAATTCCAGTTTACCTGAGTGCAGCTTGTAGTTCTTTTCTGCTGGTGTCAGGAGTTACTGGTGTCTTGCTCTATATTGCAGTTAGTCACATAATTTTTTAAGCACTTTAATTCTCCCCCCTCACTGTTTCCTGTGTGCATGTGTTCCTGCGTAAACAGTCACGGTTTTACGGCCCATTTCCACAGTTTTACGGACCATCCTTACGCATCTGTTTTTCCCGATTGCAAACTGGTAGTTTTATTGTGTTAAACATTTAAAGTATCAGTTAATACGATGTATCCACACTGCAAATTATTTGGTTCTTACCAAGAAAAGACTTAAATTTAGAAGCGTTAGATATTTTTCTTGTTTTAATAATTACTTTCTTATTTTAAGTCTCAGTGTAATCTTATATCGGGTTATATTTTACTTTTCTGTCTCAACCAGGCAGAGAATCCTAAAATGAGACAATTAACACTTAAAATAAGATGTTTACGTTTTCCTCATCCTCATCAAAATAAATCTTGTTTTAAGATTCAATAACCAATTTTACCTTTCTTAAATCTAGAAACAAGTGTTCTCTACAATCTTAATTTAAGAAATTTTACCAAGATAAATTATCTTGCTGCATGGACAGATTTTACCACTCGTTTTGAGTACCTTTTTCCTTAGTTACAGTGTTTTTTAATCTTTCTCTCAGTATAATTGTGTTGTACACACTTTGGTGAATCCTGTAACGAGAGGAAAACATACTGACTCCCCACCTGTTTCCTGGGCGCCTGTGTAAACAGTCACGGTTTTATGGCCCATCATTACGCATTTGTTTCCTTATTATCTTTCTGTCACACACATACACACACGCACACACATACACACATACAGACACACGCGCACACATACACACACATTCCAATATTGACACGCTCACGTGTATAAAAAGGTACCGCCCCTCAGTTAACCATCGTACCGTAAGCTAATTGAGCTCACAATGAAAGCCGACAGCCACGCTCAAGGTAACTAATTTATCTTCATTCAATTTAGTAGATTTATTTTCCAGTCACACGTTTAAACTGACTTGTGTATCGTATTAGCACGCAGGGGAGTTAATCACTCGTACTGGTTTCCAGGTGAGTAAATAAACTTATTTTTCTATTTTATTATGATACCATCACCGATTTTATCCGTTATATCTTTTTAAATTTCACATCTTTTATTTTTCTCTCAGTGTCTGACTCGGAACTGTCCGGGATACATCTGACTCAATCCGATACAGGTAAAGTCTAATTTAGAAAACAATACTTTTTCATACTATTTAAATAATTTAAAACATACATATAAAATAAGCATCACGATGTTTTACTTACAGACCTGGTGAATGCCGCGGGTAAACTCCAGGCTGAAACGTCATGTGACAGCTTCGAAGGTTGTCTCTCAGATCTGGATGAGGCAGAACAGCGTGCGTTGAATTCTAAAGCAAACGAAGGTATTTTATTCTCTTGAATATGTCTTCAGTTGAATGGTTCGTAAATAAAGTGTTTAAATCAGTTTTTCTGTGCATGCTTTCAGCAACGCGGCTAACAACTCGCATGAATCCGTGCGTTTATGTTGAACGGCTTGAAATTTCGCCGGTAACCCCACCGCGTCTTCTCAGAGAAGTAGCTCGCTACTGGGAGAACCATCCCCATGAAGGTTATAAAAAAAAAAAAACGTTCTTTTTTACAGAAGCTCTGGAGCACGTCCTATCCGCTCGCGGTCGTGTGGTGAAATGAGAGAGTCTCACACTGATGACGCGGTCGCGTACCAGTGACGTGGTCACGTACCAGTGACACGTTACGTAGAAAGTTAAAAAAAAAAAAAAACAGAAAACTTTATCAGTAGGAGAAAAGGACAACGCACATCTTGTTATGAGTCGGCTGTGTTTACACGTACAATTGTTTGTATATTTATTATTTTAAATTATGTAATGAATGAAAGTATAAATAAATTAAAAATAAAAACATGTCTTTTTTTTGTCATCAGCACCAGGGAATTCAACACCTCGGGTGAATGTGCGTACCACGCCCAAGCCTTCAACTGCTTCACCAATCGTGATTGTCCACCCAGAACCGGACTGTGAGGTGCTACGAATGCCGGTGTCTACGGTGGAGAGGGACTGTGGAGTCATAGCTGCTCAGAATCCGTCTATCACAACACCTGCTTCTGGCATTGCTGCTGCTGCTGTCGCTGCAGCATCACCAGGAGAGTCCAGGGCTGCGAGACGCCTAAGTTTTGGAAGCAGACGGTGTACGCCTCTGGCGAGAAGACTCTCTAACGGTAATACTTGACTTACATGTTTTTCATCGGGTGAGGGTTAGTGTTTTAAAAAAGTCTACAATTTTCTCCTCATTTTCAGATTCATCTGTCAGACGGAAAAGGAGAAGGAGGAGGGGAAGAGGAGATACAGCGAGCCGGCAAATCTGTCTAGATTTTCTGACTAAAGTTTGTCAGATTCTGGAGACAGCCTGCAATCTTTTCAGCCAAGTGTGCGAATGATCAACGGGTGCTGTTTAATTGATGTTTTTATTTGTTTGTCTGTTTGTTTGTTTTGTTTAGATGATGACTGACGCCGAGGAAAATGTGTGCATTCCTGTTGAACTTGAGAACGCTGTCAGGGGTTTGAATCTTTTGCCACACCACTTTCAAATTGATAGCTCTTCTGAAACAGACACACCCCTCGAGAACATTAGAAATGCAGTCCGGCAGTTAAAGAATTTACAGCCTCTTTTTCGGACTGAACAAGTTGGTAGCTCTTATGGCACAGAACTCTCCGTTGTTAACTGCCCCATCGAAAACTTGGAACATGCTTTACATATGGTCGCCCCGTTTAGAAACTTGGAGGAGGCTTTGCTGATTTTAAACGATACCGGTTAGACCCACAGAATAATGATCAGAGTGGTGGGTCTGTTGAGCAGGCTGAGGAGGGGGAGGGGTTGACAGAGGAAGGGGAGGGGTTGACTGAGGAGACAGGGGAAGGGGAGAGGTTGACTGAGGAGACTGATGAGTTGGCTGAGGAGGCAGAGGAGGGGGAGGAAGGGGTGGCTGAGGTGCAGCGTGCTGAGGATGGGGAGGTAGCATTTACGGGCGGAAATTCATGGCGGAGACATCCAAGATTTAACTACGAGGAAGTGACACGGACTCTTAACATACCCCAGCTGGGGGAGGAAGCTGACATCGTTGCATTTTATAATAGTGTAATGGGACAGGTTTTGACGATAGCTGACAAGACACGAGCCCGGGCACGTCGCAGTGATGTTGTTCAGTTTGAAATCGGCGGAGAGAATCTCAGGGGTGGAACGAGTATTCTAGCCAATGTTGATGAGACCGGTGAAAATATTTTTCCAGCTCTCGAGTCATTGCTCAACAGGGTGGTTCAATCAAATGAGGGTATTGTCTCGAGCAATAACGTTCAGTTTAGCGCCCGTGTGGTGCGAGATCGTTGGGGTGGTGCCAAACGCAAGCTCCAGGGAACGTTAGAATGTGAAGTTCTGGAAAAGAAAAGGAGACATTTATTTGTTGTCGATGACAGGAAAGATCAACTGTGTTTCGCCATCAGCCTCGCTCACATGATTGATCATGAGTCAACAGATTACGAGTGTGAAAAACTCGGTAGAGCATTACAGGAAAAGGTAGGTTTAGGCAATCAGACACCCGTCACTTTTTCTGATGTAGGTCAATTTGAGAAAATTCTAGGGCGTAAAATTGTGATCTTTTACAGAACAGAACACAAACTTTCTCATTTCCAGACAATCTTCCCGGACCGTTCGAAACCCCCTGTTTCTATATTTAAAGCAAAACTATTTCTACGGTATCAAAAATATCAAAGGCTTTTTAGGAACAACACATTTCTGTAATTATTGTTTCAAGGGGTATAATACCCCGTATACGCATGTTTGCACTGGGTTCTGTAAGGTTTGTAATGATCCAGTCTGCCCTACGCAGCGATTTCAACCTGTGAACTGTCCAGACTGTCACAGGAAATGTAGATCGCCTTCCTGCTATACCAGACATAAAGAGGCTAAACCGAGCTGTCTGAACAGAAACCCTCTCAGTCTCTGCCAGCTAATCAGAAAATGTCCAAAATGCAGCTTGAGTTACTACGCAGGGGAGAGTGGAAAGTCTCACTGATGTTCACTGTTAAAATGCAGAATCTGTGGGGAGAAATTAGCATCTGACTCCAGCGATCATCAATGTTACATTCAACCCTCTGCTCCGGACGACAGGCGCCCTGATTTGATTTTTTACGACTTTGAAACATTTGTTGATGATCACGATGAGCACGTCCCTTTTCTGGTGTGCGCAAAAACGATGAAAGGCGTAGAGAAGTTTTTTTACGGTCTAGACTGTGTTAAATCCTTTTCTCATGCATTTCAGAAACCCTCGGTACTCACGCAATGTTTTTATAGCCCACAATGCTAGAGGATTTGATAGCTACCTGGTTCTGAGACAGAACATTATCATGACTGGATTATGAACACTATTATGAACACTGTCCAGGCAAACTTGGACCCTCTCCAGTTTGCGTATCGGCCGGGGAGGGGGGTCGATGATGCAATAATCACCCTTCTCAACATGATTATGTTGCATTTAGATGGTGTCGGAAGTTTTGTCCACCTGCTTTTTATTGATTTTACATCTGCTTTTAACTGCATTCAGCCCCACATTTTAGCCGAGCGTCTTTTAAATTTTAACATTGACAAAGGTCTGGTTCACTGGCTGTTGGATTTTTTAACTGACAGATCACAACGGGTTAGGGTCAACGGCGTTCTGTCTGACGTCCTCTTCTCCTCCACCGGCTCTCCTCAGGGTTGCGTCCTTTCTCCGCTCCTTTTTGTATTATATACAAACGCTTGTCGGAGTTTACATGAGAAGCGTCACATCATTAAGTTCGCCGATGATTCTGTGATCGTGTCCCTCCTCAGCCACAACGACCCCGTGCCCGGCCCTGTAGTGGAGGACTTGATTCGGTGGTGCAAATCGTCTTTCCTGACCATTAACGTCGACAAAACCAAGGAAATGACCATTGATTTTAGGAAGTCCTGTGCAACCACCGCTCCCCTGTCTATCAACGGTCTAGCTGTAGAAACAGTCCAGCTGTACAAATACCTCGGGACGCTAATTGATGACAGGTTGTCCTTCGATAACCAGATTGATGCCGTGTGCAAAAAGGCCAATCAGCGCCTGTACTTCCTCCGGAAACTCAGGAATTTTAACATTGACACACGTTTTATGAAAATGTTTTATTCTTGTTTTATTGAATCTGTCTTGACATTTTCTTTTATTTGCTGGTTCGGGCTAATTACTCTTAAAAATCGCAGTAGACTCCAGGGGATTATCAAAGTGTGCAGTAGAATTGTTGGCACCCCCCTGACAGAAATCTCAGCCTTGCATAGAACCAGGTCCTTGAAGAAGGCAAGACTGGTCTCCTCTGACCCGAGCCACCCCCTGGCATCTGAATTCAGGTTGCTCCCCTCCAGACGGAGATTTCAGATGCCAAAAATAAGAACAAACAGATTTAAAAAATCCTGGGTTCCGGTGGCCATTGGCCTTTTAAATAATGAATAGTTTTTACCCCCCTTTTAAGACATACTGCACTGTGGGCAACTAAGCTAAACTAATTTTATCTCTGTTTCTATTATTTTATTGCTTTTAATTGTCTTGTTCTTACCAGTGTTGTGCATTTTATTGTTGTGGTTATTGTTATTGTCACTGTCTTGCTGCTAATGCACTGTTAATTGCCCCCTGGGGACAATAAAGTTTTCTTGACTTGACTTGGAAGCAAGATCCTTTCATTGATGGAACCTGATTACCAGTTAAGGTTCAATGACTCCCTCTGTCTTCTCACCATGCGTCTAGCTGCGATGCCTAAGGCTTTAGGTTTCACAGATCAGACCAAGGGCTACTTCCCACACAAATTCAGCTCCAAAAAACATCTCGAGTATGTAGGAGCCTACCCATCTCCATCCGACTACGGTGTAGAAGGTATGAAAGAGGATGAACAGCGAGAGTTTTACACTTGGTATGACAGTGTTTCTCAAGGTACCTTTAACTTTAGAGCACAAGCTTTAAAGTATTGCAAAAACGATGTTGACATTCTCTTCAAGGGTTGCAGTATTTTCAGAGAAGAGTTTCAGAGTGAGACGTTCGGCTGCATCACCATCGCTTCAGCCTGCATGAAAGTGTTTCGCACAAACTTTCTGACTCCCAAAACATTGGCCATACCCTGCCCTTACAACTACAGGCGAGGGCGTAAAGCATTTTTCAGCGCTTCTATTCAGTGGCTAGAATTTGTCATCCACCGAGACAGAATCTTTATCTAGCATCCCTTGAACAAAGGCGAACAGAGAATTGGTCCGTATCATGTTGACAGATATGCAGTGATTAAGGGTGTCGTCTACGTCTTTGAATTTCATGGATGCTTTTTCCACGGTTGCCCGAGATGTGTGAACCCTGATGAGATTTGTCCCCTGAAGGGCGTCACCTACGGGGAGCTGCATGCTGCTAGCGAGGAGAGAGTGCGGATACTGGAGTCTGAATACGGTGTTCGCACCATCATCATGAGAGAGCACGAGTGGAATGAGATGAAAAAATCATGTGAGGAGGTGAAACAGTTCCTCAGAGATTTTAAGTTTCCAGAGCCCCTCCTTCCACGCGATGCACTCTATGGTGGTAGAACGAACGCTATAAAGCTGAGACATACAGCAGGGCATGATGAAACCGTGTACTATGTGGATGTCACTTCTCTGTATCCGTACGTGAATAGTACATGTGCATACCCGCTAGGTCACCCTACTATCCTCTGCAATGATTTTGGAAACCCTCAGGACTACTTTGAGTTCATTAAGGCCACAGTCTACCCACCTCGTGGGCTCTTTTTCCCTGTGTTACCTTACAGAGGTTCAGGGGGTAAACTGCTCTTTCCCTTGTGCCGTAGCTGCGCCGATGCTAACCATCAAGAGGGCCCAAGCACGCATGATGATGAAGCCAGAGCATTGACGGGTGTGTGGGTTACGGTTGAATTTAACAAGGCTCTGGAGGTGGGGTACAGAGTGGGTGAGATCACGGAGGTGTGGCACGTTGATCAGAGTAGCGACTCTGTTTGTGGGTTACATTCACGCATTTTTGAAGGGAAAACAGGAAGCGTCAGGTTACCCTGCAGAAGCAACGGATGAGGCCGGCAGAGAGGAATACGTCCGAGACTATTATGTTCATCAAGGTGTTCAGTTAGATGCCAGAAAAATTAAGGTAAACCCTGCCAAGAGACAGGTGGCTAAACTATGTCTCAACAGTTTCTGGGGTAAGTTTGCACAGAGTAACAATCAGGTTCAGACTAACATCATCTCAGATCCTGAAGAATTTTTCAACTTTCTGTTTTCGGGCAAATATAAAGTCGAGTACTTTAACGTTCTCGACAACGAGAGAGCCCTGCTCCAATTGAGGTACCAGGATGTCCCCCCTCCGGGTAAATCGGACAATATTTTCATAGCGGCGTTCACCACTGCCTATGCACGATTAAAGCTGTACAGTTATCTCGAGAAGCTGGGTGAGAGGGTTCTGTACATGGACACTGACAGTCTGATTTATGCGGTAAAGAATGGTGAGACCCCGCTGGAGGTGGGTAATTACCTGGGGGATCTGACTGATGAATTGGGTGGGGATAGCATCCAAGAGTTTCTGTCTTCAGGTCCCAAGAATCAGAAGAAGGTGGTCATGAAGGTGAAGGGGATCACGCAGACAAGAGTCCTGCCAGCGGGTAAATTTTGACAGTGTCAGAGAGCTTGTGGAAGGTTTCATCGATGGTTCTCGAGGGGGTGCTGTTGAAACACCTCAGCACAGCATCAGACGGGATAAAAAGAGCTTCACGCTGAAAAACGTGTCATTTCAGAAAACGTTCAGGGTCGTATACGATAAAAGACGTCTCCTGACCGGCGGGGCAACTCTGCCTTTTGGATATTGAGAGAAAAAAAAAAAAAAAAAAGTGGCTGTAAATGGAGGAAATTGAATTAGAGCCCAGATTTATCTTTCCTTTTTCATGTTTAATTGTCGGTCCCAGCGGTTGTGGGAAGACTTATTTTGCAAAAAATGTACTGGAAAACTGTGAGCGTGTGATGAATGTTGTTCCTGATAATATTGTCTGGATATACACCTCTTTCCAACCCTTGTACAGCGAACTGCAGCAAAAAAATAAAAACATTCTATTCGTTGAAGGTCTGCCTGAGTCTTTTGAAGATTAAATCCTTTTTCCTCCAAATAAAAGGCATTTAATCATTATAGACGATGCTATTTTCCAAGCCTCAGATCATCCAGAAGTGGTGAAAATTTTTACACAGTATAGGCATCATAGAAATATGAGCGTGATGATGTTGACTCAAAATGTCTTCCACCAAGGGAAGTACAGCAGGACAATCAGTCTGAATAGCAACTATCTGGTCCTGTTTAAAAACCCACGAGAAACTCCAGATCAACATCCTGGCCCATCAGATTTATCCATCCCAAAAGCGATTCTTCCTGGAGAGCTTTGAAGATGCTACCAAAAACCCACACGGTTATTTAATCGTGGACCTGACACCGAGTTGTTCAGAACGGTATAGATTGCGGGCGGGTGTACTTCCCCATCAGCAGAAAACCGTTTACATCCCTAAAACCTCGAGTTAAATCATGTCAGCTCGCATAAAGAGAAACGCTCTTTTGCTCAGAGCTTTATACCACGCCACACCCAAGAAACGTAAAGACATCTTACTTCACAGCTCAACCGATTTTATTCTGGCATTGTGTGAGGTGGCTCTCAATGTTTTGAAAGGAAACCTTCCTTTGTCTCACACACAGTTTGAAAAACTGAAAAAGCGAAAGAAAATAATGAGACTGCTGGCTGATAAGAAAGTCGGTCTAAAACGTAAACATCAGACTTTAAAGAGGCAGTCGGGTGGGTTTCTGCTTCCGCTGCTGCTTTCAACAGTCACACCCCTCGTCAGATATTTGATTGGAGGATTGATTAGAAGAAAGTGAAAATGGCTTTAAAGAATACGCAGAAAATGTTTCTCATCTCCCCCCACCAGTTAAACCGCCTGACCCACCCTGCTCCTTCGATCAGAGAAAATGCTGAAGATAATTTGGATCAGAAAATGAGGTCGGTGTTGGATGACCCAGGGTTAAACTCTCATGAAAAAATTAAAAAATACAATGCTTTACTACAGAGAGATTTAATTTTGATAAAGCGAGGACAGAGAGAGCAGCCTCGAGTGACTCTAAGTCTGGAGCGGGGGGTGGAGGGCGAGCAGCCGGGTGGTCAACAGGCCGGTGAGGATGAAAATGAGGCTCGAGGGGTTTCTCGTAAGATCCCTACGTCTGATGGGAGGAGTCGGGATGAGGAGGAGGATTTGATCGATGAAGGTTTAACCAGCCTTCCCCAAAGAGATCGCAAAAATACTAGATATATTATAAAGAAATTACCCCAGGGTGATGGTGGTTGGAATCTGAAGGGTGAATTCATTCACCAGGGTAACGTTGTCAAAGGATCTCATATGATTGATTTGTTCAAATATCATTCATTGCTCTATAAGAAAACTTCGTCACCTCCGGCGGGGTGGTCAGAGTTTCTAAATACTCTGCTGAAGCTGAACTTTCCTCAAACAGCCGTCACTAATCCTCATGCCCGGGACCAATTTCACCGACTAAAGATGAACACGGATGAGGTGTTGCTACAGGACTCCCCTCATGCGAAAAAGAAAAAGAAACTGATTCTATCACTGCGCTGGCATACACCCCATGAAGAAAAAGAAGAGGAGGAGTTACCCCGACAGCGAAAGAGAAGGAATAAAAAACCATGGACTTTTTCACCACAATGGATTTCATCATAAATAATTGTAACGCGTACAACTTTTTTGTCTTTCACAAATAAAATGTTTATTCATCAGGTCATAAGTCATAAGTCTTTTTTAATAAACCTCATACACAATAGATATAAAAGGATAAAATAGGTGACCAAACAAAGCATGCATGCAATCAGTAGTAGCAATCTTTAAAAAGCTCCGGAGAACAGCTCCACTGTTTAGGGTGGTCAGCCGCTCTCTTGACACAACGTTGATATTTTTTCACAAAGTTGTAAACCATAAGGTCATTTTTCATCACATCACGGTCATACAGATTTAGCACTTGTTCAAATGGTAGTCCGCAGGCTCGGTGGCAAAGATAATAGACGCAATGGTGACCGCATACGGTTGACAGTAGATGCTGTAGTTGAGCGTTGTGAAACTTGAGATTTTGAGAATGTTTTTCCAGAAATGTTAAAATACTGTGAGGGTAATGGGCAAAGTCTGGCGGAAATCCATAAGAGTCAAAAAAGATGGCTTCATTGTTTTCTTCCAACGTTAAAGCCAGCCAGTGTTCCCCCGGCTTATGAGAGGGGTGGGTGTTGACGATGATGAAAAAAGCAGGCCTTTTTAAAGCAGGAGTGGTGTAACGATGGTAGACGATCGGAGGCCCAAACTCCACAAAACACATCCCCCAACAGACCTTGCAGGAGACTCTGTAGCTGAATGTTATCCATGTTGGTTTTTATCAGTAATAATCCACCAGCACTTGTCTTTTCGCATCAATCTCCAGAACGGAATCGTAAACAGGCGTATAGTAGACTATGAGAGTCGCGGTATGGGGTTAACGGTGCTCTGAATCTCATCTCCCAACCTCAAATTACCGTTTGAGACCGGGGAGAGAGCATCGTTATCATCTCCGGGGTTGAGATTGAAAGCAAACAGAGAATACCCGTTGTTTAAATCCCTCACGATCGATAGCCAGGGGCAAGTCTTTGAGATGTCTCCCTGTAGCCAAAAACATGTTATAAAACTCTCTGACGGACCCTCCGTTGTTAAACTGCGGTTGGAAAGCCTTGGCGGGGATCTGCCTTCCATCCTGGCAGAGGGCTAAATACTCAACATCATTGTGCTCAAAATTAAAAGGGTTTAGTTCTCTTTTACCCCTGAAAGCCTCGTGATGAACCAGGCCTAAAACTACGTATTTAGGAATTGTCCACAAAAATAGATTCTCCTGGTTGCAGACCCTGGATTGTGCCGGGATGCTATATGTTTTCACGTTAACACGGGAGAGGGGGTAGAGGGCATTCCCCTTCATTAACGCCGCGGCGTGACCTATTCTAACTGCTGGGGATACGGATACTTTTTTAACAAAAAGCGAGGCCCCCAGTATCTTCAGATGGAATGTAGAACCTCTGGCACCCATGAGACAGAAAGCATCGCTGGCCCTGGTGAGTTTAACTCTCAAGTCAACCGAGTTCAGCAGGAGTCTCTCGCAGAGAAAAAAATGTCCCCGTGGAGAGGACCCAGCAGGTGTAACTCTCTGGAATCGGCTGTAAATGCGGCTCGTTTATTTAATCCGTTATTTGGACCATCAGCAGTCACTGCAGAGTTCATAGCGCCGGGGGTATCTTTATAAAAAAGACCAGCGCTAAATTGACTCTTGAGTGTATCCTCTGAATAGTTGAGTAGCGTTTCGATCATGGCACGGTAAGGGTGCGTGGTGCTCGATTGTGAGATCAGTCTATCCCCCAGAATAACGTCGCATTGACTAAAAAATTGTATTTAGAGGGTAATTGATGAGACCTACAACCACGTCGTTAGCGAGGTCCGTTCCATCAGCGTTGGTAATTTTAACACGTAAGTGTAACAGGGTGTTGTTGAGGTCCAGATATTTTTCACCATCCCCCGGAATGAAAAATTCGAAAGGGCCGCAGTCGGTGAGGGCTGACACTGGGGAAGGAAATCTCTGTATAGATTTTATCCTCTATAGAAAGCTGTGTCATAGGTGCTGAGAATAAGTCCAGTTTGCCAAGGTGCACTCTGGAGATTTCTGGTGTAAGAGAGCCATATTTTTCTTGTATGTTTCAGCGGTTGTTAAAATATATCTCCGCTCGTGGCAGACTTCCTCTTCCTCTGCTTGCTCCTTCCAACTGATTTCCTCCGTTTAAGGTTTGAACCCTTATGAGATGCTGATGACGTACGTTTCCCCGGAGGACGTTTCCTGCGTGACATGACCATGATCCCGCCTGATCCATCTTGTTTCAGCTGACTGGTCACGTGTCCTACAGCTTTGCTGAACACATCAGTAGCAATGCCCGAGGCTGCTTATTTCAGATGCGGTTAGCAATAGCGAAACCTTTCTTCGCCAGAGGGGAAATAAAGCGAAACAGCTAGAGAAAACAGCGAGCCTATACCGCGTCCGTACATTACAGGTGCACCGTAAAATCCTGGTAAATTTCCTCCAACCTGACTCTTGACCCAAACCTACCCGTGCCATTTTCTCTTTTTTTTTTAAAAAAAAAAGCAGAAAAAGGAGAAAACCAGAGCCACGCAGCAGAAGGTTATCGTAGCAGGTCGTTTTCGATACGAATGATGTCCGTACAACTAGGCTGATTATAAGCTACAGGTCTAAAGTGGAGAGTAATGATAATAGTTTTCCCAAAGGTGAAATTTACGGTTTGTTCTGGTCTGTTTTTATCTGGATCTGAATGTTTTCAATATGATTCCTGGCCACCGGTAAATAATAAGCAGGGTTGAAATGTTGAGTGATAACATCTCCGTATGTACCACTGATGTCAACAGTTCTCAAGAGCGGGGCATAGGTGTCACCAACAAGCTGTAAACGTACAACGTCGCTGTAACAGTAAAGATGATACATCCTGCATTTATATCCACAGGGTAGTAGGGTAGTTAGAAATCAAAGAGTTAAACTTGAACCATCCAGGCTTCAAACCCATCATAAAAGCCAAGGGTGCATCGAACTTAGCTGAGTTTGACCCGCTGTACCGAATATTTAAATCTTTTCTGAATGTTATCATAGATCATGTGAATATCAGAATAAATTTTTCTAAACATAACATTCATCCTTGTGGGCTAAGGTATCCAGTCCATAATAACCACCGTTAAACCGTATCATCGTGACCGGATTCTCTGATTCAGACCCCCCACATTTCTCCAGTAAAAGTAGGCCTGATCACGGGGTGTGGTAAATTGAACCAAGTGTGTGGGATAGGAGATTTCAGTCAGGGCTACCTCCCATTCTCCATCTAAATCGATAGCCTGCGCTAAATCCACACGGAAATCATCACTGGTATTATCTCCGAAAACATCCTGACTGGCGTTGGAGGGTAGGGTGATGTAAAACCCACGATTCTTTGAAGCGAACATGGTGGAATGATGACCCGTGCACGTGCGTGTCCATTCTTATATTTTTTCATTCCGAAGCCTTAATCCAGCTGTTGAATTTCTCGGGCCAATTTTCCAACGTACAAAGACTTGTTTTTCACCCTTGACGGTACGCCGTTTCAAAATCTGTTCAAACATGATATACCTTGTCTTTAGCTATTTCACCAATCTTTGAGTTTATACACCGGGGGGGGTGCGGGGGGTGGTGCACTCAGACACTGTAAACACTTCCCCCGTAAAACTCTGTTCATATTTTTTTATCAAATACTCCTCTCACCTTTGATATCCTAACCAGATCACCGTTCTTGAATTTCATCTCACGAACAACCTACAAGCGTTTACCGTACAGGTTTTGGAGCACTTGTGAGGTATTTTCACCATTGACCTGCATAGGGGTCATTTTAATGCTACTATGGTAACTGTGATAACTGTGATATAGCTTTTTACCAAGTCCTGTAACACATCGAGGTATCGGAGAGTGTTGTTTGCTGTAAAATATCTCCACATTCTACCTTTTAAAGTACGGTTAAATCTTTCAACCACTGAGGCTTTGAGATCGCTAGCTGTGAAGAATGTATAATGCTGTGTTTTTCATGAAAGCCTCGAAACTCTTGTTAAAAAATTCTTTGCCTGCATCTGTCTGTAGCTTCATAGGAATTTGACTTTCCTCGAACACTGACTCAAACGCCAGGATCACCTCGGCAGCAGTTTTTCTCTTCAATGCTTGTACGTAGGCCTTCTTGGAAAATACATCTAACCGTTAATAAATAATTATATCCATCATTATGTTCAGCCAGGGCTTGCATATCACATAGGTCAGCTTGGAATTGGAATAAAGGACGTGAGACAAAAACTCTGTTTCTTGGAAAATGAATTCGGGCTGGCCTGTGAAGGGTATAAGCATCTTGTTCGGATAAAAAATCTTTCACATTTTCCAGCTTGACTGACTCCCCCCGTTCATCCTGCACTCCGCGACGGAGTCGTTCTACACCACCGAAACCGCCCGGGTGGGCTGGGTCGTAATAGACTTTTTCCATCAAGTGTTTTCACTGAATGCTGACACACAAATGAGGACAAAAGTACTTAGTTGAAGTTTTTATTCACCATCAGTATGAGTAAACAACTGTGTTTCAAAACTAATAACGTTATATAGAAAAAACAATCCAGGGACTAAGACTATAAAACTCACACGATTATAAACATGAGTGAGTATTAAAACAAACTAAAAAACTAACAATAGTATTTAAAACAAAACTAAAAACTAACAATAGTATATATAAAAAAAACGTGAGTGAGTATAAAACTAAAACAATATTTCAAAATGTGTGACTAACATGAGACAAGTAGGCTTGTACACTTTTTCTTATTATGAAAAAGAGGTTCCTTCTTTTTTTTGTATGTTTTTTTTCCCTCTCGGGTATCGTTAAATATAAAAAACAGTAGTACTGGCATGTTGAAAACTAATCAGCATAGTCCCAGTATCTAAACAGAACTGAAAGTTTGTGTCTGTAGGAGTCTCCACTCAGAAAGATTTCATCCACGTCCTCATTCGGGTAAGGACCCATGGTCATCAGAGTTTCTATGATTTTCAAAATTCTTGATTCCTCCATATGGATGTTATACAGCGTTAAGAAGTGGCTGATGCCTGGAATGAGGTGAGAGTTGAAGAGTCGTTCATTTACCTTCTTAGCATGTATATCCAAGAAGTCTTCAGCCAGGACTTCCAGACACTCGTGCTGTCTCTGACTCAGATGGCCGACTATGCAGCCATAGCATTCCTCTTTCCGGATCATGGTGAGAACGTGATTGTACAGATAGATTGAATGCAGCTCTCACCAGTTTCAGGATGATACTTGACATCACCCCGTCCACCGTACCGTCATCCACGGGTGAAGGAGGGGTTGGGACTCATCAGGGTATCAGGAAGAGGAGACAAGGTCTGAGATGATCCTTCCACCCCAGAATCGGAGACAGTGGAGGTGACCCCTGTGAATGGTCGACCCTCCTCAGACTTGGGTACTGTTTCAGACGTGTCCATCACCACAATTCTCTCCGCAGGCTCCGGAACCAGGGCTGGACTGGGACCAAAAAAATGGGCCGGGCATTTTTGATCCCTGGCGGCCCACCATACGCCGGGGGGATCAAAAAAAATGCCGGTTATTTATACGATATGCGGGAAAGCACATGCTGCATGTTGTATACTATGTGCACATAGTGAAGTTTCAAAAATTAAAATAAAGTGGTGTTAGTGTCACTAGTGTTTACTTCTGTCTACCAATTATTTATCATGCATTTCAGCAAAGCAATGTTTCACTAATATTTTAACACACACTTACCACTGTAAATTGGACACCAAATCTACTCAAATCATATTTGACAACAAAGACTAAACCACACACACACACACACAACACACACACACACACACAGGTGATCACCTCCAAATAGCTATTCTGACCTCAATCTCGCCCTGCTGCTGGGTCTCATCTCTCCTCCTCCTCATCCTCCTCCTCCTCCTCCTTCTCCCTCTCCTCGTCCGCTTCTTCTCCGACAACCACCTGTTCACTCGACGGCCCAGCGGCCCCCCCGCCCCCGAGCTTGTGGTTGAAAACATTTCCGTGATTTTGGCACATTTTGCTGCATCCACTTTTAATTTTTTGTCTCCGTTCTCTGAGCTTTTCTGCTCCTCCCCCTTTCGCTTTTGTGCTTTTTCTCCATTTCCATACTCATCCACGAGCCACCACACTCTCCGGTCAGGCCAAACGGCAAAATTTGGTCAGGAGGGATGGGAGGGGCGGGACAACGAGAGCTGAGAAATTTCATTGGACTAGCCCAATGTCCGTCAAGAAAATCAACCAATGGGCCACTTCGTGTCTTCGCAAGGCCCCGCCCCCTCCACCCCCTCCCTTCAGCAGAAAAAATAACGTTCATACTGCGTTCACATCAGCGCAGTACTGGAGCGCTTGTCTGATTAGCTGTCAGTGTCTCTTTCTTGAGTTTGTTGAGGTGTGTGTGTCGTCGTCCCCCCCCCCCCGGAGATTTTTATGAGCCAACTACCAGTCCGTTACCATCGCGGTCAATAAAAACAATATACTTTTTTTTTTTTTTTTTTTTTTTTTTTAATGACAGACCTGGGCCGGCCCACAGATGTGCGTCGGCCCACCGGGGCATTGCCCGGTACGCCCGATGGCCAGTCCATGCCTGTCCGGAACCCACTTTGCGATCAACCCCGACATCTCAGGGATCATCCTTAAACGTCTACGGCGTTCGAGCTATCCGTTCTCATCATGGTTTCTTCCTTCTTTCAATAGCGCTCGGTTGTTTGTTGGGTGAAAAGGAGAGGNAAAAATGTACTGGAAAACTGTGAGCGTGTGATGAATGTTGTTCCTGATAATTGTCTGGATATACACCTCTTTTCAACCCTTGTACAGCGAACTGCAGCAAAAAAATAAAAACATTCTATTCGTTGAAGGTCTGCCTGAGTCTTTTGAAGATTAAATCCTTTTTCCTCCAAATAAAAGGCATTTAATCATTATAGACGATGCTATTTTCCAAGCCTCAGATCATCCAGAAGTGGTGAAAATTTTTACACAGTATAGGCATCATAGAAATATGAGCGTGATGATGTTGACTCAAAATGTCTTCCACCAAGGGAAGTACAGCAGGACAATCAGTCTGAATAGCAACTATCTGGTCCTGTTTAAAAACCCACGAGAAACTCCAGATCAACATCCTGGCCCATCAGATTTATCCATCCCAAAAGCGATTCTTCCTGGAGAGCTTGAAGATGCTACCAAAAACCACACGGTTATTTAATGTGGACCTGACACCGAGTTGTTCAGAACGGTATAGATTGCGGGCGGGTGTACTTCCCCATCAGCAGAAAACCGTTTACATCCCTAAAACCTCGAGTTAAATCATGTCAGCTCGCATAAAGAGAAACGCTCTTTTGCTCAGAGCTTTATACCACGCCACACCCAAGAAACGTAAAGACATCTTACTTCACAGCTCAACCGATTTTATTCTGGCATTGTGTGAGGTGGCTCTCAATGTTTTGAAAGGAAACCTTCCTTTGTCTCACACACACAGTTTGAAAAAACTGAAAAAGCGAAAGGAAAATAATGAGACTGCTGGCTGATAAGAAAGTCGGTCTAAAACGTAAACATCAGACTTTTAAAGAGGCAGTCGGGGTGGGTTTCTGCTTCCGCTGCTGCTTTCAACAGTCGCACCCTCGTCAGATATTTGATTGGAGGATTGATTAGAAGAAAGTGAAATGGCTTTAAAGAATACGCAGAAAATGTTTCTCATCTCCCCCCACCAGTTAAACCGCCTGACCCACCCTGCTCCTTCGATCAGAGAAAATGCTGAAGATAATTTGGATCAGAAAATGAGGTCGGTTGTTGGATGACCCAGGGTAAACTCTCATGAAAAAAATTAAAAAATACAATGCTTTACTACAGAGAGATTTAATTTGATTAAAGCGAGGACAGAGAGAGCAGCCTCGAGTGACTCTAAGTCTGGAGCGGGGGGTGGAGGGCGAGCAGCCGGGTGGTCAACAGGCCGGTGAGGATGAAAAAATGAGGCTCGAGGGGTTTCTCGTAAGATCCTACGTCTGATGGGAGGAGGAGTCGGGATGAGGAGGAGGATTTGATCGATGAAGGTTTTTAACCAGCCTTCCCCAAAGAGATCGCAAAAATACTAGATATATATAAAGAAATTACCCAGGGTGATGGTGGTTGGAATCTGAAGGGTGAATTCATTCACCAGGGTAACGTTGTCAAAGGATCTCATATGATTGATTTGTTCAAATATCATTGCTCTATAAGAAAAACTTCGTCACCTCCGGCGGGGTGGTCAGAGTTTCTAAATACTCTGCTGAAGCTGAACTTCCTCAAACAGCCGTCACTAATCTCATGCCCGGGACCAATTTCACGACTAAAGATGAACACGGATGAGGTGTTGCTACAGGACTCCCCTCATGCGAAAAAAGAAAAAGAAACTGATCTATCACTGCGCTGGCATACACCCCATGAAGAAAAAGAAGAGGAGGAGTTACCCCGACAGCGAAGAGAAGGAATAAAAAAACCATGGACTTTTTCACCACAATGGATTTCATCATAAATAATTGTAACGCGTACAACTTTTTTGTCTTTCACAAATAAAATGTTTATTCATCAGGTCATAAGTCATAAGTCTTTTTAATAAACCTCATACACAATAGATATAAAAGGATTAAAATAGGTGACCAAACAAAGCATGCATGCAATCAGTAGTAGCAATCTTTAAAAAGCTCCGGAGAACAGCTCCACTGTTTAGGGTGGTCAGCCGCTCTCTTGACACAACGTTGATATTTTTTCACAAAGTTGTAAACCATAAGGTCATTTTTCATCACATCACGGTCATACAGATTTAGCACTTGTTCAAATGGTAGTCCGCAGGCTCGGTGGCAAAGATAATAGACGCAATGGTGACCGCATACGGTTGACAGTAGATGCTGTAGTTGAGCGTTGTGAAACTTGAGATTTTGAGAATGTTTTTCCAGAAATGTTAAAATACTGTGAGGGTAATGAGCAAAGTCTGGCGGAAATCCATAAGAGTCAAAAAAGATGGCTTCATTGTTTTCTTCCAACGTTAAAAGCCAGCCAGTGTTCCCCCGGCTTATGAGAGGGGTGGGTGTTGACGATGATGAAAAAAGCAGGCCTTTTAAAAGCAGGAGGTAAACGATGGTAGACGATCGGAGGCCCAAAACTCCACAAAACACATCCCCCAACAGACCTTGCAGGAGACTCTGTAGCTGAATGTTATCCATGTTGGTTTTTATCAGTAATAATAATCCACCAGCACTTGTCTTTTCGCATCAATCTCCAGAACGGAATCGTAACAGGCGTAGACTATGAGAGTCGCGGTATGGGTTAACGGTGCTCTGAATCTCATCTCCAACCTCAAATTACCGTTTGAGACCGGGGAGAGAGCATCGTTATCATCTCCGGGGTTGAGATTGAAAGCAAACAGAGAATACCCGTTGTTAAATCCCTCACGATCGATAGCCAGGGGCAAGTCTTTGAGATGTCTCCCTGTAGCCAAAAACATGTTATAAAACTCTCTGACGGACCCTCCGTTGTTAAACTGCGGTTGGAAAGCCTTGGCGGGGATCTGCCTTCCATCCTGGCAGAGGGCTAAATACTCAACATCATTGTGCTCAAAATTAAAAGGGTTTAGTTCTCTTTTACCCCTGAAAGCCTCGTGATTGAACAGGCCTAAAACTAGTATTTAGGAATTGTCCACAAAAATAGATTCTCCTGGTTGCAGACCCTGGATTGTGCCGGGATGCTATATGTTTTCACGTTAACACGGGAGAGGGGGTAGAGGGCATTCCCCTTCATTAACGCCGCGGCGTGACCTATTCTAACTGCTGGGGATACGGATACTTTTTTAACAAAAAGCGAGGCCCCCAGTATCTTCAGATGGAATGTAGAACCTCTGGCACCCATGAGACAGAAAGCATCGCTGGCCCTGGTGAGTTTAACTCTCAAGTCAACCGAGTTCAGCAGGAGTCTCTCGCAGAAAAAAATGTCCCCGTGGAGAGGACCCAGCAGGTGTAACTCTCTGGAATCGGCTGTAAATGCGGCTCGTTTATTTAATCCGTTATTTGGACCATCAGCAGTCACTGTAGAGTTCATAGCGCCGGGGGTATCTTTATAAAAAAGACCAGCGCTAAATTGACTCTTGAGTGTATCCTCTGAATAGTTGAGTAGCGTTTCGATCATGGCACGGTAAGGGTGCGTGGTGCTCGATTGTGAGATCAGTCTATCCCCCAGAATAACGTCGCATTGACTAAAAATTGTATTTAGAGGGTAATTGATGAGACCTACAACCACGTCGTTAGCGAGGTCCGTTCCATCAGCGTTGGTAATTTTAACACGTAAGTGTAACAGGGTGTTGTTGAGGTCCAGATATTTTTCACCATCCCCCGGAATGAAAAATTCGAAAGGGCCGCAGTCGGTGAGGGCTGACACTGGGGAAATCTCTGTATAGATTTTATCCTCTATAGAAAGCTGTGTCATAGGTGCTGAGAATAAGTCCAGTTCTGCCAAGGTGCACTCTGGAGATTTCTGGTGTAAGAGAGCCATATTTTTTCTTGTTATGTTTCAGCGGTTAAAATATATCTCCGCTCGTGGCAGACTTCCTCTTCCTCTGCTTGCTCCTTCCAACTGATTTCCTCCGTTTAAGGTTTGAACCCTTATGAGATGCTGATGACGTACGTTTCCCCGGAGGACGTTTCCTGCGTGACATGACCATGATCCCGCCTGATCCATCTTGTTTCAGCTGACTGGTCACGTGTCCTACAGCTTTGCTGAACACATCAGTAGCAATGCCCGAGGCTGCTGATTTCAGATGCGGTTTAGCAATAGCGAAACCTTTCTTCGCCAGAGGGGAAATAAAGCGAAACAGCCTAGAAAACAGCGAGCCTATACCGCGTCCGTACATTACAGGTGCACCGTAAAATCCTGGTAAATTTCCTCCAACCTGACTCTTGACCCAAACCTACCCGTGCCATTTTCTCTTTTTTTTTAAAAAAAAAAGCAGAAAAAGGAGAAAACCAGAGCCACGCAGCAGAAGGTTATCGTAGCAGGTCGTTTTCGATACTGAATGATGTCCGTACAACTAGGCTGATTATATAGCTACAGGTCTAAAGTGGAGAGTAATGATAGTTTTCCCAAAGGTGAAATTTACCGGTTTGTTCTGGTCTGTTTTTATCTGGATCTGAATGTTTTCAATATGATTCCTGGCCACCGGTAAATAATAAGCAGGGTTGAAATGTTGAGTGATAACATCTCCGTATGTACCACTGATGTCAACAGTTCTCAAGAGCGGGGCATAGGTGTCACCAACAAGCTGTAAACGTACAACGTCGCTGTGTTGCTGTAACAGTAAAGATGATACATCCTGCATTTATATCCACAGGGTAGTTAGAAATCAAAGAGTTAAACTTGAACCATCCAGGCTTCAAACCCATCATAAAAGCCAAGGGTGCATCGAACTTTAGCTGAGTTTGACCCGCTGTACCGAATTTAAATCTTTTCTGAATGTTATCATAGATCATGTGAATATCAGAATAAATTTTTCTAAACATAACATTCATCCTTGTGGCTAAGGTATCCAGTCCATAATAACCACCGTTAAACCGTCTCATCGTGACCGGATTCTCTGATTCAGACCCCCCCACATTTCTCCAGTAAAAGTAGGCCTGATCACGGGGTAAATTGAACCAAGTGTGTGGATAGGAGATTTCAGTCAGGGCTACCTCCCATTCTCCATCTAAATCGATAGCCTGCGCTAAATCCACACGGAAATCATCACTGGTATTATCTCCGAAAACATCCTGACTGGCGTTGGAGGGTAGGGTGATGTAAAACCCACGATTCTTTGAAGCGAACATGGTGGAATGATGACCCGTGCACGTGCGTGTCCATTCTTATATTTTTTTCAGTTCCGAAGCCTTAATCCAGCTGTTGAATTTCTCGGGCCAATTTTTCCAACGTACAAAGACTTGTTTTTCACCCTTGACGGTACGCCGTTTCAAAATCTGTTCAACATGATATACCTTGTCTTTAGCTATTTTCACCAATCTTTGAGTTTATACACCGGTGGGGTGCGGGGGGTGCACTCAGACACTGTAAACACTTCCCCCGTAAAACTCTGTTCATATTTTTTTATCAAATACTCCTCTCACCTTTGATATCCTAACCAGATCACCGTTCTTGAATTTCATCTCACGAACAACCTACAAGCGTTTACCGTACAGGTTTTGGAGCACTTGTGAGGTATTTTCACCATTGACCTGCATAGGGGTCATTTTAATGCTACTATGGTAACTGTGATAACTGTGATATAGCTTTTTACCAAGTCCTGTAACACATCGAGGTATCGGAGAGTGTTGTTTGCTGTAAAATATCTCCACATTCTACCTTTTAAAGTACGGTTAAATCTTTCAACCACTGAGGCTTTGAGATCGCTAGCTGTGAAGAAATGTATAATGCTGTGTTTTTTCATGAAAGCCTCGAAACTCTTGTTAAAAAATTCTTTGCCTGCATCTGTCTGTAGCTTCATAGGAATTTGACTTTCCTCGAACACTGACTCAAACGCCAGGATCACCTCGGCAGCAGTTTTTCTCTTCAATGCTTGTACGTAGGCCTTCTTGGAAAATACATCTAACCGTTAATAAATAATTATATCCATCATTATGTTCAGCCAGGGCTTGCATATCACATAGGTCAGCTTGGAATTGGAATAAAGGACGTGAGACAAAAACTCTGTTTCTTGGAAAATGAATTCGGGCTGGCCTGTGAAGGGTATAAGCATCTTGTTCGGATAAAAAATCTTTCACATTTTCCAGCTTGACTGACTCCCCCCGTTCATCCTGCACTCCGCGACGGAGTCGTTCTACACCACCGAAACCGCCCGGGTGGGCTGGGTCGTAATAGACTTTTTCCATCAAGTGTTTCACTGACATGCTGACACACAAATGAGGACAAAAGTACTTAGTTGAAGTTTTTATTCACCATCAGTATGAGTAAAACAACGTGTTTCAAAAAACTAATAACGTTATATAGAAAAAACAATCCAGGGACTAAGACTATAAAACTCACACGATTATAAACATGAGTGAGTATAAAACAAACTAAAACTAACAATAGTATTTAAAACAAACTAAAACTAACAATAGTATATATAAAAAAACGTGAGTGAGTATAAAACTAAAACAATATTTCAAAATGTGTGACTAACATGAGACAAGTAGGCTTGTACACTTTTTCTTATTATGAAAAAGAGGTTCCTTCTTTTTTTTGTATGTTTTTTTTCCCTCTCGGGTATCGTTAAATATAAAAAACAGTAGTACTGGCATGTTGAAAACTAATCAGCATAGTCCCAGTATCTAAACAGAACTGAAAGTTTGTGTCTGTAGGAGTCTCCACTCAGAAAGATTTCATCCACGTCCTCATTCGGGTAAGGACCCATGGTCATCAGAGTTTCTATGATTTTCAAAATTCTTGATTCCTCCATATGGATGTTATACAGCGTTAAGAAGTGGCTGATGCCTGGAATGAGGTGAGAGTTGAAGAGTCGTTCATTTACCTTCTTAGCATGTATATCCAAGAAGTCTTCAGCCAGGACTTCCAGACACTCGTGCTGTCTCTGACTCAGATGGCCGACTATGCAGCCATAGCATTCCTCTTTCCGGATCATGGTGAGAACGTGATTGTACAGATAGATTGAATGCAGCTCTCACCAGTTTCAGGATGATACTTGACATCACCCCGTCCACCGTACCGTCATCCACGGGTGAAGGAGGGGTTGGACTCATCAGGGTATCAGGAAGAGGAGACAAGGTCTGAGATGATCCTTCCACCCCCAGAATCGGAGACAGTGGAGGTGACCCCTGTGAATGGTCGACCTCCTCAGACTTGGGTACTGTTTCAGACGTGTCCATCACCACAATCTCCTCCGCAGGCTCCGGAACCAGGGCTGGACTGGGACCAAAAAATGGCCCGGGCATTTTTGATCCCTGGCGGCCCACCATACGCCGGGGATCAAAAATGCCGGTTATTTATACGATATGCGGAAGCACATGCTGCATGTTGTATACTATGTGCACATAGTGAAGTTTCAAAAATTAAAATAAAGTGGTGTTAGTGTCACTAGTGTTACTTCTGTCTACCAATTATTTATCATGCATTTCAGCAAAGCAATGTTTCACTAATATTTTAACACACTTACCACTGTAAATTGGACACCAAATCTACTCAAATCATTATTTGACAACAAAGACTAAACCACACACACACACACACACACACACACACACACAGGTGATCACCTCCAAATAGCTATTCTGACCTCAATCTCGCCCTGCTGCTGGGTCTCATCTCTCTCCTCCTCCTCATCCTCCTCCTCCTCCTCCTTCTCCCTCTCCTCGTCCGCTTCTTCTCCGACAACCACCTGTTCACTCGACGGCCCAGCGGCCCCCGCCCCCGAGCTTGTGGTTGAAAACATTTCCGTGATTTTGGCACATTTTGCTGCATCCACTTTTAATTTTTTTTGTCTCCGTTCTCTGAGCTTTTCTGCTCCTCCCTTTCGCTTTTGTGCTTTTTTCTCCATTTCCATACTCATCCACGAGCCACCACACTCTCCGGTCAGGCCAAACGGCAAAATTTGGTCAGGAGGGATGGGAGGGGCGGGACAACGAGAGCTGAGAAATTTCATTGGACTAGCCCAATGTCCGTCAAGAAAATCAACCAATGGGCCACTTCGTGTCTTCGCAAGGCCCCGCCCCGCCTCCACCCCCTCCCTTCAGCAGAAAATAACGTTCATACTGCGTTCACATCAGCGCAGTACTGGAGCGCTTGTCTGATTAGCTGTCAGTGTCTCTTTCTTGAGTTTGTTGAGTGTGTGTCGTCGTCCCCCCCCCCCGGAGATTTTTATGAGCCAACTACCAGTCCGTTACCATCGCGGTCAATAAAAACAATATACTTTTTTTTTTTTTTTTTTTTTTTTTAATGACAGACCTGGGCCGGCCCACAGATGTGCGTCGGCCCACCGGGCATTGCCCGGTACGCCCGATGGCCAGTCCATGCCTGTCCGGAACCCACTTTGCGATCAACCCCGACATCTCAGGGATCATCCTTAAACGTCTACGGACGTTCGAGCTATCCGTTCTCATCATGGTTTCTTCCTTCTTTCAATAGCGCTCGGTGTAAGAGTAGAGTTTTAACGGTCTGGACGAAGGAGAGGCTCTTTAAAAACAGTTTCTGTGATAGGTGTGGTTAAGGTTGACCACTAGGGGGTGGTTAAGGCGTGGCCAATGGGAGGGGAAAGCCATAACGAAAGGGATTGGCTAAGGTCTGACGAGGGGGCCTGGTTAAGGCGTGGTCTGTAAGGAGAGCGTTTTCCTCAGCACTAAAGCATTATCCCAAACCTGACAGCCGTGGAAGAGGGAGGTGATTTTTTTCAGAAAACTCCTCCATCTTCTCGCACCATGCAGCTAAAGGAATAGCGATCAGAGTACGAAAAATTCCACAATCCGAATTGAAAAGATCAAGGACAAAGTACTTTGCAGTAACATCGTATGTGGCGCGGAAAAACCATTGGTTTGTACCCGAGGTTTTTGTGAGCCAGACTGCCTTAAATGTTGTTTCTGTCCGAGAACACCAAAGCTTTACAAGATTCTTCAGATTCAACATACTAAGAACATCCCAATCATTGGAGGACAAGACTGCCACATTGGTCCCTGGAAGTCCCCCTTCTTCAACCTGAGAGAGACACAGTTCCCCCGTCTCGTAGTTGAAGATGTACCCCCAGCTACCACACAATCCATAGGGTTCCAATGACAAATCCTCTCGCAGACAGCCCGGTGGCGGTGGTGCTTGAATTCGCCGTATCTATAACACAGTTTTCTCTGTAACACCCGTATTGCAACCCAACTCTCATATGATTGTTACCGGTGTCTCATTAATGACCCGCGTCTGATCGTGAGGCTTCGGTACCGACATGGTGAGTGTATATAGCAAAGGGGTTGGGGTGTTGTTTAACACAGCAATGAGAAAGCAGATGTGCGCATGTGCGCAAGGGGTGGGGTGTCGTTTAACACAGCAATGAAAAAAACAGATGTGCGCAAGGGGTGGGGTGTCGTTTAACACTGCAATGAAAAAAACAGATGTGGGGACAAGATAAACAATAAAACTGCCCGGAAACAATAAAACTGCCCGGAAACAGATCTGATAAGGGTCATAAAAGGGTCATAAAAAGGGTCATAAAAGGGTCATAAGGTCATAAAAGGTCATAAAAGGGTCATAAAACTGTCAGCCTGATGGAAGGAACATGGTAATCTCTCTGTCAGGGTTCTGGAACCGTAGCCAATCACCCTCAGGATGCCATCCTGCTGCTGGTACAATACAGCACCGAGTCCTTCTTCAGAGGCATTAACATGGAGGATGAAAGGCCGCTCAAGATCAGGATACGCCATAATAGGTGGATTTGTCAATTGGTTCACAATACTTTGCAAAACAGCTCTATGGGTCTCTGTCCAGTGCACTGGAGAGGAAGGTGGAAGCTGAGCACTAGGGCGTTTTGTCCCCCTCTTGTGGCAGTGTCTTAGCTCACCTTTGGGTTTCGCCAGCAGCTCATACAGTGGTTTAGCCATTCTGGAGAAGTCTTGGATGTAGGCTCGATAATAGCTCAGAAATCCAAGCAGTTTCCTCACATCCCTCACTGTAGCTGGAGTCTGATGTGTGAGCGCATTTACTGCCTCCACCTCCTTCGGGTTCATCCTGTAACCTTCTGCAGAAATCACACGCCCAACATAAGTAACCTGTGGCTTGAATAACTCACATTTTTCAATCCTGAGTTTCATTCCACAGGCCCTCTGTCTTCGCAGGACTTGTCTGACATCTTGCACATGCTGTTCAAATGTGCGGCTGAAAACAAGGACATCATCCAAGTAAGGTACACAAACTTCATCCCTCAAGTCACCCAGACATCCCTCCATGTGGCGTTGAAAGGCAGCCGGGGCATTTGAGAGCCCAAATGGGATTCTGATCCACTCATAGAGTCCCCATGGTGTTATAAAGGCTGTACATGGTCTACTCCTCTCACTCATGAAACCTTGATGGTAGGCCTTACCTTGGTCCAAAACAGTGAACCAGGAATTTCCACCCAGGTTTTCCAGAATTTCCTGAATTCTGGGGATGGGATGGCGATCTGGCAGAGTCTTCTCATTCAGCAGCCTGTAGTCAATGCATAATCGAAGAGTGCCATCCTTTTTCCTAACACAAACTACAGGTGAGGAATAAGAAGAATGTGACTTTTGGATCCAGCTTCTGTTTAGCAAGTCCTGAATGTGAGCTTTCACTTCTTGGTACAGGTGGCGTGGGATTGCATTATATGTTCTTTGGACAGGAACAGGGTCTCTCAAACTAATGTCCATTTGTAAGTCAGTAATGCAGCCAGCGTCCCACTCACCTCTGGCAAACACGTCACACTCCTCCCTCAGCAGCTGCCAAACTCCGCGCTGCTGCTCTGCGGAGAGGTGACTCAGGTCCACCGGCGGGTCCCAGGACTCCTCCTGTGGAGCCTGACTAGGCTGCTCCAGTGGTGATGCGGTGATGCGGTGCTGCTCTCCGATAGCTGACACTCTGTAGACTTGGGCTCCAACGGATAGATTGCATCAATACTACACAACCAGCCAAATGTTGTGCGGCCGCACAGTGTGATGTCACAGTTTGTGGTATTCTCAACAGTCACTTTAACCCTTTGTGTTATCTTGAGGGAGCTGAATGAGTTGCTCTCTTACCTTGAGTCCTGTGGTGTCTCCAGGTTAGGCTCCAGCAAGACGTGAGGTCCAAGATGTGCACTCTGTTGGAGAAAATTACATTGCACTTCGATGGTCTTGTTTCCTGGAACAGTAACTGGCCATGTCCCTGAGCGAACCAGAAGGGAATTGTTTTCATGGGTCTGCTTCTTTAAAACTGCTAAGACAGCTCTGGTCATTTTCTGTCCCACCTCTAGTGCAGAGCAAAGTCTCTTTACCATGTGGTCAGCTGGAAGACAGTTCTCAGAGTCCTCGCTTTTCAGAGCCAATTCCTCAATCACATTAAATCCAATGATGGGACGTTCCAACTCTGTTGCAACCACGAGAACTGGTACAACCACAGGCTTATCACTCATCCCAGTTACAGCATTTTTGCAGTGTAAACTCCACTTCAATCCAACCCTGATATGGGATCTGTGTGCCATTTGCCACCAACAGGTCCAGCCCCCCTTCCTCCAGTAGCTCTCAGTAGCAGTGTCTCTGCTTCCACTCGGCCCCGATGATGGACACTTGAGAGCCAGTGTCCCACAGCACTCGGGTGTCGACGCTGTTCATGGTAGCTCGGACCAGACACCTCCTCCCCACTAGCTTGGCTGTTTGATGTTGTTTACCAATGAGGGGCGCTGTGGCACAGAAGAGATCTACATTCCTTCCTGAATGTATTCTCTCAATTTTATTGATTGAGGCTGTGTTGTTCCTGGGCCCTCTGCGGCAACCAATGGCCTAGTGGTCTGTACTCCCACACTTATAGCAGTGGTTGCACTTGCCTTCTGGGTTAGTCCGCTGACACTGATGACACTGTCGGTTGAAGCGCGTCCCAGGTGGTAGTCTGCTGTAGTTGCGGCTGGCTTGTCCCCTCGGTCGGGGTAGCGGTTGTCTGGGTGGTTGGTGCAGTGGTTGTCTGGGTGGTTGGTGCAGGCTTGACAGCTGAGTGGTGAGGTTCTGTATGGCTTCACAAATAGCTTTATTTCCTTCATCAACTTTATCCATTAATGTGTCTCGTTTCTTTAGCTGATCTTGTCTCTTATTTGTGGGATTGCTATTATACTCACAGCTCTCTGAGTCAGTAAAGTTGATCCCCTGACTCACGGCTGACACCTTGGCTCTAGGTTTACTAGACAGCTTGCTCCTCCTCTCCATCTCCAGGTTGTAGGCAGCAGTCATTTTCTCCAGAAGGACTTCATCTGCAATTTTTGGAATTTGCAGATAAGGTTTTAAATCTGTACGTATGGTGTCATCTTGGAGTCCAGTGAGTATTGTCTGCAAAAACAGATTCTGAATCAGCTCTGGGCTGTACTTTAATCCACTGTCTGCTCTCTCTGAAGCAAAGTGTATCTGCTGCCTCAAGTCCATAACTCGGACTAAAAACTGGACTGGAGTCTCTCTGGGTTCTTGTGCAGCACGAGTGAGAGAGTGGTACAGCTCAGTAGCATCTTTTTCCACAAAATGAGTCCTTTTTCCTGTCCTCTTCACACGCCTTGCATGAATTGACAGGTAGATAAACTCCATCCCCAATTACTACACGGACAAAGAGGCCTCAAGTTGACTTCTTTAATGTAGCAACTGGCAGTAGGGTAAAACTGACAGAAAGAAAACATACAGTTACAAACTGTTCAGATTTCCATTGAGTATGAACTTAAACATATCACGTATTATACAAATCAATACACAAAATATCCAAATAAGGTCCCAAATGTACGTATAAATCTATAAATGTGATATAGCTGTATTCAAAAATAACAACAAAAAGTATCCGAAACAAAAGACAAGCTGTTGGTGAACATATTGCTATATACAATGTGTCTTATTATTTATTTTCCACATTTTATCAACTTAAAGTTAACTAGCTAGAACATGTGACTGAAATGAATTCACCATCTGTACATTTATCTGCACACAATCTATTCAAATGTCTCCGCTTGTGAAAATATACATAAACAGCAATAAATGAGAAACTAAAGAGTAGCTTTCACATACCGACGATGCTTTCAAAGACTTTAACGCCTGGATGATGTCCGATAAAAAAGGCATGGACTTTCCTCTGCTCTGACATGAATAACTGCCTTGACACATACTGATGATGTCATCAACTAGAGACACAGATTAACTGCACTGAATGACTGCTATGCAAAACCACCAGCAGGAGGTGCTATTTAACAAAATGAACATAACTGACTGATAAGGCAGCACACTCCCCGCCTGGTATCCCAAGATACCACAACTTAAACTTAAAGAGTTCATCTCAGAATGCAGTCACATGTTCCTAGTCCTCAGGAGAGAACAGCAAGACGATTTCTGCCACGGGCCTAAGGAACAGCTTTGTTCCATCCTGTCTGTTGATCTTCACCTCAACCTTACGGACTTTTCCGTCCTTGCTGGGAAACACCTGGGTTATAACTCCTAAAGGCCAGTCGTTCCTCTTGGACTGACAATCCCGCATGAGCACCACGGATCCTGGTGTGATGTTCGGCCTACTGGACGTCCATCTCCTTCGTGACTGCAGGGTAGACAGGTACTGTTTCCGCCACCTGTCCCAGAATGTGTTGGCGAGGCTTTGCACCTGCCGCCACTGTCGCTTGTACAGATCCCTGTCATCGAATCCACCTGGAGGAATGGGATAAGGACCACTTTTCTGTGTAAGCAATGTAGCAGGTGTGAGGATGAATGGATCTCGTGCATCTGTTGACACTGGTACAAGAGGTCTGTTGTTCACAATAGCCATCACCTCAGCCATAAAGGTGGTGAGCACCTCATGAGTGAGTCTAGAAAGCCCTGACTGGAGAAGCATGGAGTCGAGGATCTTGCGGGTAATGCCGATCATTCTTTCCCACACCCCTCCCATATGGGAAGAGTGAGGCGGATTGAATGTCCATTTACAGGCCTTTTCTGAGAGGTACCTCTTCACCACATTTTCGTCAATATTGGAAGAGATTCCTAGATCTTTGCACGCCCCGACAAAATTTGTTCCCCTATCAGAACGGATTTCCTTGACTGGCCCACGGATAGCCAGGAACCTTCTCAGAGCATTTATAAATCCTGAACTGTCCATGGACTCTATGACCTCGAGATGGATGGCTCTGGTGCTTAAACAAGTGAATAAAACCGCCCATCTTTTGCTGTCAGCATGACCCCCCCTTGTACGGCGCGCAGAGATTGTCCAGGGTCCAAATACGTCAATGCCAACATGCGTAAAAGGCGGCTCCATGCTGAGTCTATCAGACGGTAAGTCAGCCATTTTCTGAACTTCACAAGTTCTCCGGAGCTTACGGCATGTGACGCACTTAAAGATGAAGCTACTTACACACCTTTTGGCGCCCACAATCCAGTTGAGCGGACAGCGCCCTCAGTAAAATGGCGTCCTTGGTGTTGTGATTCTACATGGTGATGATGCAACATGATGCCTTCCAGGAATGACTAAAGGCCTTTTCTCTTCATATCCCAGCTGTGATTCGTGTATGCGTCCTCCGACTCTCAATAGGCCATCCTCATCAATGAAAGGATCCAGCATCCTCAACGAACTGTCCTTGGGGATATCCTTTTAAGTCCTGATGCATTCCATTTCCTTGGCATAAGTTTCCTGCTGCACAGATCGAATGATGACCTTCTTGCTCTGAACGAGTTCCTCAACTGTGTATGATCTACTACAAAGATGCCACCCCTTGCAGCTCCCTGTAGAATCTTCTGAGGTCTTCCTGAAGATACATGCAATATGTCTAAGAAAAGATATTGCACGATTAAGAGACCTCCATGTCGAAAAGCGCTCAAAGCGCTTAGATCCCAGCTGGTTGTTATGGATGTTAGAAGTCAGCACTGTCACTTGTGTGCGAATGTCTTTATCTTGCTCAGAGTCCACGAGTTCGAAGATGTCTGTCTTAGGAGAAGATTTCTCCGGTTGAGACATGAACACTGGCCCAGTAAACCAAGTGGTGTCTTTCAGGCGGGCTGCATGGATAGACCTTGTGGCATGGTCTGCAGGGTTATGTTTGGTGGACACATAATGCCATTGTTGTGGTTGCGTGCTCCTCCTGATTCTCTGGATCCGATTGGTGACATATACGTAGAATCTGCGCTTCTCATTATAAATGTAGCCCAGAACTACCTTGCTATCCGTATAAAAGCTGACAGCATCACACCTGATGTCAATCTCAGAGGTAATGAGCTCTGCCATGTCCACAGCCATCACAGCAGCGCACAACTCCAAACGAGGTATGGTTTGTTCTGGACGTGGAGCCAATCTTGCCTTGCCTAATACGAAACCTGTGTGGCAGTTTCCTTCAGCATCTGAGATCTTTAGATAGGCAACTGCAGCTATTGCCTTGTCTGAAGCATCTGCAAAAACACAGAGTTCTTTGCGCTGGGCATCTGTTGGAGACACACTTGCATATGGCCTTGGGATCTTCAGGTGCTGCAGCTCCTTCAGTGATTCTCTCCACTTTTCCCACAGCTCTTCCTTGTCTGAAGGTAATGGAGCATCCCAATCACTCGTCTCCATTGAAAGTTCTCTTAACAGAGCTTTGCCTTGTATGGTGACAGGTGCCACGAATCCCAATGGGTCATACAAGCTGTTCACTGTTGACAAAACACCCCGGCGAGTGAAAGGCTTCCTTTCTTCTGCCACCTTGAATAGGAAAGTGTCTGTCTTCAAGTCCCAGCAAATTCCAAGACTGCACTGTATAGGTAGAGAGTCGACACCAAGATCCAGATCCTTAAGGTCATTGGCGTGATCTTCGGTGGAGAATGCCTCCATGACCTCTCTACTGTTTGAGGCTATTTTATGTAGCTTCAGGTTTGAGCAAGCCAGCATGCTTTGTGTTCTTTTGAGCAAATCGATAGCAGCCTCTGTTGTTGGTAACGACTTTAGGCCATCATCAACATAAAAGTCTCTTTCAACAAACTGCCTTGCATCCTTGCCAAACTCTCTCTCCCCCTCTTCAGCAGCTCGTCTGAGACAGTGAATGGCGACGGCTGGTGACGGACTATTGCCGAAGACATGCACTTTCATGCGGTACTCAGTGATGTCGTTATCCAGGTTGTTGTCTCCATACCAGAGAAATCTCAAGAAATTTCTGTCTTCTGGCCTGACAACAAAACAGTGGAACATTTGTTGTATGTCCGCTGTGATGGCAATGGAGTCTTTTCGAAACCGTATTAGTACGCCAAGGAGACTGTTGTTGAGGTCCGGGCCAGTAAGAAGGACCTGATTCAGTGAGACTCCCCTGTGTTGAGCGCTTGAATCAAAGACCACTCGAATCTGGCCTGGTTTCCTTGGATGATAAACCCCAAAGCTAGGGAGGTACCAACATTCTTCATCCTTTTCAAGGGGAGGAGCTACTTCTGCATGGCCATTTTGGAATATCTTTTCCATGAATGAGATGAAATGCTTCTTCATCTCAAGCTTCTTGTTAAAGGAGCGACGCAGTGAGGACAGACGATCTGCTGCTTGTGACCTGTTATTAGGAAGGCGAGGACGTGGCTGTCTGAAGGGCAAAGGAGCTACCCAGCTATTGTCCTCATCCTTATAGACTCCCAGTTCCATAGACTTCAGAAAGAGTAAATCCTCTACTGAAGGGCCGAACTTGTTATCCTCCTTTGTCTGTTGAAAGACACCATAGCCCAGGTGCCCTCCACAGTCCTCACATGCGGGACCCTCCCCATGAACAGGTGTGGGGAGACCTGGCACCTTTCTGCTATACCACTTTTCCTTCACAACATACCGATTAGGGCATGGTTCAAAAACACAGTGGCGACCATTTTCCAGAGTGTTGGTATAGTAGGTGTTCACAGTGGCCGGCTTGTGGACATTTCCCAGACAGACATTGCCAACAATTACCCATCCCAAGTCCAGTTTTTGTGCATAGGGGGAGTTATGAGGCCCATTTATCTGCTTCCGTACTTTGTGGATTCTTATAATGTCTCTGCCAAGTAGGACCATAATAGGAGCCTGGGGGTCGAGTTCTGGGATCTTTTGTGCCAGAGGTTTTAGATGTGCATGCTGCAGTGCTGCTTCCGGTGTGGGGATTTCAAAGCGATTATTCGGAATCGCATTACACTCAATCAGTGTTGGTAGAGGGAGAATAATCCTCCCATCCAGGGATTCAACCTGAAACCCATGTGCTCTTCTGCCTTCTGTCTCAACCACACCAGCACATGTTTTGAGACAGTAAGGAGAGTTGTGGCTTCTGATGTTGAAAAGGTCAAAAAACTCAGACCTTATTAACGAGCGATTGCTCTGATCATCCAGTATTGCATATAACCGAATTGCTTTTTCTTGCTGGCCCGCTGGATAGACCTTCACCAGACAAATCTTCGCACATGATTTTTCAGTGAGATCTCCTCCACACACCTGTGTGCAGCTTGAGGAAACAGTAGTTTCTCCAACATTGTTCCCTTCCTCCCCGCCATGCTCACATGCAGGGATTTGGGCCTCTGAGGACCAGGGAGCAGGTCCAGGGTGCAGGGCTGAGGTGTGACTCGCGCTTCCACATTCTGCACACTTAATGCTGCTGTCACAATTTTTGGCTAGGTGTGCTGATGATGCACAGCATTTGTAGCAGATGCCATGTTGCGTTAAAAATGCCTTCCTATCCACAATGGACTTTTCTCTAAATCCACGGCATTTTTGAAGAGGGTGTGGTTTATTGTGTAAGGGACATTGCTTAGTATGATCCACTTTACTTTTGCGTGTCGTGTTAGCTGAAGTGGAGGTGTAAGAAGACACCTCAGTCTTGTAAACTGAGATTGGAGGCCTCAGACTGCTGAATTTAGGAGCTGACTTTCCCATCATTGGAGGGTCTGTGTTTCCCGGAATGAGTGAGAAGCTGGGATCGTTTCGCCTCTTAGCTTGCTGGCAAACGAAATCCACAAAGTAACCAAATGGTGGAAAAGGGACGTTGTACTCTTCCTTAAACCTAGAGCCGTGAGAGAGCCATCTCTCCTGCAAATTGTATGGTAGCTTCTGCACTATAGGGTTAATGCCACGAGCTGTGTCAAGGTATGTAAGTCCTGGCAGGTCCCCATCAAGTTTTGCGGCTTCAAGCTCCATTAAGAGGTCACCTAGCTCTCTTAACTTCCTGTGGTCCTTGTTGGAGATCTTAGGAAAGCCATCCAATCTCCTGAAGAGTGAATTCTCAATTACCTCTGGCGACCCATAACACTCATCGAGTCTGTCCCAAGCCATTTTGAGTCCTCTTTCTGGATAGTGGATATGCACTGCTCTTATCCTTCTCACCTGAGCAGCTGACTCAGTACCCAGCCACTTCAATAAGAGATCCATTTCTTCACTGTCTGTAAGCTTTAAACCTCTTATGGCATTTAAGAATGATGCTTTCCAAGCCCTGTAACTCTCAGGCTGATCACTGAACTGCAAGAGACCTGAAGACACAAGTTCACGTCTTGCAAAAAACCTGACTAAGTCTGACATACATTGACTGTCAGCAGCATTAGCCTGTGTAGTATCTGCATACTGATGAGATTGAGGGTGAGTTGTGTCCTTAGATACGGCTGCATGATTTCTGGTATCCATGTTTCCTTTTGAATTACACACTTTCTGGGGTGTTCTACCTGAGAGGTGTGGCGTGTGAGTATCAGTATGCTCAACTTGGCTTCCTGCAACTGAAATATGCTCCTTAGGTTGACAGTCTTGACTGGGTTTGCTATCCTGAATTTGACATTGTTCAATAGTTTGGCAGGATGCTGTGTGACAATGGCTGGTTGGCTAACACTTTCATTTGCTGACTGATAGGTAGCATATTTTGCCTGGTCCTCCACATACTCTTTTATGCGCTCTGCTGAATCATATGGTTGCAGATCAAGTTTGGAGCTGAAGTCCTCTTGTTCTTCAATGGATGCCTCTAATGCTTCAGCTTTAGCTTCTGCAGCTGCTGCCCTTTTCTCAAGTTGAAGAGTGTCAAGAGATACCTCCAAGCGTGTCTTCTCTACATTTAGAGATGCTTCTATGCGTGCCTTTTCTAGTTTAATTTGGCTTTCCTTTTCTGCAAATGCTGCTTCTGCTTTAGCAGCTTGAGCTTCAGCACGAGCTAAGGCTGCAGCTACACTGGTGGCGGAGCCATGTGATCGTTTGGACGAAGATGAACATGAGGCTTGTGACCTTGTCCGTAATGATTTAGATCCTGATGATTTTTTGTCCGACATTTGGAAAGTATTGTCTTTTCCTTTAATGTGTTGTGGCACTCACTGTGTCCTTTGCTGTCCTTTTGGTCGCAGTTCAGTCCGCCAGAAAGCGTCGTTTTACTTTCCTGTCCTCTTCACACGCCTTGCATGAATTGACAGGTAGATAAACTCCATCCCCAATTACTACACGGACAAAGAGGCCTCAAGTTGACTTCTTTAATGTAGCAACTGGCAGTAGGGTAAAACTGACAGAAAGAAAACATACAGTTAAAAACTGTTCAGATTTCCATTGTGTATGAGCTTAAGCATATCACGTGTTATACAAAACAATACACAAAATATCCAAATAAGGCCCCAAATGTACATATAAATCTATACATGTGATATAGCTGTATTCAAAAATAACAACAAAAAGTATCCGAAACAAAAGACAAGCTGTTGGTGAACATATTGCTATATACAATGTGTCTGATTATTTATTTTCCACATTTTATCAACTTAAAGTTAACTAGCTAGAACATGTGACTGAAATGAATTCACCATCTGTACATTTATCTGCACGCAATCTATTCAAATGTCTCCGCTTGTGAAAATATACATAAACAGCAATAAATGAGAAACTAAAGAGTAGCTTTCACATACCGACGATGCTTTCAAAGACTTTAACGCCTGGATGATGTCCGATAAAAAGGGCATGGACTTTCCTCTGCTCTGACATGAATAACTGCCTTGACACATACTGATGATGTCATCAACTAGAGACACAGATTAACTGCACTGAATGACTGCTATGCAAAACCACCAGCAGGAGGTGCTATTTAACAAAATGAACATAACTGACTGATAAGGCAGCACATCCTTAGAATTTGTTTTAAAGCCTGAAGTGACAAATCATCCCTACTTTCCAGATAACTTCTCAGTTTTGTACCAGGGATAATAGCTTGAATCACTGCATCAACAATTTCACATTCATCATATCCTTTCTGTAAGGCTTTTATAATTTGTCTGTCCAAACTGGCATATCCTAGTTTATCTTTTTGATTCTGTTCACCAATTTGGCCATATATTTTCAAGTATTTTCTATACATGGGGTGAACAATGGTTTGAGTTCTTTCAGATAAATTAATAGCAGTAGAAACAGTGGCAACTGTGTGTTTTACCACATTTTCTGTGTTGGGTGCAGTACCAGCTGTTTCCACCGAGTGGCGGTTTGGGAACGTAGGACCGGACTCGGACGGCGTCTTTAATTCATCGATTGCATCATTCAGTTGTAATAATAAGGACATTCCTTCGTCTTCCAGCGATGTGACATCATCGCCTTCCAAATGCCGAAGAAGGATTGTTCTCAGTTTGCGGGCTGAGTCCTTATCATCACTTTTAATGTCAATCTCAAGTGCTGTACAGAGACGAACAAGCTTCGAAGCAGGTAAGGTGATTAACTTTTCCTCAATTTTCTCCAGCAAATCTTCCCATGCTGAGGACACTTGCTGTCCTGAAGTTGTCATAATTAGGAAGAGTCTTTTACCTTTGCTTTGAAGGCGACCTGCGTTGTGATCTGTTTTGCTGTAGCTGCTGTTAGCATTAGCTCCGTTCCAGCTCCGTGTTGGCGTTCCTCGTGGCTGTCCACCCGCGATACGGTCCACACACGAGCTCCGTTTGCAATGATCCACAGTAGTCCACGAACTTAATCCAACCAGGCAGAAACACCAAGATTTTGTTGTTGCCCCCTTAAAATGACCACGTGGCAACAGCTTCTCCTTTTTTTGTCTTTATTTGAGCTCCAAAAAGTTTGTTACATTTTAACACACAACAACGGTCCCACGTCCCACAGTAGATCTAAGCATCAAGCTGGTACCTGCATCGCAACCCATCTCACCTGAGTGATTGTGGGCCTGCTTATAAGCATATCTACTGGGTCACGTGACGTCGACTTCCGTTTGATAAAACCAGATATGACATTAATACAGTGATTTAAGATCAGTGAATCTAACTGTTCCTTTGCCATCACCTAACAAATTCCAGGTGGCATAACGAAAATATTTAAAGTGCACAAAAAAAATAGGTTGGCTACATAAAATAAAGCAAACTGAGCACAAAAGTAAGGAAATTTGTATTTCTGGCTTTTATTTATTTCATGTCTGGCTCACCAACCATTGATACATCAGATGTAAACGTATAGACATATATAAACATTTTTTGCATAATACTTTTCTATTTTATTTCTGGTGGTGGCAGTGATGGGTCTGCAACCAGTGGTAGTCCCACATCTCCACAATCTGGGACCAAACTCTGTCCTCCACAATAACAACGTGCCCCCACTGAGCAGTTTTATCAGACACCACCTCCACAGTCTGGGAGAGGAGAGGTGTCCTGCCAGCAGTCCTGACCTCAACCCCACTGAACACTTGTGGGATCATCTTGGGCCGCTGCTGGTGCCCAAGCGACCAAAGTTGACAAATGCTGGTTGAAGAATGGGATGTCATCCTACAACAGTGTGTCTGGTAGCTGTGTACGGTTCTGCCACAGCTGTGTACGGTTCCTCCACAGCTGTGTACGGTTCTTCCACAGGTGTCTACGGTCTGTCCACAGCTGTCTATGGTTCCTCCACAGCTGTCTACGGTTCTTCCACAGCTGTCTATGGTTCCTCCACAGCTGTCTACGGTTCTTCCACAGCTGTCTATGATTCCTCCACAACTGTCTATGGTTCTTCCACAGCTGTTTATGGTTCCTCCACAGCTGTCTACGGTTCTTCCACAGCTGTCTATGGTTCCTCCACAGCTGTGTATGGGTCTTCCACAGCTGTCTACGGTTCCTCCACAGCTGTCTACGGTTCTTCCACAGCTGTCTACGGTTCATCCACAGCTCAGAATCAGAATCAGAATGGGGTTTATTGCCATTGTCCATGTAGTACACAGTATTACACAAACTAGGAATTTCTCGGTGTAACGCTGCAACATTCAACATAGAGTAAAAATAAGATAAAAAAATACTGTGCATGCACAGAATAAGATAAAAAATAGAATAAGATAAAATATAATAAAAATAAAAAGTAAGTAATGTACAATTTAACAGTATTATGAAAAGAGCAGCAATTCTCTGTGCAAATCAGTGCAGATTAGTGCAAAAACAGTGGTTGGCTTGAATTGTCTGTGAGTCCGACTTTGGCTGCTGAACATGGCGCTTGAGGGTCCAATAAGTCACTTAGTGTTCAGCAGCCTGATGGCAGAGGGGAAGAAACTGTTCATGTAGCGGGAGGTTTTGGTCCGAATGGACCGTAGTCTCCTGCCTGAGGGGAGGGGGGCAAACAGTGCATGTCCGGGGTGAGAAGGGTCGGCTGTGATCCGACCTGCACGCCTCTGGGTCCTAGAGATGTACAGGTCCTGGATGGATGGAAGCCTGCAGCCAGTCACCTTCTCTGCGGCGCGCACAACGCGCTGCAGCCTCAGTCTGTCTCTGGCGGTGGCTCCAGCGTACCACACGGTGATGGAGGTGGAGAGGATGGACTCGATGATGGCCGTGTAGAACTGCACCAACATCTTGGGGGGCAGCTTGAGCTTTTTCAACTGCCGTAGGAAGAACTTCCTCTGCTGGGCCTTCTTAATGAGGGAGCTGATGGTTGGCTCCCACTTCAGGTCCCGGGTGATGGTGGTGCCCAGGAAGCGGAAGCAGTCCACAGTGGTGATGGGGGAGTCTGTGAGGACAAGGGGGGGCAGAGGGCCAGTGACTTTCCTAAAGTCCACAATCATCTCCACTGTCTTCTGAGTGTTCAGCTGCAGGTTGTTGTGGCCGCACCATGACACCAGCCGGGCCACCTCCCTCCTGTAGACAGACTCATCGCCGTTGGAGATGAGCCCGATGAGGGTGGTGTCGTCTGCAAACTTAATCAGCTTGACAAACTGGTGGCTAGAGGTGCAGCAGTTGGTGTACAGGGAGAAGAGTAGGGGGGAAAGTACACAGCCCTGGGGTGATCCGGTGCTGATGCTGATAGAGTCCGAGACAGTCTTTCCCAGCCGCACATGCTGCCTCAGATCCGTCAGGATCAAGACAGCTTGTCCTGTAGCAGCGCAGGGCGGATGGTGTTGAACGCAGAGCTGAAGTCCACAAACAGGATCCTGGCGTAGGTTCCCGGGGAGTCCAGGTGCTGCAGTATGGAGTGAAGGGCCAGGTTGACTGCGTCGTCCACAGATCTGTTGGCTCTGTAGGCGAACTGCAGTGGGTCCAGGAGGGGGGTGGTGATGGTCTTGAGGTGGGGAAGGATCAGGCGCTCAAAGGACTTCATGACTACAGAGGTGAGCGCCACAGGTCTGTAGTCGTTAAGTCCAGTGGTCCGTGGCTTCTTGGGGACAGGGACGATGGTGGAGGTTTTGAAGCAGGCAGGCACGTGACACGACTCCAGGGAGGAGTGAAAGATGCCTGTGAGAACAGGAGTCAGCTCCTCCGCACAGAGCCTCAGGGTGGAGGGAGACACGCCATCCGGGCCAGGGGCCTTTCACGGGTTCAGCCTGGAGAACTGTCTGCGCACTTCCTGTTCACTGATGATGAGTGGAGGGGGGGAGGAGGGGGGACTGCCTTTGATGAAGTGTCTACGGTTCCTCCACAGCTGTCTACAGTTTGTCCACAGCTGTCTACGGTTCCTCCACAGCTGTGTACGGTTCTTCCACAGCTGTCTACAGTTTGTCCACAGCTGTCTACGGTTCCTCCACAGCTGTGTACGGTTCTTCCACAGCTGTCTACAGTTTGTCCACAGCTGTCTACGGTTCCTCCACAGCTGTGTACAGTTCTTCCACAGCTGTCTACAGTTTGTCCACAGCTGTCTACGGTTCCTCCACAGCTATCTACGGTTCTTCCACAGCTGTCTACAGTTATTCCACAGCTGTGTACGGTTCCTCCACAGCTGTGTACGGGTCTTCCACAGCTTGTACGGGTCTTCCACAGCTTGTACGGGTCTTCCACAGCTGTGTACGGGTCTTCCACAGCTGTGTACGGTTCCTCCACAGCTGTGTACGGGTCTTCCACAGCTGTCTACAGTTTGTCCACAGCTGTCTACAGTTTGTCCACAGCTGTCTACGGTTCCTCCACAGCTGTCTAGAGTTTGTCCACAGCTGTCTACAGTTTGTCCACAGCTGTCTACGGTTCCTCCACAGCTGTCTACAGTTTGTCCACAGCTGTCTACAGTTTGTCCACAGCTGTCTACGGTTCCTCCACAGCTGTCTACAGTTTGTCCACAGATGTCTACGGTTCCTCCATATCTGTGTGTGGTTCCTCCACAGCTGTGTACGGGTCTTCCACAGCTGTGTACGGTTCCTCCACAGCTGTGTACGGGTCTTCCACAGCTGTGTACGGGTCTTCCACAGCTGTCTACGGTTCCTCCACAGCTGTCTAGAGTTTGTCCACAGCTGTCTACAGTTTGTCCACAGATGTCTACGGTTCCTCCATATCTGTGTGTGGTTCCTCCACAGCTGTGTACGGGTCTTCCACAGCTTGTACGGGTCTTCCACAGCTTGTACGGGTCTTCCACAGCTGTGTACGGTTCCTCCACAGCTGTGTACGGGTCTTCCACAGCTGTGTACGGGTCTTCCACAGCTGTCTACGGTTCCTCCACAGCTGTCTAGAGTTTGTCCACAGCTGTCTACAGTTTGTCCACAGCTGTCTACGGTTCCTCCACAGCTGTCTACAGTTTGTCCACAGATGTCTACGGTTCCTCCATATCTGTGTGTGGTTCCTCCACAGCTGTGTACGGGTCTTCCACAGCTGTCTATGGTTTGTACACAGCTGTCTACGGTTCCTCCACAGCTGTGTACGGTTCTTCCACAGCTGTCTACGGTTCCTCCACAGCTGTGTACGGCTCTTCCACACATTACTGAGGCTCCTGTTTGTTAAATTAACACATTTAAAGTGTGAAATTACCAATATGTCTTGATTCTTCAGACTTGAATCATCCAATAAACGACACCACACAAGAGTCAACAGCAACCCCCCCCCCCACCGCCGACACGGTTTGATGTTGGCAGAGATTTGACACATCTTTCATGGGTACAAGCTGCTCATCCCACTAATGCATGTTCCTGAGAGATGTGGCTTCAGAGAAATAAACAGGATTTCCAGATGTATAAGATTTACTCCCAAGAAGCATTGCTGCAACAAAGAATTAATCTACCAAACACAAATTCACTTACTCTTTATGCTTAGTTTAATTTAGTTATACCTTAGTTTAAATCAGGTTGGCCAATACACAATTTTAACAGTTTATTTATTTTTTTGTTATGTTCAGTGTTGAAAAAAAGTCTCCAATTTATATTTAATTTTATGCTTTACAATAAATAAATGGCACCGTCAGAATGAGCCTCAAAGGCTTTAGTTTTCAGCTGTGCGTAGCGTTGACGCGATGACGTCACCGCCTGTCCAGCGTCAGTTCCACTCCCCGTCAGCAGGTGGCGGTGAGCAGCTTCGTTTCCACCAGCTCACGTTCCGTTTCCGGAACGATTCCGGTTGGCGGCTGAAAGGCGGTAAATTAGAAAAACACCACGGAGCTGGACCGAGCCGGTCTTCCTGTGGTCTCCACGGTTAGCCCCGCTGTCCCGTCCCGCTGAGAGGCTGCAGCTGGACCCCGGCATGGAGGAGCTGTTCAGGGAGGTGCTGCGGGTCAATGTGAGGTGTCGAGACTGCGACGACAGGTGAGTCCGAGATCAGACAGCGGCGTTGTCATGGTGAGGAGTCTGTGTACCGGGGAGCCCGTTACAGCAGAGGTGCTGTCCCGGTTCACAGAGATCTGTCCCGGTTCACAGAGACCCGTCCCGGTTCACAGAGACCCGTCCCGGTTCATAGAGACCCGTCCCGGTTTAAAGAGACCCGTCCCGGTTCACAGAGACCCGTCCCGGTTTAAAGAGACCCGTCCCGGTTCACAGAGACCCGTCCCGGTTCACAGAGACCCGTCCCGGTTTAAAGAGACCCGTCCCGGTTCACAGAGACCCGTCCCGGTTCACAGAGACCCGTCCCGGTTTAAAGAGACCCGTCCCGGTTCACAGAGACCCGTCCCGGTTCACAGAGACCCGTCCCGGTTCACAGAGACCCGTCCCGGTTTAAAGAGACCCGTCCCGGTTCACAGAGACCCGTCCCGGTTCATAGAGACCCGTCCCGGTTAAAGAGACCCGTCCCGGTTCATAGAGACCCGTCCCGGTTCATAGAGACCCGTCCCGGTTCACAGAGACCCGTCCCGGTTCACAGAGACCTGTCCCGGTTCACAGAGACCCGTCCCGGTTTAAAGAGACCCGTCCCGGTTCACAGAGACCTGTCCCGGTTCACAGAGACCCGTCCCGGTTTAAAGAGACCCGTCCCGGTTCACAGAGACCTGTCCCGGTTCATAGAGACCTGTCCCGGTTTAAAGAGACCCGTGGACGTTGTGACAGAAAGCAGAAGCTTCATCAGTAGTAAATCTAGTAAATGACTTTCCAGAAGGGTGTCCTCCTTCAAAACAGCAGTGGTGAAGCCCCTTCTGAAGAAGAGTCATCTAGACCCCAACAGCTTTAATAATTACCAACCTGTATCCAACTTACCGTTTTTAAGTAAAATTTTAGAAAAACTGGTTCTTAACCAAGTAAATTATTTCTTAGTTAAAAATAATATTTTAGAAAAATTTCAGTCTGGTTTTAGGATGAACCACAGTATAGAGACAGCCCTTTTAAAGATTTTAAATGACATCAGGTTTAATGCAGATTCACAGAAACTCACAGTCTTGGTTCTACTAGATCTTAGCGCCGTCTTTGATACAGTAGACCATCACATTTATTAAACAGACTCAGAAACCTGGTCAGCCTCTCTGATACTGTTCTGGACTGGTTCAGCTCTGATCTCACAGATCGATGTTTCTTTGTAAGTATGGATACATGCTCCTTCAGAATAAATAAAATTAAGTGTGGGGTGCCCCAAGGGTCAATCTTAGGTCCAATTCTTCTTAATCTGTATCTGCTTCCTCTTGAGGACGTCATCAGGAGACATCAGCTTCCACAGTTATGCAGATGATACACAGCTGGACATCGCTGTGTCTCCTGATGACTCAGGACCAATTGATGCCCTTTTTAACTGTATGTCAGATATCAAGACATGGATGCAGAGAATTTCCTACAGCTCAACCAGGACAAAACTGAGGTCTTAGTTATTGGTCCTGAAGGCAAGAGAGAGAAACTTTTACTAAAACTACAGGATTTGAAACCTGCACAATGTGTCAAGAACCTGGGCGTCATTTTTGACTCTGAGCTTAATTTTATTTCTCATATCAAAAACGTAACAAAAGTAGGTTTGTATCATCTTAAGAATATATCCAGAGTCGGCCCGTTTCTCTCTCAGGCTAACACGGAGGTGCTGGTGTCGTTTAGACTACTGTAATGTCCTGCTCTCTGGTCGTCCCAAAAAGACCGTTTCTAGCCTTCAACTACTCCAGAACTCAGCAGCTCGTGTGCTGACGAAGACCAGGGGGGGCGGGGGGAACACAAGACCAGGGGGGGGGGCGGGAACACAAGACCAGGGGGCGGGGGGGGGGGAAAGGGGGCGGGAACACAAGACCAGGGGGGGGAGGGGAACACAAGACCAGCGGGCGGGGGGAAGGGAACACAAAACCAGGGGGCGGGAACACAAGACCAGGGGGCGGGAACACTAGACCAGGGGGGGGCGGGAACACTAGACCAGGGGGGGGCGGGGGGAAGGGGGGGGGAACACTAGACCAGGGGGCGCGGGGGGGGGGGAACACTAGACCAGGGGGCGGGAACACAAAAAACCAGGAGGCGGAACACAAGACCAGGGGGCCGGAAACACAAGACCAGGGGGGGGAACACAAGACCAGGGGGGCGGGGGGAACACAAAACCAGGGGGCGGAAACACAAGACCAGGGGGCGGGATCACACAGACCAGGGGGTGGGAACACAAGACCAGGGGGCGGGGGGAACACAAGACCAGGGGGCGGGATCACAAGACCAGGGGGCGGGATCACAAGACCAGGGGGCGGGGGGAACAGAAGACCAGGGGGCGGGATCACTAGACCAGGGGGCGGGATCACTAGACCAGGGGGCGGGAGGGACACAAGACCAGGGGGGGGGACACAAGACCAGGGGGCGGGAACACAAGACCTGGGGGCGGGAACACAAGACCGGGGGGGCGGGAACACAAGACCGGGGGGGCGGGGGGGAACACAAGACCAGGGGGGGATCACTAGACCGGGGGGGGGCGGGAACACAAGACTGGGGGGGGGACACAAGACCCGGGGGGGGGGACACAAGACCGGGGGCGGGAACACAAGACCAGGGGGGGGCGGGAACACAAGACCAGGGGGCGGGGGGGAACACAAGACCAGGGGGCGGGAACACAAGACCTGGGGGCGGGAAACACAAGACCAGGGGGGGGGGGAACACAAGACCAGGGGGGGGGCACAAGACCAGGGGGGGGGGGAACACAAGACCTGGGGGGCGGGATCACAAGACCGGGGGGGCGGGATCACAAGACCGGGGGGGAGGGAACACAAGACCGGGGGGGGATCACTAGACCAGGGGGGGGGGGGGGCACAAGACCAGGGGGCGGGAACACAAGACCAGGGGGCGGGATCACTAGACCAGGGGGCGGGAAACACGAGACCAGGGGGGGGCACAAGACCAGGGGGCGGGAACACGAGACCTGGGGGGGGACCGGGAACACGAGACCAGGGGGCGGGATCACGAGACCAGGGGGGGGGGGCACAAGACCAGGGGGCGGGGATCACAAGACCAGGGGGCGGGAACACAAGACCGGGGAGGCGGGAACACAAAACCGGGGAGGAAGGGGGAACACAAGACCGGGGGGGCGGAAACACAAGACCGGGGGGGGGGGACGGGAACACAAGACGGGGGGCGGGATCACAAGACCGGGGGGCGGGAACACAACGTCAGGGGGGGGGCGGGAACACAAAAGTCCAGGGGGGCGGGAACACAAGTCCAGGGGGCGGGATCACTAAGCCAGGGGGGGCGGGAACACAAGACCAGGGGGGGGGGACACAAGACCGGGGGGGAGGGAACACAAGACCGGGGGGGCGGGGGAACACAAGACCGGGGGGGGGGGGGGGGGGGGTGACACAAGACCGGGGGGGCGGGATTACAAGTCCAGGGGGAGGGAACACAAGACAAGGGGCGGGATCACAAGACCAGGGGGGGGGGGAACACAAGACCAGGGGGCGGGATCACAAGACCAGGGGGCGGGAACACAAGACCAGGGGGCAGGAACACAAGACCAGAGGGCGGGAACACAAGACCAGGGGGCGGGAACATAAGACCAGGGGGGCGGGGGGCGGGAACACATTTCACCAGCTCTGACATCACTGCATTGGCTCCCCGTGTGTTTCAGGATCAATTTAAGGTTCTTTTATTGGTTTTTAAATATCTTAACGTTCTTGGGCCATATTATTTATCTGACCTGCTTTTATCATATCAACCCTCGCGGACCCTGAGGTCCTCTGGTTCTGGCCTTTAATCATCCCAGAGTTAGAACAAAAACCCACGGTGAGGCTGCATTCAGCCATTCTGGTCCTCATCTGTGGACCAGCCTGGAGGTTCTGGTTCTGGTCCTCATCTGTGGACCAGCCTGGAGGTTCTGGTTCTGGTTCTGGTCCGCATCTGTGGACCAGCCTGGAGGTTCTGGTTCTGGTCCTCATCTGTGGACCAGCCTGGAGGTTCTGGTTCTGGTTCTGGTCCTCATCTGTGGACCAGCCTGGAGGAGAACATCAGGACCAATGAGACTGTTGAGATGTTTAAAAGGAGGCTGAAAACCCACCTTTTTAACCTGGCTTTTACATGATTTATTCTACTCTTTGTTCTTTTATTTCACTGTTCTTATTTGAATGATTTAATTTAAGTCTTAAATTTATTTTAAGTCTTTGTGCATTCTATTATCATTAAATTTGTAATTTTATTTTTAAATTGTTAACCTTTTAATTTTCACATTTTTATACATTTTATCATTACTGTATCTATTGTCTGTTTTTATCCTGTTTTACTGTCTTTTAATCTTTTAGTTTTTAGCTCCAGTGTTTCCCTCCACACTGGGAGTTGTCTGGTTTGCCTGCAGGGGCGTTGTCTTGGAGATCCCTCGGGCCCGGGGTACTGGGGGGCGCTGCACAATGTGTGGGTCTTCCCTGGTCTATCCGGGTTGGGGTGGTTTCTGTGGCGGCGCCCCCTGTAGGTGCGGGCTGTGGCACTTCTCAGTGTGGAGGGCCTCCCAATAAGTAGCTCTTCCTCACCTGGATCCTCAGAGCCCTGGCATGTTAACTAATTACCTTGTATATACATATATATATATATATATATGTATGTATATATATATATATATATATATATATATATATATATATATATATATATATATATATATATATATATGTATATGTATATATATGTATGTATGAATATATATATATATATAATTGTGAAGCACTTTTGTTAGATTTTTAATGTATGAAAAGTGCTTTATAAATAAAGTTTGATTTGAGTTGATTTAGTACAACAATTAACGGTTTAAAATCAAGTGTCCTGAGAAGGTTTTGGAGCTGTTGGTGGTTTTAAAACAGAAATGCTGTCAGACCTTTTCATGATGTGTCCCAGTTGATTCCAGTACATTAAAAAACAAAAACAAGTACTGGCTCGAGTGCAGACGGCTGAAAACACCATCTACAGTAGGAGTGTCCCACTCTAGTCCTCCAGGACCGCTGTCCTGCAGGTCTCAGGTGTTCCCCTGGTTCACCACGCGTGACTCACATGAATGGATCATTGATAGACCTGGATGATAAGATGATGGTGATCCATTCATGTGAATCAGGTGCACTAAAGTAGGGGAACATCTGAGACCTGCAGGACAGCAGTCCTGGAGGACCGGAGTTGGACACTCCTGGCAGGTGTGTTCAAACCCATGCAGGTGTGTTCAGACCCTGCAGGTGTCTCACAGGTGTGACAGTCCTCTGAGTCCAGCTGGGACCAGTATCAGTGTTAGGAGAGCAGCCTTCACCTGCATCTGTGGTTTAATCTCAACAGGAAGGCAAATGTCCGTGTGACCATCGCGCTCCAGCTGACCACCAGTCCGGTCCACAGGAGGGTGAGTTCTGCTCACAGCTTCACCTCAGCTCCTCCAGGGAGATACAGACCAAGGAAATAATATTTACTCTGACTTCACATGCTATGAATCCATATATTTCATGTGAATGTCATTGAATAAACATCCTTTTTGCTGTTCAGACCTGCAAGTTTTATGTAGTAGATGATGTCAAGATGAGCATTTCTGGTGGTTAAACTTCCTTTTTTTTTTTTTTTTTGTTTATTTCAGGATCTTCTGGTCAGGTTAACCGATGACGTAGATCCATATTTTCTCTTCAACCTTTCTCTATCAGAAGAAGACTTCCAAAGGTACAGATCAGTAGAAGAGTGAATTCCAATTCCTCCGTTAACCCTCAATCTCACCCCTCAATCTCTAAAATGTGCGCTCCCATGAAGTGCAAGTGCTGTCCCAATTCTAAGAACGTCAAATTGAGGGACCAGTTTGAGGGCTGTACCGCCCTCAATATTGAGATTCTCCGGCACCACCCTTAGAAGTAAAGGCTACCCAGAAGGCATTGCTTATTTTCACCAAGACATCTTTGATGGGGGGTGGGGCTGAAAAAGGCTAGCTATGGATGTAGGTATTTTTGTAGGTAATAAAGACATAAATGTTAAGAAACCATCTTATTGTCTTTGCTATATATATTTATATTATCTTATTCTTACAATTCTTCGTCGTCTTCTTGACAGACTGGACATAGCTTTGGCATAACGCCGCCCCCCACAGTCTGAAGATGTAACTGCACTAAAGGGGTATCTCATTTCTAAGTCACAAGATAACCCTTACACTTACTTTGGAGGGCCAAGATTGAGGCTTAAGGGCGAGGGTTGAGGTTGATGGTTATGGTTGAGGGTTAAGTGCGAGGGTTTAGGCTTAAGGGCGAGGGTTGAGGTTGATGGTTAAGGTTGAGGGTTAAGGGCGAGGGTTGAGGGTTAAGGGCGAGGGTTGAGGTTGAGGGTTAAGAGCGAGGATTGAGGTTGAGAGTTAAGGGTGAGGTTTGAGGGTTAAGGGTGAGGGTTGAGGTTGAGGATTAAGGGTGAGGATTGAGATTGAGGGTTAAGAGTGGGGGTTGAGGTTGATGATTAAGGGTGCGGGTTGAGGATTAAGGATGCAGATTGAGGTTGAGGGTTAAGGGTGAGGATTGAGGGTGATGGTTAAGGTTGAGGGTTACAGGCGAGGGTTAAGGGTGAGGATTGAGGTTGAGGATTAAGGTTGAGGTTGAGGACTAAGGGCGAGGGTTGAGGTATAAGGGTGAGGTTGAGATTAAGGGTGAGGGTTGAGGGTTAAGGGCGAGGGTTGAGGTTGAGGATTAAGGGCGAGGGTTAAGGGTGAGGTTGAGGTTAAGGGCACGGGTTGAGGGTTAAGGGCGAGGGTTGAGGTTAAGGGCGAGGGTTGAGGTTGAGGATTAAGAGTGAGGGTTAAGGTTGAGGTTAAGGGCGAGGGTTGGGGTTGAGGGTTAATTGTGAGGGTTGATGGTTAAGGGTGAGGGTTAAGGTTGAGATTTAGGCTGAGAGTTAAGGGTGAGGGTTGAGGTTGAGGATTAAGGGCGAGAGTTGAGGATGAGAGATAAGGGCGAGGGTTGAGGGTTAAGGGTGAGGTTGAGGTTAAGGACGAGGGTTGAGGTTGAGGGATAAGGGCAAGGGTTGAGGGTTAAGGGTGAGGGTTGAGGTTGAGGATTAGGGCGAGGGTTGAGGTTGAGGGATGGGGCGAGGGTTGAGGTTGAGGGTTAAGGGTGAGGTTGAGGTTAAGGGCACGGGTTGAGGTTGAGGGGCACGGGTTGAGGTAAAGGGCGAGGGTTGCAGGTTAAAGGTGAGGGTTGAGGATTAGGGCGAGGGTTGAGGTTGAGGGTTAAGGGTGAGGTTGAGGTTAAGGGCACGGGTTGAGGTTGAGGGGCATGGGTTGAGGTAAAGGGCGAGGGTTGCAGGTTAAGGGTGAGGGTTGAGGTTTAAGGGTGAGGGTTGAGGTTGAGGGTTAAGGGCGAGGGTTGAGGTTGAGGGTTAAGAGTGAGGGTTAAGGTTGCAGGTTAAGGGTGAGGGTTGAGGTTGAGGGTTAAGAGTGAGGGTTAAGGTTGAGGTTAAGGGCGAGGGTTGAGGGTTAAGGTTGAGGTTAAGGGCGAGGGTTAAGGTTGAGGTTAAGGGCGAGGGTTGAGGTTGAGGGTTAAGGGCGAGGGTTAAGGTTGAGGTTAAGGGCGAGGGTTGAGGTTGAGGGTTAAGGGCGAGGGTTGAGGGTGAGGGTTAAGGTTGAGGTTAAGGGCGAGGGTTGAGGTTAAGGGGTTAAGGGCGAGGGTTGAGGGTTAAGGTTGAGGTTAAGGGCGAGGGTTAAGGTTGAGGTTAAGGGTGAGGGTTGAGGTTGAGGGTTAAGGGCGAGGGTTGAGGTTGAGGGTTAAGGGCGAGGGTTGGGGTTGAAGGTTAAGGGCACGGGTTGAGGTTGAGGGGCACGGGTTGAGGTAAAGGGCGAGGGTTGCAGGTTAAGGGTGAGGGTTGAGGTTTAAGGGTGAGGGTTGAGGTTGAGGGTTAAGGGCGAGGGTTGAGGTTGAGGGTTAAGAGTGAGGGTTAAGGTTGCAGGTTAAGGTTGAGGGTTGAGGTTGAGGGTTGAGGGTTAAGAGTGAGGGTTAAGGTTGAGGTTAAGGGCGAGGGTTAAGGTTGAGGTTAAGGGCGAGGGTTGAGGTTGAGGGTTAAGGGCGAGGGTTAAGGTTGAGGTTAAGGGCGAGGGTTGAGGTTGAGGGTTAAGGGCGAGGGTTGAGGGTGAGGGTTAAGGTTGAGGTTAAGGGCGAGGGTTGAGGTTGAGGGTTAGGGTTGAGGGTGAGAGTTAAGGTTGAGGTTAAGGGCGAGGGTTAAGGTTGAGGTTAAGGGTGAGGGTTGAGGTTGAGGGTTAAGGGCGAGGGTTGAGGTTGAGGGTTAAGGGTGAGGGTTGGGGTTGAAGGTTAAGGGTGAGGGTTGAGGTTTAGGGCGAGGGTTAAGGTTGAGGTTTAGGGCGAGGGTTGAGGTTTAGGGCGAGGGTTGAGGTTGAGGGTTAAGGTTGAGGTTTAGGTCGAGGGTTGAGGTTGCGGGTTAAGGGCGAGGGTTGTGGGTTAAGGGCCAATTCCAATTCCTCTCTTAACCCTCAGTCTCAACCCTCGCCCTTAAACCTCAATTTTTGGCCCTCAATCTTAACCCTTGAAAGTAAGTGTAAGGGCTATCTTGTGACTTAGAAATGGGACACCCCTTGACTGCAGTTACGTCATCAGACTGAAATGTATCAGAGCCTTGTTGTCTCTGTATTTCCTGAAATTACACAGGGATAACATTGAAAAGAGCGCTGAATATTCTCTAAATAATATTAGCAAATAACACAATAGAGGATACATTATTCAGTCCTCCTTCGCTACAAAACAAGATATACAAGTAATGTGAAGCCGACCCGGACCGCCGACGGGACCGGTCCGCCGTCCCGGGACCGCCGACCGTGGCGGTCCCGGTCCCGTCAGCGGTCCAGGTCCCGTCAGCGGTCCAGGTCGGCTTCAGGTTACTTGTACTCGTCGGTGGTCCCGGTCCGCCGTCCCGGTCCGCCGTCCCGGTCCCGTCGGCGGTCCCAGGCGGCTTCACGTTACTTGTATACCTTGTTGTGTAGCAACGATGGACTGAATAATGAATCCTCTATTGTGTTATTTGCTAATATTATTTAGAGAATATACAGCGCTCTTTTCAATGTTATCCCTGTGTCATCTCAGGAAATACAGAGACAACACGGGCTCTGATACATTTCAGTCTGATGACGTAACTGCACTCGAGGGGTGTCCCATTTCTAAGTCACAAGATAGCCCTTACACTTACTTTGGAGGGTTAAGATTGAGGGCCAAAAATTGAGGTTTAAGGGCGAGGGTTGAATTTGAGGGTTAAGAGAGGAATTGGAATTGGCCCTAAGTGTGAGGGTTGAGGGTTAAGGGCGAGGGTTGGGGTTGAGAATTAAGTGTGAGGGTTAAGGGTGAGGGTTGAGGTTGAGGTTTAGGGCGAGGGTTGAGGTTGAGGTTTAGGGCGAGGGTTGAGGGTTAAGGGTGAGGGTTGAGGTTGAGGTTAAGGGCGAGGGTTGAGGTTGAGGTTTAGGGCGAGGGTTAAGGTTGAGGTTTAGGGCGAGGGTTAAGGGTGAGGTTGCGGGTTAAGGGCGAGGGTTGAGAGCGAGGGCTGAGGTTGAGGGTTAAGGGCGAGGGTTGTGGGTTAAGGTTGAGGTTTAGGGCGAGGGTTAAGGTTGAGGATTAGGGTGAGGGTTAAGGGTGAGGTTGCGGGTTAAGGGCGAGGGTTGAGAGCGAGGGCTGAGGTTGAGGGTTAAGGGTGAGGGTTGTGGGTTAAGGTTGAGGTTTAGGGCGAGGGTTGAGGTTGTGGGTTAAGTGTGAGGGTTGTGGGTTAAGGTTGAGGTTTAGGGCGAGGGTTGAGGTTGTGGGTTAAGTGTGAGGGTTGAGGGTTAAGATTGAGGTTTAGGGCGAGGGTTGAGGTTGTGGGTTAAGTGTGAGGGTTGAGGGTTAAGATTGAGGTTTAGGGCGAGGGTTGAGGTTGAGGGTTAAGGGAGGAATTGGCCTGAAGAGTATGAGATGTGATGCTCGGTGGCATGTTTGAGTCCATGAGCGTGAAGAACTTCCTCTGTCTCCTGCTCTAACCCTAACCCCAACCCTAACCCCAGTCTGAAGGTGCAGCAGGGCCTGCTCGTGGACTTTGCAGCGTTTCCTCAGAAGTTCATCGACCTGCTGAACCTGTGCTGCTCTGAGCAGGAGTCGGACAGTCCCAGGTAGGAGCTCAGCTACTTACCTGGACACGGAGCTTTCATTCAAGTCACGTTTATACCGGGCTGAGATCTTTTTACTGTAGGTTAAATCAAGGATGTATGTCGGCCGTAGCCTGACGTGCACGTCCTCAGAAATGTAACACATTAGGTTGACACGGAGCACTACAGATGTAAGGTTAGGTTTACTTCCACCCAGCTGCTACGTCATCAGAGACAGATGACACTCGTTCAACATTCATGAGGTCTTCTGCTCCGTTGCTGTTTGTTCTGCAGTCAGGAAGTAAAGAGAAGGAGGCTACAGCGCTGCAGAACAGAAGACGCTTCGCCATGTAGCATTACAGACACAAACATGAACCAAATGGCAACGTCTGCTTTTCAAAGCTGTTCCTTCGATGACCACTAGGGGCTGGCCCCAAAAGCAATTCACCATCTATTCACGTTACATCACAAATGAACATATTTACAGGGATTTTTTTTTCTATCTATAACTCTTGTCAAACATGAATGCATGTATAATTAGGGCTGTGGCTTCTTGAGTGACAGCTGATGGTGGATCCTCCCTCAGTCTTTCCTCTCATCCTGACATGTGATTGAACAGCTCTGAGAGCACAGACATGTCAAAGATGATGTGGCTGGTCGTTGTGGTGGTCTCACTAAAAGGAAGAGCACCTCTCTAGCAGCCTGAATGTTGAATGAGTTCCTCTGAGTGAATCTGTCTGCTCCTCGTTAATTCTTGGCTGATTAGTCTGCAGCAGGAGGTCAAGGTGAAAATGGTGAGTTCAGCTCCTCATGCAAATGTACAGTGGATATAAACGGTATGGAAACCCTTGCAGGAATATTTTGATTAAAATAAAAAACCTACAAAAGCTTGTTTGCAGTAATCTGAACAGTATATGTTGTATGAGCACATTTCCGTAATTACAGCATCAAGTGTTTGTGAATAAGAGCGTTACCTTCAGACTGGTGGGAGGTCGTCTCCCTACAGATAAGACACTTGTCACCTTTATTTATTTATTTCTGCCTTTATAGTTAAAAAGAACTTGCTGTTTCGGGGGACATGGAAACTTCTTATGTCCATTGTGTTATTTTCCACACATACCTTTTTCTGATGCAGGTTTTTTTCCCAGAAGTCTCCATCTGCCCGACAGAAACATCAGCAGCTTAGACAGCTGAAGTGTCAGTGGCTGCGGTTACATGATGTTTTTTAATTCGGAATTAAAATTAGGAATTAAATAATTCCGAATTAAACTATTTTCCTTCGAGTTTACATGGAAATAGTAATTCCGAATTAAGGTTTACATGGAAAACACGTTAGTTCGGCTTTATCCAACTCCGCTTTAGGTCTGGGGGTTGGGAAGGGTTCTGATTGGATGGGGGGGGGGGGACGTCTTTACATCTACCGGAAGAAAACAAATTTAGCTAACTGGTTAGCAACAACATTCCACTTATTTTTGACCTGGGGTGGCGTCTCTATCTGTGAAACCTCCTTCATTTAACCTGGCCGCTTTGAAAAGCTCACAATTTTTATGTTTCCTGCCATCTGTTCTTTTAATTATTTCCAGTTCCTCCAAGCTATTTATTTAATAAATCGTCTCTGCTCTTGAACACCATTTACTGCATAGACATATATATATATATATATATATATATATATATATATATATATATATGTATATATATAGTATATATATATATATATAGTATATATATATATATATATATATATATGATATATATATATATATATATATATATATATATATATATATATATATATATATATATATATATATATATATATGTATATGTATATATATGTATATATATATATATATATATATATATATATATATATATATATATATATATATATATATGTCTATGGTTTACTGCGTGCTGCCGGAATATAAGCGTCATCGCGACAGACAGGCAAGAGAACGAGCATGCGCAGAAAGACGGGAATTGATTTAAACAGGAATGAGTGTATACATGACCGCGGAATTACTTAATGCGGAATTAAAATGGGAATAAACCAGCCACTTACTTCGGAATTAAGTTAATTCGGAATTGACATTTTCATATGGAATTAAGTGTTTACATGGTAACTTTTATTCGGCTTTAACTTTAATTCTGAATTAAAGAGGAATTAAACTTCCCATGTAAATGCACCCAGTGTCTCACAGATGAGCACAGGAATACCACAGGAGTACTACAGGAATACCACAGGAGTACTACAGGAATACCACAGGAATATCACAGGAGTTCTACAGGAATACCACAGGAATACCACAGGAGTACTACAGGAATATCACAGGAGTACTACAGGAATATCACAGGAATACTACAGTAATATCATAGGAATATCACAGGAATACCACAGGAGTACTACAGTAATATCACAGGAATACCACAGGAGTACTACAGTAATATCACAGGAATACCACAGGAGTACTACAGGAATACCACAGGAATATCACAGGAGTACTACAGGAATAACTCAGGAGTACTACAGGAATACCACAGGAGTACTACAGGAATACCACAGGAATATCACAGGAGTACTACAGGAATAACTCAGGAGTACTACAGGAATACCACAGGAGTACTACAGTAATATCACAGGAATACCACAGGAGTACTACAGGAATATCACAGGAATACTACAGTAATACCACAGGAATACTACAGTAATATCATAGGAATATCACAGGAGTACTACAGGAATTAGGGATGCGCGCGATTAGTCGTCTAACCGATTTAACGTCCGCCCACTTTTTAGTCGGCACCAGAAATATTAGTCGTTTAAACCAATTTGTGTTTTATTCATGTACAAGGCCGCTTAACTGTCATACAGCCGCCCGCCACTAGTCGGAGCTACAGAGCTGTCAGACAGCAGTCCCCTCCCCGCGGAAATGCTCGAGTAGACTGGAGTTTTAAAACGGCACGGTGGGAAAATAGTCTCGCAAAACCAGCGCGGTTTGGCGGTACTTTAATCTAGAAAATGAAAACAAGGTAGTATGTAGACTGTGTCAGAAACAACTGGCATACAATCACTCGACTGGAGCAATGCGCAACCACATTCAACTCAAGCATTTGGATGTTAATCTGCACGAGACGACGGCTGCTGATGCTAGCGGTGCTGATGCTAGCGGTGCTGATGCTAGCGGTGCTAGCCACACTCAGGCCGATTTGACATTGTTTACCCGGAGACGTGTTCTCCCGTCCGGTCTGAGAGATTTTAGATGTTTGTTTAATTTTACACTCATATTGAACTGCGCATAGAGCTTAATAATTCAGCAGCAATTTATCTTTTTTAGATGTTACATTATTTGTTAACTTTAAGTGAGTTTTTGTCGGATGTGCAGGGTTTATATTCATACTGCACGGCGCAAAATGCTGCTCGTTTTGGTTGAAATGTAATTATAATTTAGATGTTTTATTAACTTGAAAGTGAATTAAAGCTATAATTTTTGTCGGATAATCTGCAAGATTCAATGTGTCAGAGGCAATTTATTTATTTTGGTGGTTAACGTTTGACTGAGTTGCCTTCATGTTCACATTCATTCATACTGCACGGTGCAAAGTGTCTCGTACTTCAGCGGCATTTAAAATCCGACATGGTTGTTGAACATTTTGATTAAAGGCTTAAAGAACTCTTGTTACACACAATATTTTTTGGGACAATGTTTCAAATTCTGTTTCGATGTTTCAATAAATTGTGCTAAATTTACACTGTTTTCTGAGTGTTTTCCTTTTTTTTAGACTAGTCGACTAGTCTTAATTAAAATTTTCGTTTAGTCGACAGGGAAATTAGTTGCCAGGAACATCCCTAACAGGAATATCACAGGGGTACTACAGGAATACTACAGTTATAGCACAGGAATACTAGAGTAATATCATAGGAATATCACAGGAATACCACAGGAATGCTACAGGAATACCACAGGAGTACTACAGGAATACCACAGGAGTACTACAGGAATACCACAGGAGTACTACAGGAATATCACAGGAATACTACAGTAATACCACAGGAATACTACAGTAATATCATAGGAATATCACAGGAGTACTACAGGAATATCACAGTAATACCACAGGAATATCACAGGAATACTACAGTAATATCACAGGAATACTACAGTAATACCACAGGAATACTACAGTAATATCACAGGAGTACTAGAGGGGTACTACAGGAATACCACAGGAGTACTACAGTAATACTACAGCAGAGGGAAACATTGAACATTTAAGTCCACACCAGACTGACTTCCAGATATTTAAAATGAGCAGTTGAAGGAGGGACAGTGTTTAATGCTGTTAACGCTCCTGTTTCCTTCACAGGTTTCTCCTCCACCTGACATGTCAGTCTCAGACACTAGAGGGCGCCGCCACCTTCAGCGTCGTGGAGACCAACGCCTTCAAGCACCTGAATCACTTATCTCTGCGACTCTCTCAGGGCTCGGACAAGGAGGTCAAGGACTACCTGGCGGCCTGCTTGTCGTCTCTGAAGGTGGGCCCGGCGGACCCATCACCTGACTAACCCTAACCCTAATCTGAGGTCCGGGCTGGAGGCCCGGCCTGGGACAGAACCGTGTCTGGGTCTGGGTCAGGGTGGTGTAAACTGAGAGCTTATTCAGAGCTGGTGTTGACATGTATGCTGACCCGGCCACAGCTGGAAAACCAGAATAAAGGTCACCTGACTGGAGGATGTAGGGAAATGCAGTCTGAAGAACATCAGATAACAGTAATGTTGTAGCTGCATTGGATCGCTGCAGATCTAGCTGTTAGACTGCTAATAAAACGTAGGAAGCCCTGCTTCATGTCTCATTTGAGTTGAAGGTTAGAAGGTTAGTTGTTGAGACGTGTCACTGTTCTTCTCGTGATGGTGTGTTTCAGTTTCATTTCAGTTCTTGTACTGAAACGTTGACAGGTGGGCTGCCCAGACCACCTGGCGGTTCTCTGACCAGTGTTTCTCTGTGTTGACCCAACGTCTCAGGCAGAGAAACAGGCTGTGGACGTGAAGCTGAAGAGGATGGAGGAAGATCTGTCCCGGCAGCTGAGTTACGCCCAACAGGTGAGTGCAGCACAGCTCACACCGTAAACCACAGCTGGGAGTTCTGTCTGTGAGGCTGCGTTTAAAAACTGGACCTTTAAACCTACATGAACAGGACCAACAGCGTCCTCCCAACACACCGACCGTGACTGCAACACGTCTAATGTAAGAATAGAAAGAGTTTTGTAAAAACCTAATGACATCTGTGCTCCTCTGACAGACTCTCTCTGAGAAGACGAAGGAGCTGGACAAACTGCGCTCAGAATGGACCAATCAGAGCTCGTCTCTGTCCAGCCGTCACTGCCAGGAGCTGCAGTCAGAGAGAGAGAAGGCTGCAGAGGTGAGACCCGTCTGGACCCCCGTCTGATTATTATACACCTGTAAAACCCAGCGCTCAGGCATTAACTACAGCGTACAAGAGGACTACTGCCGTCTCAGGGAGTATAACAGAAGAAGGCTGTGTTGTATCAGGATGTGATTGACAGCCATCTGGTCCTCTGCAGGTCGTAGAATGATGAACAGTAACATGACATGACCAGGACTTAAAGTGATCCGGCACTGTGCTGGATCTCCGGCGTCTGACTATGATTCAGGGGGAAAAAAACTAGGGTTGCACGATAACTATCGGGCCCATAACAGGAAATGATGACGTCATCCCGATCAGTCCGATATCATGACGAACAGCTCCGATAACATGAATATTTCTGTCAACACAGCAGTGTCTCGCTCCCTCTGAGACTCGACTAACCGGCAGTGAATGTTATGTTCAAGTAACGTTGGCATAATCAGAAAAATATTACTCAATCAGGAAAATCAAGAATACCCCCTCATGCCAGAAAACAACTCGTTAACTCGGTCATAATTTTAGTAGTTGCTGACTTTAATTGATATTGTCAGTATTCTCCCACATGTTACACATAAAAAAAGAAAAAAATAAAAAAGGCTGAAAGAACAACTATTAAACGAGGGAACGGAGGAATTTACGTTACACCGTGAATGCAGCATGCATTGTACTGATCACAACAATATGGCGGCGTGGAACTTGGTTTAAGTTTCAGAAGAAGATAGTTTGGTGGTTATTTGTGACGAATCCTCCGAGTGAATTCTACGAGGAGGGAAGCACAAGCTTTAATATGTAAAACCTGATCAGCCACCTACAACATAACAATCCCTTCCATGGAGTTTTGAAATCCCGCTAATATGAGCTAACGAAAGCTAATGCTAACGTGCGCAAGCCAGCAGGAGTCTCTCCTCTCCCTCATTCCTCTCCTCTAAAGCTTCCATGAGATTAAAAAATAAAAACTACTGAACCTCATTTACTTTAATTAAAGGTATTAATTTAAATGGAACCACAAGCCAAAATCCTTTGAATGTTAATCTTTTTCAGTTAGTAATTCTGATGCATGTATTTCCATCAGTTCAAGGAGCCTTTATTTTTTATATCAGTCAGTAATGAACCTTATTTAAGTTAATGTGAGATATCAAATAGGTTTTGTTTGATATCTTTAAGAAAATGTTTGAGGTTTGACAATAGTTTTTCATTGGAAAAAATCAATATCTGTTCATTTAAAAAGTCAAAACTATTTTTGGTTTTGTTCATAGTATTGATGTAATGATCTTAGGTATATGTGTGTGTTATCAGTTATCGGTATCGGCCTTTAGGAGCTGAAAGTTATCGGTTATTGGTATCGGGTTAAATAAACAGTTATGGGGGCGCTGTTGAGCAATGGAGGAGTAAGACGTGTTTCGAAGAGCTCCGGTAACTTAATTTCATTAATACACTAAATGCCCATATATCCGTCTCAAAATACTCCGTATTAACACAAGAAAGTCAAGTAAGTGGAAAGTAACGACCAAGAAAAAAAAAAAACAATGTCGAAAAAGGCTAAAACTAAAAAGACCGACCAACAAGAACCAGGCCTTGACCAAGCCTCGGACCCGATTGATGTGGTGACAACCGTGGATATGAGTGATGAGGCATACCCACCCAACCGTGCTGTGTTAGCTGCTATTGCTACGCTACGAAGTGAGGTCGTCCAGATTAAAGATGATATATGTGCCACCATTGACGCCCGTATCCAGACAGTGTACACAGTGTTGAGAGAGGAGCTGGCCACAACTAAAAAAGAAGTACAGACTTCCATTACAGCCCCTTGAGGAAACTACGACCTCGCACGACAACGTAATTAAAGAAATAGAGAAGTCTGCTACGCACCACTCCGACGATATCACCGCACTCCAGCGCCAGGTTACTCGCCTGAACTCTGAAGTGGAGAAACTAACTGAAAAGTGTGAAGATTTGGAAGGACGCTTGCGGAGACACAATATTGGGATCACCGGTGTTACTCAAATAAACACGTACACGTTTACTTTAGTGGATTTTATTTTTAGCCACCGCCAAGTTTAGGTACAACACCAACCAGAACATCAACCTACGCCCCCCCCAGATTCACATCATACGTTCAAAAGGAGCAGTAGCGCCCCCTAGCCATGAGGCGTGAAAGGTAAACATAAACCCAAGAGCTAACAATCTCACTCTCTTTATAAAAAAAACAAAAAAACACATAAAAATATATTTTTAAGACTCCCTGCAAAAAATAAGTCTTTGAACCTTAAACATAGAAACAATATAACATGGATGCTTTAGTATGAACAGTACATTCATTTAACTCTCATTTGACTCAGTTCAGTTGACAGTCCAGCGTCCGTCGCTGAGAGCTTTAAGCAGCATAGCTGAGGAGGCTCCCTTTTTAGTTAGACAGTCTGCCAGTTGCTCTTTAGTGTCTGACCACAGTACTTGATGAACCTTCTGGGTTTGAATCAGTTCTTTGATTGAACTGATTTCTAAGCGCAGTCTCTTTTCAGTAACAAACTTGGTAGACTTAAGTGCATCAACAAGGGAGAAGCTGTCAGTGACACAGATTATCGGTACAGTGTGATCAGTACAACCAGCATTCAGCTCAGAAAACAATATCGAAAGAAATGGCATTGTCAATCCCTTCAGACATGGCTAGCGTTTCACCTGCAAGAGTACTTCTGACAATTCTCTTGATTCTTTTTGACTGCCATGAAATTGGAGAGAACTGTCCATTGTCACCCATCAAAACAATGAGGTGCCCACCTTGGGTACCCCCATCTGCAAGATTTGCAAAAGACGCGTCAGTGAAGGTAACAATCTTTAAGTTGCTGTCTTCACCAAGGTGCTGAAAATTTAATTCAACTGACTTGGCCTTGAGTTTGCACACAACTCTGTTTGCTTCATTAATAGTCTGTACAGTTGCCTGTTTGAGATTTGATGCCAACTTACTTGCATCAAACATGACATCGGGTCTGGTTTGTCTGGCAACCCACAGAAGCTGCCCTATCTTAGATCTGAGCTGGTCTCTCTCTGCTTCAGTGAGGGGTGAGCCTGGCTCTACTGCCCGTGCAGGTGTGAGTGGTATGGGCTGTAACTGCTGAATGTAAGTCTCTTGGTGTATCTGCACCTTTTTCTCCAGAGTAACAAAATCCACACCCACATAAGAAAAGCTATCCTGAGCTTCACGACCAACATTAAACTTGGATTTGAGATAAGTTATGACAGTCATTGAAAACATTTGTGTACCCCCCCAAATGAAATCGTCAACATGACAAGCCAGTACACCAGTAACAGTTTTGTTCTCATCCAGCCAGTAGAAAACTGCAGGGTCAACTTTAGATATGACACCTCCTGCTTCAATCATTATGCTTTTCACTCTGTTGTACCAATACAGTGAAGCATCAGCTAAACCATACACACATTTTCTCAGTTTCCAAAGTTTTCCTATGCTGTTTGCCTCATGAGGAGGTTTAATAAAGATGTCTCTCGACAGTTCCAGTCCTTGTAAGAAGGCAGATTTTATGTCCATCGAATGAAGTTGCCACTGTTTTTGACAACTCACTGCCACAAGGAGCCTCAGAGACTCTGAAGCACAGGTTGGAGAGTCCTTTTGTAGCTCAGAAACTTGCAACTCCTCAAAACCTCGTGCCACAAGCCTAGCCTTTGGTACTAGTCCATTTTCTGTCTCTTTCAGAGTGCACACCCAACGAGTGGAGATTCACTTTTGTCCTTTGTCCTCAACTTCTTCAAACACTTCATTTTGTATCCAGCTTTTTATTTCACTGGTCTTGGCTTCATCAAATGACACATCCTTAGTCACAAAAACATCCTCACATGTGTCAGAGCTGGAGGCCTGAACCTGGAGTTGAAGATCCTCCAACTGCGACAGATCAACTGCTGCAATGTTACCAGCCACCTCAGCTGGCTTAAGCAGCTCCAAGTTATACCAGCTCTTATATTTTCCTGTGGCTTTGCCAGCACGTCCTAACACTTTTGCTCTTTGTGAACCACCATTTGGCGCGTGTCTGAACGTCACAATTTGGCCAGTCTTTACATTTGTGTTTACATCATCCTGTCTCTCTGTTGCTGCATTTTCCGAGGCGGACAGCGGGTCATTATCGGCACTTTCTACATTTGTCTCCTCTATATCCTCATATGTGTCAGATGAGCGTTGTTCCTCACCATCTTCTTTTTCACAGCTAATGTGAGGTTCCTCATGTTCCTGAGTGACTTTCCTCAGCCTGAGTTGGTGAACTCTGACACAGGTGCCTCCATGTCTCACAAAAACAACAGCACCGTCCTGCCCAATGACCACTCCTGGCCCTTTCCACTCTGGACAGTCCACACGTTTGTAAAACACCTTGTCCCCCAGTTCATACTTTTCATCGTTGTGACGCAGCTGCTTCTTTAGTGCTCTCCTTATCCGCTTGGAACATTCTGCCTCTGTAAAGGCCTTCCTTGCCGTGTGCAGAGCTGATATGTGCTTGGCCACCCACTCACTTTTTGTGGTGCCCTCTAGAGCAGGTGCTTTGTCAATCAGCACAGAGGGTAGGTTCGGATTTTGCCCAAACACAAGCTGATGTGGGCTGTAACCATGGACACTTTGCATAAAGTTCTTTGCCATAAGAGCCCAGTCCATGGCAGTACTCCAGTCACATCCAGTACTAGTTTTCACTTTCAGTATGATCTCAGTCAGAGTTTGATTGTGGCGTTCTAACAGGCCATTACTCCAGGGACTGTACCCGGGTGTGGTCCTTACTTCAATATTAAAGTTTTCAGCCATGTCTCTCACTTCTTCATTATTGAACTCACCACCATTATCATTGAACAACTTTCGTGGTGGGCCATGAATACTTATCCAATCATGGATAAAATGCTTGACTATCTCAGAAGATCTCTTGGTGGTCAGGACACTTCGGGCCTGATTTACTAAAGGTTTGCGTGCGTAAAAACGTGTGCAAACTTGACACCACCCGCAAACCAATGTGCAAGCTGATCTACTAACAGCGTGCAAAGAGGACTGCGCCTCTCAAATGAGCAAAATAGCACACGCTGTTCATTTAGTACTTTTGCCCTGATGAATAAACAATAGGGGGCGTACCCGCCAGAAAGCGCTAAATACTGGGAGGGGAAAATGCAAATAGGTTCATTTACCACACGCAATGAGATTTACCAACCCTGAAAGTAATTGCGGGGATTGTGATTGCGTCTGTATTTAATACGTTCGAAAGGAAGGTGCTAATCTGCCCAGCATTACGCACCGATGGCTGCTGTTATTGTGGCAAGGAGGCGACATCGCCAAAATCAAAGAATACGCAGAGAAAGTCTTTCGGACTCGTGTAAATTTGTTTGGAATGAATGAAAACCAGATAGTTGAAACTTAAGGGCTGATTTGGAGCCGGTCACAAGCACATGCAAAAGGAGAAATATTTTATTTGAATGTTAAATCGAGTATTATTCAGCAAAAGGTTGCCACAGGAGGCACATTCATTTTTTTATTTGTAATAATAAATAAATCACGTGTTTTCATGGAGAAAAAGTGTTTCTTATTGTGCGCCTACCTTGTTCTGCAGTTGGCTCTAGCGTGTAATATCCCTGTTATCTGCTCCTCGCAGAAGGTGAGCTGCACCTGCTGCTCAATGCTGGTTAGAGGCATCTCTTCCGCAGGCCCTCCACCTGTCTTGTTTGCCGAAGTTTTATTAAAGGCCACTTTTTCTTTAGTTCTTTGCCTTATATCTTGCCACCTTCTTTTAACCTCATCTGCCGTTCTTTTTGTTTTACCAACTGCATTTATTCTATCGCAGATTTTCTCCCATATTGCGTTTCTTTTGGTGATGTTTAAATGTCTTTGCTGTAGTTCAATAATGTGTTTATTTGCCTCTTCCACTAATATCTCTAACTCCAACTCGTCAAATTTCATTTTGCGCTTGCGTCTATCCTGCTTTCCATCCAGACTCTCCATGGCGCAAACCGTAAGACACGCAACACCTCATTTAAATACTGCGGTTTGCACCCGTTATCAATTGCGCGAGCATTCTTAGTTGATCACCCGCAAAACACACAACAACAGCACGCGCAAACTTTTTCAGTGCACACGCAATTTAGTACTCTTTATTCAGGATCTTAGTAAATCAGGCCCTTCCTGCGCTAAATCGAGTGAATTGGTCAATAATATGTAGGTACCACAACCCTGGCTCAAGCTCATGCAAATCCACAGCTACAGTCTCATTATATGTTGATGCCAGTGGCAGGCCAACAGCAGGTTTGGGTTTGGTCTTGCAGTACTTTTGACATACTTCACATTCACTTATGACCTTTTGTAGTAAGCTGTTGCATTCAGTGTCTTTGTTGCCAGAACTACTCAAAAGTCTTTGAAGTTTGTCAGCAGAAGCATGCCCAAACTGTTTATGAAGTTTTTCTAAAACTTTCATCTTCTCACTTGTGTTCATTTTGTCTGTGCGTGTCAGTACTTCTTCCTCTGTAGTTGTCAATATCTGATCAGCATTAGGACATTTATTCTCACTGTCCACTATGTTCACACAGTAATGTCCTGAGCTGGTAAAGTCCAGTTTGACAGGTTGATTGAACATCACTGCACTGTCATGTTCCATGTCCAAAACAGTCCCTGCCCTTTTCAATGATGTCTTACTCAAAAGAAGGGGGATGTTAACTGGGACCACTTCAGTTTCTATGTTACACCTCATGTTGCCAATCTTAGCTGGTATTTTAACCTTTTTGACAGAGTACACCACTTTTCCATCTCCAAACATGAAGGGCCTGTGACTTTGTATTTCTGTTTTTCTCATTGACTTCACGTTTTTCTTTCCTGACACAGTAGTGTAGTTGTCCAGCCACTCTTGTCCACATACTGTCCTAGTGCAAGCAGTATCTATTATAGCTGAGCCAAAACATTCAGTCATGAATATTTCTGCATCTGTTGGCGATTCTTTGGTGTACAATGTAATGTTACACTCCTCCACGTCTGTCTTATATTCAGTGAATTTAACACTCTCACCTTTATGCGGACAATCTTTGGCCCAATGAAAGGTACTTTGACACACTGCACATTTTGACCGCCGTCCGAACTTGTCCAGCGGGTTGGTACCAGGCTGTGGGGTCTTTGGTCTGGTGATCTGCTGCCAGGATTTACCTTTTTGCCGTCACTGTTCCGTCACAAACACAGATTCTCGACTAATTCCATCTGAAGAAACATTTGTTTTTCCGCCAAATATTCTCTTCAGAGCGGACTTCATCGAGGCGAATGTTAAATCCGTCCATGCAGTCAGAGCCAACTGCCTGTCTGTCACATCCAAGCACGCAGTGTCCAGCAGCTTAAAAGTTAAAACTGCGTCGGGAAGCTCCATTTTGTACTTGCGCATCCAAGAATACCGTTGTTCAAAATCAATAATGTAGTCTGCCATGGACACATTTCCATCTCTCAAAATCCGGTCAAAGTCGGAGTAAGCGTCATAGGTCCGGTCTTTCTCTTCTTTTAGGAACAAATTGTCAAGTTTAGCTAACAAAGTGTCCATTCCCGTGTCTTTATTTAAATCATCTACCGCAATTTCCATCGCCGTCTCTCGTGCTCTGCCTGATAGCGCCAAAGCGACAGCAAGAGCCTGCTTTTTCTTCTCCAGATCGGTAACTCTAGTCCAAACGGAAACTTCATTCTTCCAGCTTTCGTAGGGTTTTCCTTCTTCAAACGGTGGCGGAACTCTATAGTTAGTAACCATCCTCTGCTACCAATGTTACTCAAATAAACACGTCCACGTTTACTTTAGTGGATTTTATTTTTAGCCACCGCCAAGTTTAGGTACAACACCAACCAGAACATCAACCTACGCCCCCCCCCAGATTCACATCATACGTTCAAAAGGAGCAGTAGCGCCCCCTAGCCATGAGGCGTGAAAGGTAAACATAAACCCAAGAGCTAACAACCGGAGTTCCTGAGGGAGTCGAGGGACCCAGACCAAGAGACTTCATCACCAGGCTGCTGCAGGAGCTGCTCTCCCTGGATGAGAAACCCCTTATCGATAGAGCCCACCGGACCCTGCGAAAGCGACCCGAACCTCATGAGCAACCCAGGCCCTTTATTCTGAGGCTACACTACTATCATGTGCTTGAGGACATCCTGCGCAAAGCTACAGCGGCAAAACAGCTCTACCATGACGGCAAGAGGATTCAAATCTTTCCTGATTACCCGCCTGCCGTGGCTAAGAGGAGGGCATTATTTACGCGCACCAGGGAGCTGCTACGAGGCAAGCCTGGTATCAGGTATGGCTTACTATCCCGCTAGGCTCCTGATATCTCACAACGGCACACAGGTCTCATTCATAGACCCCAAAAAAGCTGAGGAGTACGCCGAGCGCCTTACCACATCAGCCTCAATGACCACGCGACAGGAGGACACTTAAATCACGGCAGTTGTATGAAGCCGTGAGGTTTGGGAGAGTGACTGTGTACTGATGGTTGGTTAACACTTGTGGCTAACGCTAGCACAACACTAACTGTCATTTAGCAGGGTACATATCACGGATGCTGTAATATCTGATGGTAAGACTGCCCCTCTCATACGACTGATAACCTGATGGTTTTATGTCATGCTTGTTGGGTACCTTATTTCGAGTCCAATACTTGCACAGCTATTAGACCTAAATGTACACTTGATACGGGACTAATAAGTAATGTTTAATGCAATCTGTTACTACCTCCGCTGGATCCAATTACTGTTTAACCAGGGCTGCTAGTGATGTTAATTTTCTGGTTCGATTGAGTTATCTGCTTTAGTTGAATGTTTAAAGCACATATTTCTTGTCACATAGATAATGCAGTGTTTGCCTTGTATAAGGTTGTTTAGTTTGTTTAAATAGAGATGTGTTCATGGTGGTGCAATAAGGTGTGTATATGGATTTGTGTGTGCACAAATGTATGTAACCATCCACACACTATAATGTGTGCACATACTTATATATTACCAGTTTATCTTATCCAATCATTGCTCCACCACCTCACCAATTTCACTTAAATTGTTTTAGTTACCAAGCTCTGAGGTTAGGCTAAGTTAGCAACAGGCCATCAGAAGGCGTGGGGAAGTAATTTGAGTTACTAGTTCATTTTACTTCCTTAAGAAGGCTGGCGCCACATTCACTTCGAGTTGGCTAGAGAATAGGGGTGCTCCGATCGATCGGTGACCTGATCGGATCGGCCGATATGCATATGATCGGGATCGGTCAGAATTGTCATTAAAGCCGATCAAAAGAGCCGATCAAAAACGCTCTATTCTCGTGCCCATACACTGTGTATAGACCTTTTCGGACCAGCCCCCCCGGAAGTACCCCGTCCGCCATTGCGCCATTGTGCTACAGAGCGACACTTTCACCGGCTCGCAGATTAACCAGTGTTTTTCTCTTTCTACAAATAGATATTTTTATAATGTCGAGTCGGTCGAGTGGGAATACATGTTCCGTCATAAACTGTGCCAACAATGGCGTGAAAATTCAACAATGGAAGAAGAAAGTATGAAATACACAAGCCTTTACTGCACGAAGACCGCCTTGTTTGCAGCCATACAGTTTGCACCGATTTCCTGGGCGCACCGACAACCAAGAAGTTAGGAAGACGTGGGTGAAAAATATCAACAGAAAGGACTTTGTTCCAAATGAATACAGCCGGGTGAGTTTCGTTAACATTCAATCTCGTACTACTTATAGCCTCGCTGAGAGTCCCGGACGATTCTGGCCGAAAGAACAGCAGTATGAGGCTACTCTAGCCCTCGGCACTAGCACAAGCCTATAAATGAATGAATGAACGAACGAATGAATGAATTAGGAGAATGATTAAATAAATTAAATATAACATTAACACATAGCCTAATTTACCACTAGCGTAACGTTACAGTAGCATAATCTTTATGGTTTGTTGACGTTAGTTATAGCCAGCATTGCAGCGTTCCACAGTTTTTAGTGTTTGATTATGGGAATAGATCATGCTATTTCCATAACCAATCATTAAAAACAGCGATAAAATACCTTCATCTGTAACTGGAGGCCACTGCCTAACATCATCAATCCAAGACATGTCTGCGTTATCCGTAACAGATGCTCCATGCCTCTGTGTTTGGGTTAGTTGGTGGAGCACCGCACAGTCCAGTTATGGCGGGGCCACTAGGGGGCGCATGTCCACAATTTTCAAGTCGAAAAGGTCTAAGACAGCAAGAAAGAAAGGGAAATAAATATGATCGGTATCGGATCGGCCGATATTGATTTCAGTGATCGGTGATCGGCCCCAAAAACCCTGATCGGAGCACCCCTACTAGAGAAGATTTGTTTATTCTTATCTGTTTATTTTCTTTTGTTGATATGGGAGGTGGGTTGACATTGGGTGGAAGATCTGGGAGGGGGATTAAAACTAAGTGGGTCGCAGCAGTTGAGGGGGGGGGCTAATGTAGGAAAGTAGGTGGGGCAGAGACCATACATATTGATAGTTGTGATGCTGGGTGTAATGTGCAGACTGGCAGCTGCTGATGCAGGATAGTGAAAGCAATAATACCAGAGGGCATAAAGATCTCACATTTTCCAGTTGGAATGTCCGCGGGCTAAATAACCCGGTCAAGAGAGGGAGGGTTCTGACCCATCTTAAGTCGCTGGCCTCAGACATTATGTCCCTGCAGGAGACTCACCTCAATAACAGCTCACACGGCAGGCTGAGAGCAAAATGGATAGGGGAAATATATCACTCAACTTCTCATCCAAAGCAAGAGGCGCAGCTATTCTATTTAGAAAAGGGGTACCCTTTGTACAGAAAAAAACAGTCGTTGACAGAGAAGGCCGTTACATTATAGTAACTGGAGACATTCTCAACATGTCCCTTACCTTAGTTAATATATATGCCCCCAACATAGATAATCCAATATTTTTTCAGAAAGTCTTTGCATTAATACCAGATATTTCACAGACAAACTTAATAATTGGAGGGGACTTTAACACAGTATTAGATACGTATCTGGATAGATCCTCCATGAGAAAAATCCCAAGAAATGCTTCGAGTGAATTTTTGAATATGTTTATCAATAATGCAAATATCTTGGACATATGGAGAATAATTAACCCCTCAGGTAGGGATTATTCATTCTATTCACCTGTTCACAATTCCTATAGTAGAATAGACTACTTCCTTGTCGACGCCAGACTCGCTCCTTCTACACTTAATGTGAAATATCATAGTATTGTGATTTCGGATCACAGTCCCGTTTCCTTTTCACTGTATTTAGATAACATAGATAAGCCACACACCTCTTGGAGGTTGAATTCATATTTACTCAATGAAAAGAAATTCTGTGACTATTTAAAAGCTCAGATCTCTTTATATTTTGAAATGAATGACATACCAGGGACCCCTCCCTCTATTCTCTGGGAAGCTTTTAAAGCATATATAAGAGGCAGCATAATTTCATTTGAAGCTTCAAGGAAAAAATAAAATAACACTAAATTAAAAGATCTAGAAAGACAAATTAAATTACTTGACGAAGAAAATGCACGTGCTCCCTCTACTGTTTTACACAGAAAGATCACAGCACTGAAGTATGATTATAATAAGATAACTTCCGCAAAAATAAGTAAAGCATTCCTTTACACTAAGCAAAAGTACTTTGAATTCGGTGACAAACCTCATAAATTATTAGCTAGACAGCTTAGAAAAATGGAAAACGATAGAACAATACATAAGATAAAAAGCAATGATACTGAAATACTTAGGGGTGCACGATAACTATCGGGCCGATAACAGGAAATTATGACGTCATCCTGATAGGTCCAATATCACGACGAATAGCCCCAATAACATATATTTCTGTCAACACGGCAGTGCCTCGCTCCCTCTGAGCCTTGAATGACCGGTGTTCTGTACTGTTGTGAATGTTATGTTCAAGTAACGTCGGCATAATCAGAAAAACGATTACTCAATAAGGAAAATCAAGAATACCCCCTCATGCCAGAAAACAACTCGTTAACTCGGTAATGATTTTAGTAGTTGCGGACTTGAATTGATATTCGCAGTATTTTCCCACATGTTACACATAAAAAAAGAAAAAAATAGAAAAGGCTGAAATAACAACTAGCAAACGAGGAAACGTCGGAATTTACGTTACACCTTGAATGCAGCATGCATTGTGCTGATCACAACAATATGGCGGCGCGGAACTTCGTTAAAGTTTCAGAAGAAGATAGTTTGGTGGTTATTTGTGACGAATCCTCCGAGTGAATTCTACGAGGAGGGAAACACAAGCTTTAATACGTAAAACCCGATCGGCCACCTACAACATAACAACTGCTTCCATGGAGTTTTGAAATCGCGCTAACGGAAGCTAATGCTAACATGCGCAAGCCAGCAGGAGTCTCTCCTCCCCTCCCTCTGCTCTCCTTCATTCCTCTCATCTAAAGCTTCCATGAGATTAAAAAATAAAAACTACTGAACCTCATTTACTTAAATTAAAAGTATTAATTTAAATGGAACCACAAGCAGAAATCCTTTAAATGTTAATCTTTTTCAGTTAGTAATTCTGATGCATGTATTTCCATCAGTTCAAGGAGCCTTTATTTTTTTTTGATATCAGTCAGTAATGAACCTTATTTAAGTTAATGTGAGATATCAAATAGGTTTGTTTGATAGCTTTATGAAAATGTTTTGAGAGGCTTGCCAATAGTTTTTCAATGTAAAAAATAAATATCTCTTGATTTAAAGAGTCCAAACTGTTTTTGGTTTTGTTCATAGTATTGATGTAATGATCTTAGGTATATGTGTGTGTTATCGGTTATCGGTAGCGGCCTTTAGGAGCTGAAAGTTATCGGTTATCGGTATCGGTTTTAAAAAACAGTTATAGTGCATCCCTACTTTTAGCCCTGCATGACTTACAGCAGACAAACGTCTGACAAACGTGTGAGAAGCACACTTCAGTCTCAATGCATCCAGAAGAGTTGAGAAGGAAAGCTGCAGCTGAATAGGGTCAGGGTCTGGGTCAGCAGGACTGTGTCAGAGATCCCTCTCCTCCTGTTCCTCAGCTCCAGAGCAGGCTCCAGCAGGGTCAGGGTCAGGGTGGATCAGGGTCAGGGTCAGGGTGGATCAGGATCAGGGTGGGTCAGGGTCAGGATCAGGGTGGATCAGGGTCAGGATCAGGGTGGGTCTGGGTCAGCAGGACTGTGTCAGAGATCCCTCTCCTCCTGTTCCTCAGCTCCAGAGCAGGCTCCAGCAGGGTCAGGGTCAGGGTGGATCAGGGTCAGGGTCAGGGTGGATCAGGATCAGGGTGGGTCAGGGTCAGGATCAGGGTGGATCAGGGTCAGGATCAGGGTGGGTCTGGGTCAGCAGGACTGTGTCAGAGATCCCTCTCCTCCTGTTCCTCAGCTCCAGAGCAGGCTCCAGCAGGAGGCTGAGCAGCTGCGTCAGGAGCTGCAGAGCAGCCACCAGCAGAGCAGCCAGCAGCTGCAGAGCAGACTGACGGAGCTGGAGACCTCCTGCAAAGAGCTCACCGACAGAAAGTACAAGAACGAGGCCGCCGTCCGAGACCTGAAGGTTAAACTCCTGGGTTCAGAGGAGGTGGGTCAGAACAATATTTTAGCACGGATACACACACTAATATGTCATTTTAATGCTGCTCTTCCTGAGTCACTGCTCCTGGATTCTACCAGAGTCCTGGTTGAACCAGCTGCCCTGACTCCCCCCCCGTGTTTGCTAGGAGTGCCAGCGTCTGAAGCAGCAGGTCCTGAGTCTGAGGAGGGAGAACGGCACCCTGGACACAGAACTACACGAGAAGGAGCGTCTGGTGAACCAGCTGCAGATGAGAACAGCTGTCCTGGAGCAGGAGATCAAGGATAAGGATCTGCTGATGCGCCGCACCAAAGAGGTGTTGGAGGCCACCCAGCAGCAGAAGGTAGGAGTTTCCACCTCCATCCATGCTACGAGCACGCCGAGCTGCAGATCCTTTCAGCTCTGCGTTCTCCTGGCTTCAGAGTATCAGGTGAAGTAGCTCTCAGACAGGTGTCGTCCTCCGCTGGGTTCCACTACCAGAGCTCCAGAGCTGTTGTGTACAGTGTCAGTTTTTATCTTTAAATAGATCTGATCAGGATAAGATCAGAATCTTGAGTGACAGACATTATCAGTGACATCTTGTTTCTCTTCCTCCCTTTTAGGAAACAGTAGAAGAAAATGCAGAAAGTAAAGAAGTTCAGATGAGAAAACTTGAAGCCACAGTGAAATCTCTGTCGGAGGAGCTGATAAAGGTTTGTGGAGCTGATTGCAGGTTTCCCTCCAGCTGACTGCTGATAAATACACAACCACAACCACAGATGGGATAGAAACAGACGTCTGCACACCCTCATGACATGTTAACATTTAAAGATAGAAAGGGGGTAAAGGCCCATCCACTCCCCGACTCTCTTCAGCTTATATTTGTGCATACATGTACGATTGAGGAATATAACGCCTTTAGAAGAGGCAGCTTGTGATGCAGCTCAGCGATATGGTTTAACTGAAGCGAAAGTGTCATTTAAGGTCATAAAAAGAAGTGGTGTTGGCAGGAACAGGAAGCTGCAACACTGAACTGCAGCTTCTGTGTGTCTTTGCATCCTCCATCCAGGCTAATGGGATCATCAAGAAGCTGCAGGGGGAGGTTCGAGGCCTTGTTGGGAAAATAAAAGTCAAAAACACAGTGACGGTGTCCCAGGAGAAGCTTCTACAGCAGACGTCAGAGAAGCTTCAGAGCGCTGAGAAGGACCTGCAGAGCGCTCAGCAGCAGCTCCTTACCAAAGACGAGCAGGTACATCTTCAGTCAGGACTGTAGTCCCAAACCCTGACTCTGGACCCGGACCAGAGGAGCTGACCGGGTCCACGTGACTTTTTAAATCACTTCTACTGATCTGCTGGTTAACCTCTGTACCTTAATGCTGCCACCACAGAAGTGGAGATGAGCTTTTCTAAGGCCACTGATACAACCACATACCTTCACAGAGTCTGGATGCTCCTTTCCCTGTTTACAAGTTAAATGAGTTTAGCTGTATCATTGATGGAACAGGAACAATTTGCTCAACTCAGTGACGACCTGCTTTGTGTGTTGCAGGTTTCCAAACTGAAGGAGCAGTTGGAGATGACGGTGCAGAAACTAAATGAGAGCAGAGAAGTTTTAAAAACCAATGAGAACGGTGAGGAGCCCCTCTGACGGCAGCACTGACTGGTTCATTCAGAGGACCAGTAACGGCTGCGGTCCAGATCTGACTCTGACTGCAGCTGGCTCCGGTAACGGCTGCGGTCCAGATCTGACTCTGACTGCAACTGACTCTGACTGCAGCTGGCTGACGGTGCGGTCAGGTCTGACTCTGACTGAGCTGCTGACGGCTGCGGTCCAGATCTGACTCTGACTGCAGCTGGCTCTGGTAACGGCTGCGGTCCAGATCTGACTCTGACTGCAGCTGGCTCCGGTAACGGCTGCGGTCCATGTCTGACTCTGACTGCAGCTGGCTCCGGTAACGGCTGCGGTCCAGATCTGACTCTGACTGCAGCTGGCTCCGGTAACGGCTGCGGTCCAGGTCTGACTCTGACTGCAGCTGGCTCCGGTAACGGCTGCGGTCCAGGTCTGACTCTGACTGCAGCTGGCTCCGGTAACGGCTGCGGTCCAGTCTGACTCTGACTGCACTGGCTCCGGTAACGGCTGCGGTCCAGGTCTGACTCTGACTGCCGCTGGCTCCTACGGCTGCGGTCCAGGTCTGACTCTGACTGCAGCTGGCTCCGGTAACGGCTGCGGTCCAAGGTCTGACTCTGACTGCAGCTGGCTCCGGTAACGGCTGCGGTCCAGGTCTGACTCTGACTGCAGCTGGCTCCGGTAACGGCTGCGGTCCAGGTCTGACTCTGACTGCAGCTGGCTCCGGTAACGGCTGCGGTCCAGGTCTGACTCTGACTGCAGCTGGCTCCGGTAACGGCTGCGGTCCAGATCTGACTCTGACTGCAGCTGGCTCCGGTAACGGCTGCGGTCCAGATCTGACTCTGACTGCAGCTGGCTCCGGTAACGGCTGCGGTCCAGGTCTGACTCTGACTGCAGCTGGCTCCGGTAACGGCTGCGGTCCAGATCTGACTCTGACTGCAGCTGGCTCTGGTAACGGCTGCGGTCCAGATCTGACTCTGACTGCAGCTGGCTCCGGTAACGGCTGCGGTCCATGTCTGACTCTGACTGCAGCTGGCTCCGGTAACGGCTGCGGTCCAGATCTGACTCTGACTGCAGCTGGCTCCGGTAACGGCTGCGGTTCAGGTCTGACTCTGACTGCAGCTGGCTCCGGTAACGGCTGCGGTCCAGGTTTGACTCTGACTGCAGCTGGCTCCGGTAACGGCTGCGGTCCAGGTCTGACTCTGACTGCAGCTGGCTCCGGTAACGGCTGCTGTCCAGATCTGACTCTGACTGCAGCTGGCTCCGGTAACGGCTGCGGTCCAGGTCTGACTCTGACTGCAGCTGGCTCCGGTAACGGCTGCGGTCCAGGTCTGACTCTGACTGCAGCTGGCTCCGGTAACGGCTGCGGTCCAGGTCTGACTCTGACTGCAGCTGGCTCCGGTAACGGCTGCGGTCCAGGTCTGACTCTGACTGCAGCTGGCTCCGGTAACGGCTGCGGTCCAGGTCTGACTCTGACTGCAGCTGGCTCCGGTAACGGCTGCGGTCCAGGTCTGACTCTGACTGCAGCTGGCTCCGGTAACGGCTGCGGTCCAGGTCTGACTCTGACTGCAGCTGGCTCCGGTAACGGCTGCGGTCCAGGTTCTGACTCTGACTGCAGCTGGCTCCGGTAACGGCTGCGGTCCAGGTCGACTCTGACTGCAGCTGGCTCCGGTAACGGCTGCGGTCCAGGTCTGACTCTGACTGCAGCTGGCTCCGGTAACGGCTGCGGTCCAGGTCTGACTCTGACTGCAGCTGGCTCCGGTAACGGCTGCGGTCCAGGTCTGACTCTGACTGCAGCTGGCTCCGGTAACGGCTGCGGTCCAGGTCTGACTCTGACTGCAGCTGGCTCCGGTAACGGCTGCGGTCCAGGTCTGACTCTGACTGCAGCTGGCTCCGGTAACGGCTGCGGTCCAGGTCTGACTCTGACTGCAGCTGGCTCCGGTAACGGCTGCGGTCCAGGTCTGACTCTGACTGCAGCTGGCTCCGGTAACGGCTGCGGTCCAGGTCTGACTCTGACTGCAGCTGGCTCCGGTAACGGCTGCGGTCCAGGTCTGACTCTGACTGCAGCTGGCTCCGGTAACGGCTGCGGTCCAGGTCTGACTCTGACTGCAGCTGGCTCCGGTAACGGCTGCGGTCCAGATCTGACTCTGACTGCAGCTGGCTCCGGTAACGGCTGCGGTCCAGGTCTGAATCTGACTGCAGCTGGCTCCGGTAACGGCTGCGGTCCAGGTCTGACTCTGACTGCAGCTGGCTCCGGTAACGGCTGCGGTCCAGGTCTGACTCTGACTGCAGCTGGCTCCGGTAACGGCTGCGGTCCAGGTCTGACTCTGACTGCAGCTGGCTCCGGTAACGGCTGCGGTCCAGATCTGACTCTGACTGCAGCTGGCTCCGGTAACGGCTGCGGTCCAGATCTGACTCTGACTGCAGCTGGCTCCGGTAACGGCTGCGGTCCAGATCTGACTCTGACTGCAGCTGGGTCCATGGAAAACAGAGGCATCACAGATGACACTCATTTATGATCAAAGTAAAGCTAAGAGCAGCCTGTAAACTCTCTGACTCTGAGGGGGAGGAACAGAGGACCTTCATCTGACTTGTTTAACACAACTGTTGTCTTGAGTTGTTTTTTTTTTCTTCTCTTTTCTGCTGCAGTTATAAACTGGCTGAACAAGCAGCTCAATGAAACTCAACTGAGCAGACAGACACAGCTGCCTGAGTCTCCGGATCCTGGACTGACGTGTGCTGCATCCGGACTGAGGGTACTGGATACTTCCTGGATGGAGTCAACGTTTTATCTCAGTTGTTGAAGAACATGTCAGAGCGGCTGCTGGTCACAGACTCTTCCGTGTGTTTGCAGGCACAGTTCCTTCCTCGGGCAGGTAAAGCTTCCATTTCACCTGTGATGGCCCCTGTGAGGGCCCCTGCAGTGGCCCCTGATGTCACTCCTGCAGTGGTTCAGCCCACTCTCAGACAGTCGTGAGTTTGAATTTCTGGATGTTTGCTGTTTTTCACAAGAACGTTTTACTTTGCGATTTTTCCTTTTATGCACCAGCAAAATTGATTTGAAACAAACAATCTGGATGTGATCAAAGTCTATATTTTCAGCGTTCACTGAAGAGGTTTCACCAGAAACGTGACATTTACCATTAAGGACTTCCATCCATCCTCCACCCATCCCAGTCAAACAGCTGTCAAACGCAGCCTCAGTACCATTTATCTGCTTCATCTGTCTGAAGTAACGAGGGACTGGACCACGCCTACCAGTAAAACTTGTTTTAGTCAGTTGTCCAAATACTTTTGACCCCTGAAAATGGAGTCACTCATATTAAAATGAGTTACCGGAGCCAGCTGCAGTCAGAGCCGTCCCCGAGGCTAATTAGAAACGTCTGTATTTCTGTGACTCCTCTTGAACTGAAGCTGAAAGTGGACAGTTTGATCCCTTGCTGGTGGTTTTATTTATTGTGGTGATGAATGAACTGTCATCGTCCAGATACTTCAGGATCTCACAAACACTTGAGGGCCCTTCAGAGCCCCTTTAAACATGAGTGTGATGGATGAACTCTTTTCTTCTCAGCAGTGGAGAGTCTCCAGGTTTGGACCAGAAGTATTTTGACAGGAGAGACGACAGCATCCCAATCTACAACCTGTCATCGAACCTGCTCCACAGAGGTGAGAGCCCTGCAGCAGCGTCCAGAGATATGGCTGGCCAGGCCAGAATAACTGCAAACACCTGCTTATTGAAGCGTTTCCAAACACCTTGATGGTGTCAGTTCAGTTCAGTTCAGTTCTTACTGATGAAGCAGCTTTTCACAGAAACCAAAGTTCAGTCCAGTCCAATAAATCCAGTCTAATTCAGTCCAGTTTATTACCATCTGATCCAAACTCCAAACTCACATCAGGTAACAAATCTCAACGCTGTGTTTCTGTGCTTTAATAATTAGTCTGAAACTAAGTGGTTGGATGATAAAGTGAAAGCTGCATTAATACATCTTCTTGCTGTTTTTTTTCTTTGTTTCCAGAGTTACCTGAGCGTACGAAGCCTCCTGCAGTCTCTGCTTACTTCTCTGCTTAAACGGACCCTACCAGCTCCACCTGCAGAGCATCAACACAACACCTGTTCAATGCTTCTGATCAATTCAATAAACTTGGTTTTAAGTAGCTGTTTGTGGTGTTTTTATGAATGCCTTCCTGCCCGATAAGTCCACTGTCTCATGTGTGCTACAGGTTATTGTCAGCAAACGTATCTGTAGTGAATTTCTGACATCATGGAGCACTCTTTATGTATTCATCCTAAAATCCTAAAAAGAGTTCAATCTGAAATTGAATATAATATATAAAGGGACCCATCATGCAAATCTGTGATTAGACTGTTACATTATCACTCACATTACTTTATTACCTCCGTCAAGGAGGTTATGTTTTTGTCGGTGTTTATCTGTCTGTCTGTGTTCAAGATAACTCAGAAAGTTATGGATGGATTTTGATTAAATTTTCAGGAGTTGTCAGAAATGTGAAAAAGGAAGAATTGATTTCATTTTGGGTGTGATCTGGAAGAAATCCTGGATTCTGGATCACTTTCAAATTTTAGATAACGTTGCGGTCAATGGGGCCAAAATTTTGTTTCTCAATACAGTGATCCCTCGCCAATTTAGTTATTTGTGGATTTTTTTCAGAAATGTAAAATGTAAAAAAAAAAAATCAAGAAAAAGTTGCAGAAACATCACAGGATGATGTGCGCGTTCTCTCACAGCAAAGAAATGTGAGCCAGCCTGGCCTCTTTAAGAAGGTGGCCTTATGGGTAATGTAGTGTGTGTGTCGTGGGACGGCAGAATGAAAACGGGGTTAGATGAAAGAGCGGTTTGTTTACTACGGTTCAGAGACCAGAGGCTGTGAAGGTAACAGAAAGACCACAGTTGAGCCTTTGTGTTGTTTCGCTGCAGTGTCTCGCTACTTTTTCTGCGGTTTTTAAACATATATTAAACACATTATTCAGGCTCGGGGGACTCCGGCTCCAGTTTGCAGATTTTGAATCTCGGGGGGGGGGGGGGGGGGGGGGGGGGGGGGGGGGGGGGGGGGGGGGGGGGGGGGGGGGGGGGTCCTACAAATGTAGGTGTGTTACAAAACACACCTACATTTACTCCACGGTAAGTTTACTTTGTTTATTAGATGATTGATTTAACCAACGTTTAAAAGTAATATAATTTAGCAGCAGGGAGGGTGATGAGTTCTCTGTTAGCATTAGCTCTGGTCCATAGGTCTGTCCCACACCAGAGCTATGTCAACATCAGACAGTCGCAGCATTGTATTAATATAATCAATAAAGTGACGTTAACATCACTAACCTCACCTTATACCTAACAAAATAAATATCCAGGGCCATATGTATTTGTAGACAACGAGGCAGGCTTATAGCTGGCTAGCAAGCTCTGGTCCATAGTGGAGAAGTCATCGACACTATGGACCAGAGCTAATGTTAACGCTAACAGAGAACTCATCACCCTCCTTGCTGCTAAATCATATTATTACTTTTAAACGTTGGTTAAATCAATCATCTAATAAACAAAGTAAACTTACCTTGGATTAAATGTAGGTGTGTTTTGTAACTTTCCCCACATTCAGATGTGGACAGACACAACTTAACCTACAGCTGTATTTTTACAGCGTTTGTTTCGGTTTGGGAAAGAGAATAAAAATGTCCCTCCAAATGTTCTGGACACCTCGAGTCACTGTTGCAGGTCCCCAGCAGCAATATTTCACCATGGAGTTATTATAGTATAATATTAACACTGATGATACACATCGGGAAAAAAACAAATTAACACAGTCTTTAATGCAGGAGCAGCAAGTTTGTCCGACCGAAAGTTTAATTGGTTTATTTGTGTTTTGTGTTCTGTTTTGTTTTGGTTTTTTCTTTTCCTTTTTCTACCTGTTCCTTTGACATCAGTTTGACCACAGGACCGTTGATCTGGAGCGTTGGTTCGAGTCATTGGAGCCATAATTTTGGAAGTTGACACATAAACATTACACATCATAGTCAGAGCTGCTCCCCCCATGGGACAATGTAATTAACCCACATTTAAGAAATAATTTGTCTTTTATATATGGAAGAGGATCTTTAGCCTTTAATATATCTTAGATAACTGTCAGCCTATAAAAAAAAAATGATGATCGTTGGGCTTTAATATATTTGAAATGACTTTAAGCATCTATACTTAAAATGATCGTCAGCCTATACTATTGACCCCCCTCCTCCATCTTTTTTTTAGATTGACTTCAAATCTCTTTTATAACTAGAAAAGCACTCAGAGAGCGCAGACCTCCACCAAGCACGACAGTTCTCCCATATAGTGATTTACAGATTGCGATAAAATCCGCGTTCTGGATCAGATCCGGATCAGCCTCTGAAATTTGATAGAGGTTTCCATTGTCAATGCCTGAGTCAAATTTCATGAGTTTTGGGCAATAATTAACAGAGATATTGAGAAACAAAATTTTCAGCCCCATTGACCGCAATGTTATCGAAAATTTGAAAGTGATCCAGAATCCAGGATTTCTTCCGGATCACAGCCAAAATGAAATCAGTTCTTCCTTTTCACATTTCTGACAACTCCTGAACATTTCATCAAAATCCATCCATAACGTTTTTAGTAGGGATGTCCGATATTGGCTTTTTTGCCGATATCCGATATGCCGATATTGTCCAACTCTCAATTTCCGATACCGATATCTACCGATACCGATATATGCGGGCTATTTTTTCCTCAAAACTAATTTTAGGTAACATCACATATCTCCTGTCGTGGAATTAACACATTGTCTGTGCAAAAAAAAACGATACCGATATTTACCGATATTACATTTTTATGCCAATATCGGGCCCATCCGTAGTTTTTAGTTATCTTGTACATAGACAGATAAACACTGGTGAGCCCTCAGTGGCTGAGTTACTGGATATAATAATATTAAACCAAGCTACTAGCAGGCCGGGCTTCTAGAACAGCACCTGGAAACTGAGAGGAGCCAATCAGGAGGTCCCAGGTCACAATGAGAATGAAAACACAAGTCAAAAATAACTAGGAGTCATTGTGACGTCTAATAATCTGAAGTGGGAATATTTATTTGTGGTTGTCCATAGAGGTTTGGATGAATCACATTTGTACAAAGTTAGAATTTAAATTCACCATCAGGGTACACCTGGACAGGTCTTCAGCCTATCAGAGACAAGCTCACACCTACTCACAATTTAAAATCACCAATCAACCTAAAAATGAACCTTTTCTGATGTGTGGAGGAAGCCAGAATACCTGGAGAGAACCCACACCAGCACCAGGACAATCCGGTCGGATCCAAACAACCGTGCTGTCCGGACTTTTTCACGTTTACTAGGCTTGGGCGGTATCCAAATTTTGATACCGTCAAACTTCCCTCACATTTTACTGGGGTATACGGTATTCCCGCGACTATTAAGGCGAACACACACCGCCGGCGGACGCCGCGCGTGAAAACAGCCCCCCCCCCCATTATGTACCCCAGGCGCACTGCAGCGGGGCTTTATGGTGCTATACTATTCCCAGCGTTGACGCGCCTGGAAAAAAAAGGCGAGTTTACCTTGAAACAGCAGTTCAGTGCTTCAATATAAACTTGGCTCAACTACAGTTGTTATTTATTTGTGTATTTCTTGCTTTTCACTGTAGTTTTAACTGTTCCTTCTCTGCCCCAGCTGCTCTCTGCTGCAGAGGTGTGTTTGCTGAAACGCGCTTTATAGTAAAGTGTCTGATACCGGACGTTTCACTTCCTATAAATTCTTCAACATAAAAGTCCAACATTATTAGTTTCATTAGAAGCTTTTATTTTGAAGCAGCAAACTCAGGAAGTGTTGTTTTCATTGTCAGTACCTTAACAGGACGAGTCAAACCGAGATCAGCTCCAAGCGAACACGAATAAACGGTAAAATAAAGCGGAACACACAGCGATACAGGAGAGAAACTAAACTAAACTTTAAACCACAGAAATCATTCACTGCATTTTTTAATGACGGTATTGAAACTGATACCGCCGCTATTTTTAAATACCGGAAGTAAACGGTATTACCATAATACCGCCCAAGCCTAACGTTTACCTTTGAAGAGCGCACGTGTGTTGAAAATGGAAAAATGTTTGCAGGAAAGCAGGTCATCTTCTCATCAAACACATTTCCATAAATGTGATCAATTGAAATGTTGATTAAATGAAATTAAATAAATTACATGAATGTTATTGAATATAAAGTTGTTATTTCTTTCTTTGACAGTGAACATCTTGCTGGTCTCCGTTCACGTTGCTGCAGCCGGATGCTCGCTCATCATCGCTTGTTACAGGTTCCTGAATTTCAGGTGTCTTTTCTTCAGACTCCTCCAGGGGGCACATTGTCATTCTCTTCAGTGCTTCTGTCACATAAGGCTCATCGCTAACAACAGACAGGTGCTCCATAGTGATGAAACTGTGCTGGAGAGCATCAGTTGAGGTGATCCGTTGTTCTGGATTCACCACAAGCATCTGCTCCAGGAGCCTGATAAACGCCTTTGTGTCTTCACAAACCGTGGGGATTTCTAGTTTTGGCTGCTTCATCAGCAGGTTATCCAGAGAAGACAGTTTAAGGTGAGTACAATCACACTCCACTCCTGTTTCCATCCAGTATTGTTCTGGGGACTTCAGCCTCCATTCACTATCAGGAGCCTCCTTCATCAGAGTGAAAAAGCATTCAGATTTACCTGCAGCATCCAGGAAATGATTATCAGGATCACCGTACAACTGAACTATCATCTTCATAGCATCATATTCATTCAAACACGGAAACAGTTCTTCTCCAAGATACAGAAATGCCAGAACACAGCCAAGAGACCATACGTCTAACCCTTCACCCCAGGAGGGATGTTCCAACAGGACCTCTGGGGGACTGTAGGCAAGAGTTGGCCGGATGCCCTTCTTTCTCAGATCAGAGGCCTTAGTAGCAAGACCAAAATCTATCAGTTTGACTCTGAAGGGCTGTAACTCCTGGTTAACCAACGCTATGTTGCTAGGTTTGATATCTGCATGAACCAGACCGATGCCCTTCAACGCTTCAAGAGCCACAAACATCTGCTGAGCAATGACACGGATTTCACTGATGTTCAGAGGTGTCCGGCCCGTCCTGGTCACCAGATCAAGTAAACTAATGTCTAGTAACTCAGTTACCAGGCAGTGACGGTCCCTATATGTGAACTGTTCAATAAAAGTCAGCAGGTTGTTTTTATCCGGGTCCAGCTGTCTGATCTGTTCCAGTGTTGTAGCTTCTTTTCTGTCCTTAGCTTTTCTTTTAATCATTTTTATCGCCACCATGTCGTCTGTTCCCATAATTCTACACTTTACCACTCTCCCAGAAGTACCCTCTCCCAAGTCTCCTTCAATGCAGTAATTGTACGTTTGACCAGGGAGAACTTCAAATGAACTTCTGCAGTCAACCGCCATTCTGGTTTGATTAAAGCGACAAACGAGCTCAACCGTCAATCACGAGACAAATGCCAGGATCAAGTCTGTGATCTCTGAGTGTGGGCGGGGCCTCCGTCGCTGCGGCAACCAGAGCGTGACGTCATAAAAGGCTTATTTGATTGGCAGCACAGTGTCCTGGTGACTAGCTCCGTTAACTGGCCTCGACCCAAAGAGAACTGGGATAGACGCCAGCAGATCCCCGTTACCCTACACAGGACTAAACGGGTCTAAACAGGTCTGGATGATGGATGGATGGATAGTATTCATTATCAGGTGACCCTAATATTATTATGAGATAAATATAAGGCGAAATATGATGTTCCTCCTTTAAAATATACAAGTGAGTACATTTTCTACGGGGCTGAAAACACAACTGTACAATTTAATTTAATTTTCCCTTAATAATAAAGTAAAGGTGTGCTATGACTTTTGGTGGCGTTCCGTCAAACGGTTTTCATGAAAATCGCAAAATACGGCGAATTTTTGTCCCATAGCAATGAATGGGCCCCAAACCCAGCCCTCTTTGGACCTGTCTAGCACGGCCATATTTCATCACAGAGACACCATTCGAAGTTTAAACGGGTCACAAGACTTTGACCTATAACATACTGAAGCCGTGTTTTATTGTGATTTACCATCTTTGAGAAATCGCGATTTACGTTTTATGATTTTTACAAAATCTTCAGAATCCTGTCCTCACTCTAGTGATGTCATCACTCACTCTAGTGATGTCATCAATCACTCTAGTGATGTCATCACGCACTCTAGCTCCGAGGAGAGAAGAAATGAACTTTTTAAACCTGCCTTTTCCTCTTTCACGTCCACTCCTTTTCCTCAACCTACATAAATTATACATCAAAACGTAGGCATTTTTGTCCTCTTTCCGATGATGTGACTTTTGTGTCTGTGTGGTGTTTAGTTTTCCGTCAAATCAACCTAGAGTTCAAGGTGGTACTTAACGGCTCCTGTTTATTCCAATGGGGACATTTCTGAATTCTGTCGTCTGACAGGAAAAAGTTTCTGTCATGCCTGGTTGCCATGGCAGCCCTGTGTGCATAGGCGGAAATCCCGGGGGGGACACAGGGGACGTGTCCCCCCCTTCCATAAAGTTGTCCCCCCCAAAAAATCATTGTAAGCACACAAAAACAATTGAATAATAATATAGTCATGTTCAATAAAAGTACTACACAAGCGCTGCGAATTATAAACGTAAAAACCCTTTTTTTTTTTATTGTTGAAACATTGCGACCCCCCCTATTTCTCAAAGTGGTTTAGTCCACATGCTGTTTCTAATGGGCGGGGCTACCTGCAGCTCCGTGTGTCAGCGAGTGTGTAATTTAAATGTAGAAGGGATTTTTGATTGTATTTTATTTTTGCATTTTTCAGTTGCCATATTTAATGGCATAGTTGTAATATGTTGTTGTATTTTGTTTGTCAAAAAATACAACACTACAATATAATAATACCACCTAATACCATTGTTGATTTTTCAGGTTGAACATTGAAAAACCTGTATACAGGTAGAATATGCACTGATACACAACAATGCTACAACTACTATTATTACTTTTTCTAACATTCAACAGGCTGTGGGCTCAACCCTGCAAGGTAAGTTCCACAGGAGCAGGAGAGAGAGAGAGCGAGAGAGAGTTTTTTTTCATGTCCCCCCCAGGAATTACTCTCTGAAATTTTACTGTTTATTGTCCCCCCACAAAATGAAATGGGATTTTCGCCCCTGCCTGTGTGTGTCTGTGTCTGTCAAGTTGGCGTCTCTCCCTGTCTGTAGTGGTTCCTGTTTTACTTTGAAGTAAAACTTGTCTCTATTGTTTTCTGCTTTGCTTCCTTCCCCTCGTCACCACTGATTCCCTCCACCTGCCTCTCTTTGTTCCTCGGTGTAGTTAAGTCCTGTCAGTTCCTCTGTTCTCTGTGGCTCCATTAGTCGTGAGTATATGTTTGCAGTCCTGTTCATTTTCCTCTCGTCATTTCCTGGGAATATAGTTAAGTTCATGTTTTTGTATTTTGAGATTTTTGACTTTTTGCAGTTTGGACTTGGTGTCTTTTTTTTGGATCTTTTGGATATTTATGTTTTTGTTAATAAACCTTTTGCTTTTTGAGATCTTCTGCTCTTTGGTCCTCCTTCAGACACTGCAAACATGACAGAGTGGACCCACCAGCACCTGGACCAAGTGGGAGATCCCGATGCCTTTTGGGGCACCCGACTGGCCCGGGGGGGCCCAAAAGCGTCCAGCGCGCCAGCTGGAGCTGGGAGTTTGGCCCAGCCCATTACCTGGCGGAGTTCGCTTCCGAGGCAGAGGACGAGACGCCTCGGAGAAGGCGAGGCGGACGCTCACGCTCTCGGGCGGCTCCACAGGTGGCCAGTCCTCCAGGGCTTCGGGTCGGTGTGGTGACTTTGGGGGCTTTGAAGGAACAATCTGACGCCTGGAGGCCACCCCACCTCCAGCACTCACCCCGGTCCGCGGACCCAGTCGCCACCACCAAGCCCCGTCTCCACAGAGGCCTTGGACTTCTTACTGGGGGTTCAGGAGGAGGTCAGGGCCTTCCAAGACCTCCACCACCGTCTCACGTCCTCCGTATTGGAGACCACCGACGTGAGGCGGTGGATATTCGTCTATGACCTCCTCCTGAAAAACCTCGCCATGCCGGCCATGAGGGCGCTTCAGGCCGACCTGATGGAGTGCAGGGATGAGCTGGTGGTCTTGGCACCGACGTCCAGGGCGGTCCCCGGTGCCGTTCCATCCGTCCCTGTCTCCGAGGTGGTCGCCGCGCCTCCCCCTCGTTCCCGAGGTGGTCGCCGCGCCTCCAGTTTATAGTTAATTTAACATAACACATTTCTGTTATATCCTGTTGTGTTCTTTGTAGTAGTTTTGCTCCACCTAGTGGACATGCAGTGTAGTCTTTATAAACTTTCCTAAAACACAGAAATGGTAATAATAGTTAAAGCAACACCACGTAACTTCTTCACCTTAAACTGTAGTTTCCAAATGGTTCTGACTCATTGACTCATTTCAGGTGGGATGAAGCCCCAGAACCTTCCTGGACCCGGAAGCCCCAGAACCTTCCAGAGGCTGGAATGAACCAGCTGTAGTTCACTGGCCTGGAAGTGGTCCAGCCCAGATCAGTGTCTGGAGCCAGAACCTGGTCCAGCCCGGATCAGTGTCTGGATGCAGAACCTGGTCCAGCCCGGATCAGTGTCTGGATGCAGAACCTGGTCCAGCTCGGATCAGTGTCTGGAGCCAGAACCTGGTCCAGCCCGGATCAGTGTCTGGAGCCAGAACCTGGTCCAGCCCGGATCAGTGTCTGGAGCCAGAACCTGGTCCAGCCCGGATCAGTGTCTGGATGCAGAACCTGGTCCAGCCCGGATCAGTGTCTGGATGCAGAACCTGGTCCCCGGATCAGTGTCTGGATGCAGAACCTGGTTCAGCCGGATCATGTCTGGATCAGAACCTGGTTCAGCCCGGATCAGTGTCTGGAGCCAGAACCTGGTCCAGCCCGGATCAGTGTCTGGATGCAGAACCTGGTCCAGCCCGGATCAGTGTCTGGATGCAGAACCTGGTCCAGCCCGGATCAGTGTCTGGAGCCAAAACCTGGTTCAGCCCGGATCAGTGTCTGGATGCAGAACCTGGTTCAGCCCGGATCAGTGTCTGGATGCAGAACCTGGTCCAGCCCGGATCAGTGTCTGGAGCCAGAACCTGGTCCAGCCCGGATCAGTGTCTGGAGCCAGAACCTGGTCCAGCCCGGATCAGTGTCTGGAGAACCTGGTCCAGCCCGGATCAGTGTCTGGATGCAGAACCTGGTCCAGCCCGGATCAGTGTCTGGATGCAGAACCTGGTCCAGCCCGGATCAGTGTCTGGATGCAGAACCTGGTTCAGCCCGGATCAGTGTCTGGAGCCAGAACCTGGTCCAGCCCGGATCAGTGTCTGGATGCAGAACCTGGTCCAGCCCGGATCAGTGTCTGGAGCCAAAACCTGGTTCCAGCCCGGATCAGTGTCTGGAGCCAGAACCTGGTTCAGCCCGGATCAGTGTCTGGATGCAGAACCTGGTTCAGCCCGGATCAGTGTCTGGATGCAGAACCTGGTCCAGCCCGGATCAGTGTCTGGAGCCAGAACCTGGTCAGCCCGGATCAGTGCTGGAGCAGAACCTGGTCCAGCCCGGATCAGTGTCTGGAGCCAGAACCTGGTCCAGCCCGGATCAGTGTCTGGATGCAGAACCTGGTCCAGCCCGGATCAGTGTCTGGAGCCAGAACCTGGTTCAGCCCGGATCAGTGTCTGGAGCCAGAACCTGGTCCAGCCCGGATCAGTGTCTGGAGCCAGAACCTGGTTCAGCCCGGATCAGTGTCTGGATGCAGAACCTGGTCCAGCCCGGATCAGTGTCTGGAGCCAGAACCTGGTTCAGCCCGGATCAGTGTCTGGAGCCAGAACCTGGTCCAGCCCGGATCAGCGTCTGGAGCCAGAACCTGGTTCAGCCCGGATCAGCGTCTGGAGCCAGAACCTGGTTCAGCCCGGATCAGCGTCTGGAGCCAGAACCTGGTTCAGCCCGGATCAGCGTCTGGATGCAGAACCTGGTCCAGCCCGGATCAGCGTCTGGATGCAGAACCTGGTCCAGCCCGGATCAGTGTCTGGAGCCAGAACCTGGTTCAGCCCGGATCAGTGTCTGGATGCAGAACCTGGTCCAGCCCGGATCAGTGTCTGGATGCAGAACCTGGTCCAGCCCGGATCAGTGTCTGGATGCAGAACCTGGTCCAGCCCGGATCAGCGTCTGGAGCCAGAACCTGGTTCAGCCCGGATCAGCGTCTGGAGCCAGAACCTGGTCCAGCCCGGATCAGAGCCAGAACCCAGCCCGGATCAGCGTCTGGAGCCAGAACCTGGTCCAGCCCGGATCAGCGTCTGGAGCCAGAACCTGGTCCAGCCCGGATCAGCGTCTGGATGCAGAACCTGGTCCAGCCCGGATCAGCGTCTGGAGCCAGAACCTGGTTCAGCCCGGATCAGCGTCTGGAGCCAGAACCTATCCATGTGTTCATCATGGAAGACAAACCAAAGATGAACCGGTCCGACACACAGGAAGAGAACGTCGGTTATGAAAGTATTTTGAATGTGAACACAAAAATGTTAGTTTGTTAGAATTTAGAATGTTTCAGATTTGTCCATTTGGGTAAAAGAAGGTTGTAAGACGGAGTTCTTCCTGCCACAACTCCCACCACCAACCTCCCAGTGTGTCCACTGCATCCAGGGAGAGGTTACCTGTGGTAGGTCAATTAGCTACCCAGCAGGCCTGGGGGCATCTTCATTTCCCAGAACACATTGCAACAACAGTCATATAGCTGGACCTGGCTGGTCTTCAGCAGGAAGGTCCCTCCATATGATCCTGGTCCTGGTCCAGGTTTCTTCCTCTTAAAGTGGAGTTTTTCTTGCCTCTGTTTGGATTAAAGTTTTTTTTCTGCCATTATCCTTGATCAGGATTCAATATTATAATCTTAGTTAATGATCTTTGATCTGGGGTCATGATCTGGGTCTCTGTAAAGCACCTGGAGACATTTGGCATTGTAACAGATGCTATATGAATAAAACTGAACTGAACAGTCATGCTTCTAGAAGAGCCTTTCTCTGGTCAGTCCCTCCAAACCAAACTCTTTTTTTTTCTTCAGTCTTGTCTCAGTTGTGTTGTCATGGACTTGAGCAGGTTCAGTGAGGCCTGTCGTCTCTGAGATGTTGCTTCCTTTGTGGGAGATGCTGTTGACTGTCTTCCTCTCCAGATAGTTTGGTAATGGCCTACAGTCATGGAAAAAATGATTAGACCACCATTTTATCTTCAGTTTCTTGTTCATTTTAATACCTGGTACCACTAAACGTCATCATGTGACTAAAACAGACAGAAAAGAAAACACTGAATGCATAAAAGCAGTGTTTTTGGCAGTACAACGCCATAGCTATTGATGTAAAAACTTAAGTGATTTAGGTTATAATCAAGAAAACCATGGAAAATGGTAAGATATCAGCTCTTAAATAAAACTCTTATGAGCAATCTTTGTGGTTATCGTTATGTTTGTCCAAACAAATGTACCTTTAGTTGTACCAGGCATTAAAATGAAGAAGAAACTGAAGAAAACAAGGCTGGTCTAATCATTTTTTCCATGACTGTATAATCATTTGAATCATTGGCAGATTTTGATTGACAGCAACAGATGCTTTGCTGTGGCCACTGCTGATGTCTTTCTTTCTTGGCATTGTGTTAACACACACCTGGAAGCGTTAGACCAGCAAACTGCCAGACCTTATGGATGTTGTAGTGTTGCAGAGGTCTGCAGACGTGCTGATGAGCAACACTGAGCTGCAGCTGAACCAGGTAGGTAACCAGGTAGGTAACCAGGTAGGTAGGTAACCAGGTAGCCCCTCCACCTGCTCTCATCCTGGCCTTTTATCTGCCTCTGTTGCTTCATTTCTCTTCAATAAATAATAGTATGGTGAAAAAAGTTACAAGGCTACATTAATGTTATTTTAAGAACCATGTTAGTTTGATGTATAACTGAAATGTTTGTGGCTGGTTTGAACTGTTGGAGCTGATGTGATTCAGCTGTTTGATGAAATCAGCTGGTGAGATGTTCACAAGTGTTTCTGCAGGTTTATCCACAGATGACATGTAACACGTCACTATTCCACAACAGTTGATTTATTTAACGCACAGAGAATCAAACATGTGTCCTCTCAGCTGGAAGGATGGAGTCCTGACAAACACTCACTCATGTGCTGCCTCGGTTCAGTGTTTCTGATGAAATGTGTGTTGAACAGAAACAGGTGAATCAGAGAAGTAAACAGAAGACATTCACATTTCTGATCTACTCCACACCACTTCTGAAACTGGACGTTGTCACATCAGCTACTGGTTTGTTCCATGTGGAAGTGTGGAGATCACTGCTTTGTTCCTGACTGAAGCAAAGCCACCGTAGATCTCCAGCAGGAGCAAAAACATTCAAAATAAAGTTAAAAAGCCCGCTGGTTGACGGCCCACTTCAGATGTTCAGAGTCAGAAAAGACTGGACGGTCACAGCTGGAGTCCTCTTCATCACTTCTTCTGGACCTTCGCCAAGCTGGAAAACAGGAAACTGTCAGCAGATCATCCACCTTTTTCTTTTTACTAGGGGTGCACGATAACTGTTCTTTAAAACTGATAACCGATAACTTTCAGCTCCTAAAGGCCGATACCGATAACACACACATATACCTGAGATCATTACATCAATACTATGAACAAAACCAAAAATAGTTTTGACTCTTTAAATGAACAGATATTTATTTTTTCCAATAAAAAACTATTGTCAAGCCTCTCAAACATTTTCTTAAAGCTATCAAACAAACCTATTTGATATCTCACATTAACTTAAATAAGGTTCCTCTGCTCTCCTTCATTCCTCTCATCTAAAGCTTCCATGAGATTAAAAAATAAAAAATCACTGAACCTCATTTACTTTAATTAAAGGTATTAATTTAAATGGAACCACAAGCCAAAATCCTTTAAATGTTAATCTTTTTCAGTTAGTAATTCTGATGCATGTATTTCCATCAGTTCAAGGAGCCTTTATTTTTTATATCAGTCAGTAATGAACCTTATTTAAGTTAATGTGAGATATCAAATAGGTTTGTTTGATAGATTTATGAAAATGTTTTAGAGGCTTGACAATAGTTTTTTATAGGAAAAATAAATATCTGTTCATTTAAAGAGTCCAAACTATTATTGGTTTTGTTCATAGTATTGATGTATTGATCTTAGGTATATGTGTGTGTTATCGGTATCGGCCTTTAGGAGCTGAAAGTTATCGGTTATCGGTTTTAACAACAGTTATGGTGCATCCCTAAACCCCAGAATGGCTTTAGTTACCAGACTGGCAGATTTGGAAAGTCTTTTGAAACATTCCCCTTTAAAAAACGCTCTATTAACTCAGTTACAGGATAAGAAACTCTATGTATAGTGAAGCTGAAAGTTCTCAGTTATTAAAAAGCAGTTATGGTGCATCTCTAGGATTAATTATAGGGCCGATTCAGTCTAATACAGGGATGTAATTAATGAGGTTCTTTTTTGACGTATTCGTGTGCATGGACCTACTTAGTGAAAAACATGTCGTCTTGCAGGTTCAGGACCAGGCTGTCAGCGTTCAGGTACACCCTGTTCTGAGAGGAAGCCACCTGGAAGCAGAAGCATGACGTCATCACTAATGTTGGAGGAAACGACCCCGACCTGGAGACAAAGCTCCAACCAGCAGAACCAGAACCAGAGCCAGGGGAGAAGCGGGACTGACCGTCTTGGCGATGTTCTGCGCTGCTCTGATCTTCCTTAGCTTCAGGTAACCCGGGTTCTTGGTCACTGCTTGACCCAGCTGACACAGAAGCAGGTTTGGGTTAGTCAGCAGGCTCACAAATATGACGTCATCAATGCTTTTTACAATCACCTGAACTTCCTCAGAGAGCTTTACTGGAAACTGGTTCTCTTTGGGTTCTGTGGCTGACAGATGATGGGAACCCACCAGTTTCAGCTCCACTAAAGCTGGATTTGTCTTATTAGGCAGCGTTTCCACCTTCATGCTTCTTTATACAAACTAACTGGACTAACTGGACTAACTGGACTAACTGGACTTACTGGACTAACTGGACTAACTGGACTTACTGGACTTACTGGACTAACTGGACTAACTGGACTTACTGGACTTACTGGACTTACTGGACTAACTGGACTAACTGGACTTACTGGACTAACTGGACTAACTGGACTTACTGGACTAACTGGACTAACTGGACTAACTGGACTTACTGGACTAACTGGACTTACTGGACTAACTGGACTAACTGGACTTACTGGACTAACTGGACTTACTGGACTAACTGGACTAACTGGACTAACTGGACTAACTGACGGAGGATTCAGTCAAGAGGAAACATGTCTTAGACCCCCCACCCCCCAGGTACCAGGTAGGGTTCATTCCCATCATTCTGCTCCTCCACCCAGACCCAGACCCAGACCCAGAACCAGAACCAGAACCAGAACCAGATCCAGATCCAGACCCAGACCCAGATCCAGATCCAGATCCAGACCCAGAACCCAGACCCAGATCCAGATCCAGACCCAGACCCAGACCCAGACCCAGACCCAGACCCAGATCCAGATCAGACCCAGACCCAGACCCAGACCCAGACCCAGACCCAGAGCCAGAGCCAGACCCAGACCCAGACCCAGACCCAGACCCAGACCCAGACCCAGACCCAGACCCAGACCCAGACCCAGACCCAGACCCAGAGCCAGACCCAGACCCAGACCCAGACCCAGACCCAGACCCAGACCCAGACCCAGACCCAGACCCAGACCAGACCCAGACCCAGACCCAGACCAGAGCCAGACCCAGACCCAGACCCAGACCCAGACCCAGACCCAGACCCAGACCCAGACCCAGACCCAGATCCAGATCCAGACCCAGACCCAGACCCAGACCCAGACCCAGATCCAGACCCAGACCCAGACCCAGACTCCAGACCAGCTGAGTGCTCCGTTACCATTTTAGCAGCTTCTGCCTCTCCCTCAGCCTGGATGATCTTCTGTCTCTGGTCCTGTTTGGCCTTCTCCACGTAGAACTGGGCTCTCTGGGCCTCCTGCTGGGCTACAAACACAGACATTCATTCATTCATTCAAGTGTTCATGAACAAGTGTGATGGTTTAGTCTCTGTGATAATCCAGTCCTGCTCTAACATCCCACTGTCACTTTTAAATGAGTAACTCTCGTGAATAAATGTGGAAGGTTCAAGGATTTTTACCAGGACAGAGTAGGACATCTTCAGTTACTCTGAGACATTCATCACATCAAACCAGCTGACTGACTGGAAGGAAGGAAGCAGTAGTGGACTCACATGCTAACAGGCTTCAAGCTCATTTAAATGATTTTAAATAAGATTTATCAGTGACTGACACCTGGAACTAATGGCTTATAAAAGAAAACAGAATATTAAAAATGACTCCATAAACTTTCTGCTTTACAGCAGACGACGTGAATTAAGAGACAGTTTTAATGTTGAATTTCCTAAATCTGCTACGTACAGCGCTTTAAGCTAGGGACCGATATAAACTTTTACCAAACGCTTCACGATAGATAGAGTTTTTTATTGTGTAACTGAGTTAATAGAGCGTTTTTTTAAAGGAGAATGTTTCAAAAGACTTTCCAAATCAGCCAGTCTGGTAACTAAAGCCATTCTTGGCTTTAGGCCAATAATTATCGACCTGATAACTATCGAGCTGATAACTATCGAGCTGATAACTATCGTCCTGATAACTATCGGCCTGATAACTATCAGCCTGATAACTATCGGCCTGATAACTATCAGCCTGATAACTATCGGCCTGATAACTATCGGCCTGATAACTATCGGCCTGATAACTATCGAGCTGATAACTATCGGCCTGATAACTATCGGCCTGATAACTATCGGCCTGATAACTATCGGCCTGATAACTATCGCCTGATAACTATCGGCCTGATAACTATCGGCTGATAACTATCGGCCTGATAACTATCGGGCTGATAACTATCGGCCTGATAACTATCGGGCTGATAACTATCGGCCTGATAACTGATAACTATCAGCCTGATAACTATCGGCCTGATAACTATCGTCCTGATAACTATCGGGCTAATAACTATCGGGCTAATAACTATCGGCCTGATAACTATCGGCCTGATAACTATCGGCCTGATAACTATCGGCCTGATAACTATCGGGCTAATAACTATCGTCCTGATAACTATCGGGCTGATAACTATCGAGCTGATAACTATCGGCCTGATAACTATCGGGCTAATAACTATCGTCCTGATAACTATCGGGCTAATAACTATCGTCCTGATAACTATCGGGCTGATAACTATCGGCCTGATAACTATCGTCCTGATAACTATCGGGCTGATAACTATCGGCCTGATAACTATCGTCCTGATAACTGCGCTTTAAGCTAGGGACCGATATAAACTTTTACCAAACGCTTCACGATAGATAGAGTTTTTTATTGTGTAACTGAGTTAATAGAGCGTTTTTTTAAAGGAGAATGTTTCAAAAGACTTTCCAAATCAGCCAGTCTGGTAACTAAAGCCATTCTTGGCTTTAGGCCAATAATTATCGACCTGATAACTATCGGCCTGATAACTATCGGGCTGATAACTATCGGCCTGATAACTATCGGGCTGATAACTATCGCCCTGATAACTATCGCCCTGATAACTATCGCTGATAACTATCGGGCTGATAACTATCGGGCTGATAACTATCGGGCTGATAACTATCGGGCTGATAACTATCGGCCTGATAACTATCGGGCTGTTAACTATCGGCCTGATAACTATCGAGCTGATAACTATCGCCCTGATAACTATCGCCCTGATAACTATCGCCCTGATAACTATCGGGCTGATAACTATCGGGCTGATAACTATCGGCCTGATAACTATCGGGCTGTTAACTATCGGCCTGATAACTATCGCCCTGATAACTATCGCCCTGATAACTATCGGGCTGATAACTATCGGGCTGATAACTATCGGCCTGATAACTATCGGCCTGATAACTATCGGCCTGATAACTATCGGGCTGATAACTATCGGCCTGATAACTATCGGGCTGATAACTATCGTCCTGATAACTATCGGGCTGATAACTATCGTCCTGATAACTATCGGCCTGATAACTATCGGGCTGATAACTATCGAGCTGATAACTATCGTCCTGATAACTATCGGGCTGATAACTATCGGCCTGATAACTATCGTCCTGATAACTATCGGCCTGATAACTATCGGGCTGATAGGCTGATAACTATCGAGCTGATAACTATCGTCCTGATAACTATCGGGCTGATAACTATCGGCCTGATAACTATCGGGCTGATGGGCTGATAACTATCGAGCTGATAACTATCGGCCTGATAACTATCGGCCTGATAACTATCGTCCTGATGGGCTGATAACTATCGGCCTGATAACTATCGAGCTGATAACTATCGAGCTGATAACTATCGGCCTGATAACTATCGGCCTGATAACTATCGGGCTGATAACTATCGGCCTGATAACTATCGGCTGATAACTATCGGCCTGATAACTATCGTCCTGATAACTATCGTCCTGATGGGCTGATAACTATCGGCCTGATAACTATCGAGCTGATAACTATCGAGCTGATAACTATCGGCCTGATAACTATCGGTCTGATAACTATCGGCCTGATAACTATCGGCCTGATAACTATCGGTCTGATAACTATCGGCCTGATAACTATCGTCCTGATAACTATCGAGCTGATAACTATCGGCCTGATAACTATCGGGCTGATGGGCTGATAACTATCGAGCTGATAACTATCGGCTGATAACTATCGGCCTGATAACTATCGCCTGATAACTATCGTCCTGATGGGCTGATAACTATCGGCCTGATAACTATCGAGCTGGCCTGATAACTATCCTGATAACTATCGGCCTGATAACTATCGGCCTGATAACTATCGGCCTGATAACTATCGGCTGATAACTATCGGGCCTGATAACTATCGGGCTGATAACTATCGGCCTGATAACTATCGGCCTGATAACTATCGTCCTGATGGGCTGATAACTATCGGCCTGATAACTATCGAGCTGATAACTATCGAGCTGATAACTATCGGCCTGATAACTATCGGCCTGATAACTATCGGCCTGATAACTATCGGCCTGATAACTATCGTCCTGATGGGCTGATAACTATCGGGCTGATAACTATCGACCTGATGGGCTGATAACTATCGGGCTGATAACTATCGGCCTGATAACTATCGTCCTGATAACTATCGTCCTGATAACTATCGGGCTGATAACTATCGGCCTGATAACTATCGGCCTGATAACTATCGGCCTGATAACTATCGTCCTGATAACTATCGGCCTGATACTATCGGCCTGATAACTATCGGCCTGATAACTATCGGCCTGATAACTATCGGCCTGATAACTATCGGCCTGATAACTATCGTCCTGATAACTATCGGGCTGATAACTATCGGCCTGATAACTATCGGCCTGATAACTATCGTCCTGATAACTATCGCCTGATAACTATCGCTATGGGCTGATACTACTGATAACTATCGGCCTGATAACTATCGCCTGATAACTATCGGCCTGATAACTATCGGCCTGATAACTATCGGCCTGATAACTATCGGCCTGATAACTATCGGACCTGATAACTATCGTCCTGATCGGGCTGATAACTATCGGCTGATAACTATCGCCTGATAACTATCATCCTGATAACTATCGTCCTGATAACTATCTGATACTATCGGCTGATAACTATCGCCTGATAACTATCGGCCTGATAACTATCGGCCTGATAACTATCGGGCTGATAACTATCGGCCTGATAACTATCGGGCTGATAACTATCGGCCTGATAACTATCGTCCTGATGGGCTGATAACTATCGGCCTGATAACTATCGGCCTGATAACTATCGGCCTGATAACTATCTGATAACTATCGGCTGATAACTATCGGCCTGATAACTATCGCCTGATAACTATCGGCCTGATAACTATCGGCCTGATAACTATCGGCCTGATAACTATCGGCCTGATAACTATCGGCCTGATAACTATCGGCCTGATAACTATCGGCCTGATAACTATCGTCCTAATGGGCTGATAACTATCGGGCTGATAACTATCGGCCTGATAACTATCGTCCTGATAACTATCGTCCTGATAACTATCGGGCTGATAACTATCGGCCTGATAACTATCGTCCTGATAACTATCGTCCTGATAACTATCGGCCTGATAACTATCGGCCTGATAACTATCGAGCTGATAACTATCGGCCTGATAACTATCGGCCTGATAACTATCGGGCTGATAACTATCGGCCTGATAACTATCGGCCTGATAACTATCGGCCTGATAACTATCGTCCTGATGGGCCTGATAACTATCGGCCTGATAACTATCGAGCTGATAACTATCGAGCTGATAACTATCGGCCTGATAACTATCGGCCTGATAACTATCGGTCTGATAACTATCGTCCTGATGGGCTGATAACTATCGGGCTGATAACTATCGGCCTGATAACTATCGTCCTGATAACTATCGGCTGATAACTATCGGCCTGATAACTATCGGCCTGATAACTATCGTCCTGATAACTATCGTCCTGATGGGCTGATAACTATCGGGCTGATAACTATCGGCCTGATAACTATCGTCCTGATAACTATCGTCCTGATAACTATCGGCCTGATAACTATCGGCCTGATAACTATCGGTCTGATAACTATCGTCCTGATGGGCTGATAACTATCGGGCTGATAACTATCGGCCTGATAACTATCGTCCTGATAACTATCGTCCTGATAACTATCGGGCTGATAACTATCGGCCTGATAACTATCGGCCTGATAACTATCGTCCTGATAACTATCGTCCTGATGGGCTGATAACTATCGGGCTGATAACTATCGGCCTGATAACTATCGTCCTGATAACTATCGGGCTGATAACTATCGGGCTGATAACTATCGGCCTGATAACTATCGGCCTGATAACTATCGTCCTGATAACTATCGGCCTGATAACTATCGAGCTGATAACTATCGGCCTGATAACTATCGGCCTGATAACTATCGGCCTGATAACTATCGTCCTGATAACTATCGGCCTGATAACTATCGGCCTGATAACAATCGGGCTGATAACTATCGGCCTGATAACTATCGGCCTGATAACTATCGTCCTGATAACTATCGGGCTAATAACTATCGGGCTAATAACTATCGGCCTGATAACTATCGGCCTGATAACTATCGGCCTGATAACAATCGGGCTGATAACTATCGGCCTGATAACTATCGGCCTGATAACTATCGCCTGATAACTATCGCCTGATAACTATCGCCCTGATAACTATCGGCCTGATAACTATCGGCCTGATAACTATCGGCCTGATACTATCTGATACTAGCTGATAACTATCGGCTGATAACTATCGGGCTGATAACTATCGGCCTGATAACTATCGGGCTGATAACTATCGAGCTGATAACTATCGTCCTGATAACTATCGGGCTGATAACTATCGGCCTGATAACTATCGTCCTGATAACTATCGGCCTGATAACTATCGGGCTGATGGGCTGATAACTATCGAGCTGATAACTATCGTCCTGATAACTATCGGGCTGATAACTAACGGCCTGATAACTATCGTCCTGATAACTATCGAGCTGATAACTATCGGCCTGATAACTATCGGGCTGATGGCTGATAACTATCGAGCTGATACTACTGATAACTATCGGCCTGATAACTATCGGCCTGATAACTATCGATCCTGATCGGCTGATAACTATCGGCCTGATAACTATCGGCCTGATAACTATCGAGCTGATAACTATCGGCCTGATAACTATCGCCTGATAACTATCGGGCTGATAACTATCGGCTGATAACTATCGCCTGATAACTATCGGCCTGATAACTATCGTCCTGATAACTATCGTCCTGATGGGCTGATAACTATCGGGCCTGATAACTATCGTCCTGATAACTATCGTCCTGATAACTATCGGCTGATAACTATCGGCCTGATAACTATCGGCCTGATAACTATCGGTCCTGATAACTATCGTCCTGATGGGCTGATAACTATCGGGCTGATAACTATCGGCCTGATAACTATCGTCCTGATAACTATCGTCCTGATAACTATCGGCCTGATAACTATCGGCCTGATAACTATCGGCCTGATAACTATCGTCCTGATAACTATCGTCCTGATGGGCTGATAACTATCGGCCTGATAACTATCGTCCTGATAACTATCGGGCTGATAACTATCGGCCTGATAACTATCGGCCTGATAACTATCGTCCTGATAACTATCGGCCTGATAACTATCGGCCTGATAACTATCGGCCTGATAACTATCGAGCTGATAACTATCGGCCTGATAACTATCGGCCTGATAACTATCGTCCTGATAACTATCGTCCTGATAACTATCGGGCTGATAACTATCGAGCTGATAACTATCGGCCTGATAACTATCGGGCTGATAACTATCGGCCTGATAACTATCGGCCTGATAACTATCGTCCTGATAACTATCGGGCTAATAACTATCGGGCTGATAACTATCGGCCTGATAACTATCGGCCTGATAACTATCGGCCTGCCTGATAACTATCGGCCTGATAACTATCGGCCTGATAACTATCGGGCTGATAACTATCGGCCTGATAACTATCGGCCTGATAAACTATCGGGCTGATAACTATCGGGATAACCTGATAACTATCGGCTGATAACTATCGGCCTGATAACTATCGCCCTGATAACTATCGGCCTGATAACTATCGGTCCTGATAACTATCGGCCTGATAACTATCGGCCTGATAACTATCGGCTGATAACTATCGCCTGATAACTATCGGCCTGATAACTATCGGCTGATCGGCTGATAACTATCGGCCTGATAACTATCGTCCTGATCGGGCTGATAACTATCGGCCTGATAACTATCGGCCTGATAACTATCGGCCTGATAACTATCGGCCTGATAACTATCGATCGGCCTGATAAACTAACTATCGGCTGATAACTATCTGATAACTATCGGCCTGATAACTATCGGCCTGATAACTATCGGCCTGATAACTATCGTCCTGATAACTATCGGCCCTGATAACTATCGGCCTGATAACTATCGTCCTGATAACTATCGTCCTGATAACTATGGGCTGATAACTATCGGGCTGATAACTATCGGCCTGATAACTATCGTCCTGATAACTATCGTCCTGATAACTATCCTGATAACTATCGGCCTGATAACTATCGGCCTGATAACTATCGTCCTGATAACTATCGAAACTATCCTGATAACTATCGTCCTGATACTGATCGGCCTGATAACTATCGGCCTGATAACTATCGAGCTGATAACTATCGGCCTGATAACTATCGGCCTGATAACTATCGGGCCTGATAACTGATAACTATCGGCCTGATAACTATCGCCTGATAACTATCGGCCTGATAAACTATCGCCTGATGGGCTGATAACTATCGGCCTGATAACTATCCTGATAACTATCGGCTGATAACTATCGGCCTGATAACTATCGGCCTGATAACTATCGGCTGATAACTATCGGCCTGATAACTATCGTCCTGATAACTATGGCTGATAACTATCGGGCTGATAACTATCGGCCTGATAACTATCGTCCCTGATAACTATCGTCCTGATAACTATCGGGCTGATAACTATCGGCCTGATAACTATCGGCTGATAACTATCGGCCTGATAACTATCGGCCTGAAACTATCGGCTGATAACTATCGGCCTGATAACTATCGGCCTGATAACTATCGTCCTGATAACTACTATCGCTGATAACTATCCTGATAACTATCGGCCTGATAACTATCGGCCTGATAACTATCGGTCTGATAACTATCGTCCTGATGGGCTGATAACTATCGGGCTGATAACTATCGGCCTGATAACTATCGTCCTGATAACTATCGTCCTGATAACTATCGGGCCTGATAACTATCGGCCTGATAACTATCGGCCTGATAAACTATCGTCCTGATAACTATCGTCCTGATAACTATCGGGCTGATAACTATCGGCCTGATAACTATCGTCCTGATAACTATCGTCCTGATAAACTATCGGCCTGATAACTATCGGGATAACGATAAACTATCGGCTGATAACTATCGGCCTGATAACTATAACGTCCTGATAACTATCGGCCTGATAACTATCGGCTGATAACTATGATAACTATCGCCTGATAACTATCGGCCTGATAAACTATCGGCCTGATAACTATCGAACTATCCTGATAACTATCGCTGATAACTATCCCTGATAACTATCGGCCTGATAACTATCGGGCTGATAACTATCGGCCTGATAACTATCGGCCTGATAACTATCGTCCTGATAACTATCGGCCTGATAACTATCGGGCTGATAACTATCGGCCTGATAACTATCGTCCTGATAACTATCGGCCTGATAACTATCGGCCTGATAACAATCGGGCTGATAACTATCGGCCTGATAACTATCGGCCTGATAACTATCGTCCTGATAACTATAACTATCGGCTGATAACTATCGGCCTGATAACTATCGCCTGATAACTATCGGCCTGATAACTATCGGCCTGATAACTATCGAGCTGATAACTATCGGGCCTGATAACTATCGGCCTGATAACTATCTGATAACTATCCTGATAACTATCGGCCTGATAACTATCGGCCTGATAACTATCCTGATAACTATCCTGATAACTATCGGCCTGATAACTATCGGCCTGATAACTATCGTCCTGATAACTATCGGCTGATAACTATCGGCTATCGGCCTGATAACTATCGATCCTGATAACTATCGTCCTGATAACTATCGGCCTGATAACTATCGGCCTGATAACTATCTGTCCTGAATAACTATCGGCTGATAACTATCGGCCTGATAACTATCGGGCTGATAACTATCGGGCTGATAACTATAACGGCCTGATAACTATCGGCCTGATAACTATCGGCCTGATAACTATCGTCCTGATAACTATCGGCTGATAACTATCGGCCTGATAACTAACTAGGCCTGATAACTATCGCCTGATAACTATCGGCTGATAACTATCGCCTGATAACTATCGGGCTGATAACTATCGGCCTGATAACTATCGGCCTGATAACTATCGCCTGATAACTATCGGCCTGATAACTATCGTCCTGATAACTATCGTCCTGATGGGCTGATAACTATCGGGCTGATAACTATCGGCCTGATAACTATGTCCTGATAACTATCGTCCTGATAACTATCGGCTGATAACTATCGGTCTGATAACTATCGTCCTGATGGGCTGATAACTATCGGGCCTGACTATAACTATCGGCCTGATAACTATCGTCCTGATAACTATCGTCCTGATAACTATCGGGCTGATAACTGATAACTATCGGCCTGATAACTATCGGCCTGATAACTATCGGTCCTGATAACTATCGGCCTGATAACTATCGGGCTGATAACTATCGGGCTGATAACTATCGGCCTGATAACTATCGTCCTGATAACTATCTGTCCTGATAACTATCGGCTGATAACTATCGGCCTGATAACTATCGGCCTGATAACTATCGTCCTGATAACTATCGGCCTGATAACTATCGGCCTGATAACTATCGGCTGATAACTATCGGCTGATAACTATCGGCCTGATAAACTATCGGCCTGATAACTATCTGATAACTATCGCCTGATAACTATCGGCTGATAACTATCGAGCTGATAACTATCGGCCTGATAACTATCGGGCTGATAACTATCGGCCTGATAACTATCGGCCTGATAACTATCGTCCTGATAACTATCGGGCTAATAACTATCGGGCTAATAACTATCGGCCTGATAACTATCGGCCTGATAACTATCGGCCTGATAACTATCGGCCTGATAACAATCGGGCTGATAACTATCGGCCTGATAACTATCGGCCTGATAACTATCGGGCTGATAACTATCGGGCTGATAACTATCGGCCTGATAACTATCGCCCTGATAACTATCGGCCTGATAACTATCGGCCTGATAACTATCGGCCTGATAACTATCGGCCTGATAACTATCGAGCTGATAACTATCGGGCTGATAACTATCGTCCTGATAACTATCGGCCTGATAACTATCGGGCTGATAACTATCGAGCTGATAACTATCGTCCTGATAACTATCGGGCTGATAACTATCGGCCTGATAACTATCGTCCTGATAACTATCGGCCTGATAACTATCGGGCTGATGGGCTGATAACTATCGAGCTGATAACTATCGTCCTGATAACTATCGGGCTGATAACTAATCGGCCTGATAACTATCGTCCTGATAACTATCGAGCTGATAACTATCGGCCTGATAACTATCGGGCTGATGGGCTGATAACTATCGGCTGATAACTATCGGCCTGATAACTATCGGCCTGATAACTACTATAACTATCCTGATAACTATCGGCTGATAACTATCGGCCTGATAACTATCGAGCTGATAACTATCGGCTGATAACTATCGGCCTGATAACTATCGGGCTGATAACTATCGGGCTGATAACTATCGGCCTGATAACTATCGGCCTGATAACTATCGGCCTGATAACTATCGTCCTGATAACTATCGTCCTGATGGGCTGATAACTATCGGCCTGATAACTATCGAGCTGATAACTATCGAGCTGATAACTATCGGCCTGATAACTATCGGTCTGATAACTATCGGCCTGATAACTATCGGCCTGATAACTATCGTCCTGATGGGCTGATAACTATCGGGCTGATAACTATCGTCCTGATGGGCTGATAACTATCGGGCTGATAACTATCGGCCTGATAACTATCGTCCTGATAACTATCGTCCTGATAACTATCGGCCTGATAACTATCGGCCTGATAACTATCGGCCTGATAACTATCGTCCTGACAACTATCGGCCTGATAACTATCGGCCTGATAACTATCGTCCTGATAACTATCGAGCTGATAACTATCGTCCTGATAACTATCGGGCTGATAACTAACGGCCTGATAACTATCGTCCTGATAACTATCGAGCTGATAACTATCGGCCTGATAACTATCGGGCTGATGGGCTGATAACTATCGAGCTGATAACTATCGGCCTGATAACTATCGGCCTGATAACTATCGTCCTGATGGGCTGATAACTATCGGCCTGATAACTATCGAGCTGATAACTATCGAGCTGATAACTATCGGCCTGATAACTATCGGCCTGATAACTATCGGCCTGATAACTATCGGCCTGATAACTATCGGCCTGATAACTATCGTCCTGATGGGCTGATAACTATCGATCTGATAACTATCGCGCTGATAACTATCGAGCTGATAACTATCGCCTGATAACTATAACTATCTGATAACTATCGGCCTGATAACTATCGGCCTGATAACTATCGTCCTGATGGGCTGATAACTATCGGGCTGATAACTATCGTCCTGATGGGCTGATAACTATCGGGCTGATAACTATCGGCCTGATAACTATCGTCCTGATAACTATCGGCCTGATAACTATCGGGCTGATAACTATCGGCCTGATAACTACTGATAACTATCGGCCTGATAACTATCGGCCTGATAACTATCGTCCTGATAACTATCGGCCTGATAACTATCGGCCTGATAACTATCGTCCTGATAACTATCGAGCTGATAACTATCGGCCTGATAACTATCGGCCTGATAACTATCGGCCTGATAACTATCGGGCTGATAACTATCGGCCTGATAACTATCGGCCTGATAACTATCGTCCTGATAACTATCGTCCTGATGGGCTGATAACTATCGGCCTGATAACTATCGAGCTGATAACTATCGAGCTGATAACTATCGGCCTGATAACTATCGGTCTGATAACTATCGTCCTGATGGGCTGATAACTATCGGGCTGATAACTATCGGGCTGATAACTATCGTCCTGATAACTATCGTCCTGATAACTATCGGGCTGATAACTATCGGCCTGATAACTATCGTCCTGATAACTATCGGCCTGATAACTATCGGCCTGATAACTATCGGGCTGATAACTATCGGCCTGATAACTATCGGGCTGATAACTATCGGCCTGATAACTATCGGCCTGATAACTATCGTCCTGATAACTATCGTCCTGATGGGCTGATAACTATCGGCCTGATAACTATCGAGCTGATAATTATCGAGCTGATAACTATCGGCCTGATAACTATCGGTCTGATAACTATCGGCCTGATAACTATCGTCCTGATAACTATCGGCCTGATAACTATCGGCCTGATAACTATCGGCCTGATAACTATCGGCCTGATAACTATCGTCCTGATAACTATCGGCTGATAACTATCGGGCTGATAACTATCGGCCTGATAACTATCGTCCTGATAACTATCGTCCTGATAACTATCGGCCTGATAACTATCGGCCTGATAACTATCGGCCTGATAACTATCGAGCTGATAACTATCGGCCTGATAACTATCGGCCTGATAACTATCGAGCTGATAACTATCGGCCTGATAACTATCGTCCTGATAACTATCGGGCTGATAACTATCGGCCTGATAACTATCGGCCTGATAACTATCGGCCTGATAACTATCGTCCTGATAACTATCGTCCTGATGGGCTGATAACTATCGGCCTGATAACTATCGAGCTGATAACTATCGAGCTGATAACTATCGGCCTGATAACTATCGGTCTGATAACTATCGTCCTGATGGGCTGATAACTATCGGCCTGATAACTATCGTCCTGATAACTATCGTCCTGATAACTATCGGCCTGATAACTATCGGCCTGATAACTATCGGCCTGATGGGCTGATAACTATCGGGCTGATAACTATCGGCCTGATAACTATCGTCCTGATAACTATCGTCCTGATAACTATCGGGCTGATAACTATCGGCCTGATAACTATCGGCCTGATAACTATCGTCCTGATAACTATCGGCCTGATAACTATCGGCCTGATAACTATCGTCCTGATAACTATCGTCCTGATGGGCTGATAACTATCGGGCTGATAACTATCGGCCTGATAACTATCGTCCTGATAACTATCGTCCTGATAACTATCGGCCTGATAACTATCGTCCTGATGGGCTGATAACTATCGGGCTGATAACTATCGGCCTGATAACTATCGTCCTGATAACTATCGGGCTGATAACTATCGGCCTGATAACTATCGTCCTGATAACTATCGTCCTGATAACTATCGGCCTGATAACTATCGGCCTGATAACTATCGGCCTGATAACTATCGGTCTGATAACTATCGTCCTGATGGGCTGATAACTATCGGGCTGATAACTATCGGCCTGATAACTATCGTCCTGATAACTATCGTCCTGATAACTATCGGGCTGATAACTATCGGCCTGATAACTATCGTCCTGATAACTATCGTCCTGATGGGCTGATAACTATCGGGCTGATAACTATCGGCCTGATAACTATCGTCCTGATAACTATCGTCCTGATAACTATCGGGCTGATAACTATCGGCCTGATAACTATCGGCCTGATAACTATCGGCCTGATAACTATCGGCCTGATAACTATCGAGCTGATAACTATCGGCCTGATAACTATCGGCCTGATAAGTATCGGGCTGATAACTATCGGGCTGATAACTATCGGCCTGATAACTATCGGGCTGATAACTATCGGGCTGATAACTATCGGGCTGATAACTATCGTCCTGATACTATCCTGATGGGCTGATAACTATCGGCCTGATAACTATCGTCCTGATAACTATCGGGCTGATAACTATCGGGCTGATAACTATCGGGCTGATAACTATCGAGCTGATAACTATCGGCCTGATAACTATCGGGCTGATAACTATCGTCCTGATAACTATCGTCCTGATAACTATCGGGCTGATAACTATCGGGCTGATAACTATCGGGCTGATAACTATCGGCCTGATAACAATCGGCCTGATAACTATCGGCCTGATAACTATCGAGCTGATAACTATCGGCCTGATAACTATCGAGCTGATAACTATCGGCCTGATAACTATCGAGCTGATAACTATCGAGCTGATAACTATCGGCCTGATAACTATCGGCCTGATAACTATCGAGCTGATAACTATCGAGCTGATAACTATCGGCCTGATAACAATCGGGCTGATAACTATCGGCCTGATAACTATCGAGCTGATAACTATCGAGCTGATAATCGCCCAGCCCTACTTGTGTCACTGAGAATTTATCTTCAGTTGATGAACACTTTTATTTGTACAAATCCATATCTCAGGAAGGTCTTGACAGATTTGACACTTCTATGGAGACGTCACAGCCAGTCACCTAATGCATTATCAAATCAGGATGAAGAAAAGACTAGACTCGCTAGTGTGGCTACCGCTAACAGAAACACTCTGACGGATCAGAACTAAGATTCTGGTTTGACACTGAGACTTGGGATTACATGCATCATCTGGACTTTTTTACTGGAGTATGATCTTTACATGGTTCCAGTCTGTGGAGCTGTAACGTCCTCTGATAACAGGCTGGTGTTTGTAGCAGCTGCTCGCTAGTCCTGGTTAGCAGATGCAGATGCAGTCCCAGAGACTTACCGACTTGCTTGGCCTCGACGGCGGCAGTGTACTGGCTGCTGAAGCTCAGCTCGGTGATGGCCACGTCGTCCAGGATGATGTTGAAGTCTTTGGCTCTCTCAAAAAGCTCCCGACGCAGCAGCAGAGACACCTGGATGACACAGAGCGACAGCGTTGCACATGCGCTCCAACGTTGCACCGCTCTGAGCTAGCAGAGCTGATGATGGCTAACGTTGATCAGCATGACATCATCAGTCCCGTAAAGGTCCGTCTGGATGCTGAAGGTAGAACCGAACCTGAGCTCTCTGCGTGATGAGCTGGGAGGCGTTGAACTTTGCCACCACAGACTTCAGGACCTCGTTGACGATGGAGGGAAGGACCCTCTCATCATAGTCCTTCCCCAGCTGCTGGTACATGACCGGCAGGTTGGACGCCAGCGGTCTGGACAGCACCCGCACCGCTATGTTCACCATCTGCAGATCTGCACGCACAAACGCACAATTATACGCTTTTCCCTTTCATGTTTTAATCTGTGGATACATGTTACTGAGCTGCGATGCTGTTCCAGCCGTCCTTCCGTCCTCTTGAAGTCCTACTTTCCAAGTATGAACGTGAAAGTACACAAGTCCAGACTTGGTGTACTTGGAACTGAGAAACATCCATATTCTCTAGTTTCTAACTAAGAGTGTGGACGAGCTTCCACTGATGTAATGAAGCTGAACAACGCAGCCATAAAGGCTCTATGTGTGCCTTTTACTTAGAATAGTTACATAAGAGTAGGTCCCAGGTTTGAATCCTGCTTGTGTCAGGAAGGGCATGTGGTGCCAAGTTTCTAATGCGGATCATTCCGCTGTAGCGACCCCAAACGGACCTGCCGAAGTGGAGGTTTTCACTTAAAGACAGAACTTCCAAGGCCTTTCAGGTGGGATGTGATGACATCACAGCAGAGAGAACGACACCACACAGCAGAGAAAGTCGCACCGGCACAAACCTCATCCATCTGGGCGCCAGGTGCTAGGTGACCAGCTTTCCAGGAAGTGGTCAGCAGATATTCACCAGTTACAAAACTGGATGCAGACTGTATCCTTTAAGAATAATAATAAAAAAAACCTCCGCTCCTAGAAATTCTGTCCATAAACGTTACGATCAGAGTCGGTGACAAAGATCAGCCCTGATGGAGTCCAACTCTCACTGGAAACTAATCTGACTTACAACCAGCACTTGGACTTGGACAGGGACTGGACAGACCACAGCGACGGGTCCAGTACCCCAGACTCCTGGAGGACCCCCCACAGGACACGGTCAGACGCCTTCTTCAAGTCCAACCAGTCCATATAAACTCTCATGCTCCCTCCAGGACCCTAGTGAGGGTCTAGAGCTGGTCCAGTGTTCCAGGACCAGGACAGAACCAACAATGTTCCTCCTGGATCTGGGATTCAACCACTGATCTGACTGTTCTCCAGCAGACCTGCATAGACCTGATGAGGGAGTCTGGTTCTCCTGGAACTAGAACACACCCTCCAGTCCTCCTTCTTAAAGAGGAACCACCACCCCGGTCTGCCAGTCCAGAGGTTCTGCCCCGGTGTCCAAGAGATGTTGCAGAGACGTGTCAACCAGGACAGTCCTCCAACATCCAGAACCTTCAGGAACTCAGGGTGGATCTCCTCCCTGGAGCTCTAAACTCTCTCAGCTCCAGTAATGGATGAGTCCACCTCCAAGTCCACAGGCTCAGCATCCTCTAGGAGATGTGTTGGTGGGACTGAGAAGGTTCTAGAAGTATTCCTTCCACCAGCCAACAACATCTCCAGCTGAGGTCAGCAGCCCCCCACCCCCAGCCCCACAAGCTAACCAAGCCTGGTAGGACTCTTACCCGAGGTGTCCACCATTGGGTTTGAGGTTTGCCGCCATGACAGGCACCAACAACCTTCCAGCCACAGCTCCAGTCAGCCGCCTCAGCAATGGAGGAGCAGAACATGGCCCGTTCAGACCCAACGTCCCAACCTCCGTCAGGATGTGGTTGAAGCTCTGTCGGAGATCTTTCTGACAGGTTCCTCTGCCAGACACGGCCTCAGATCTGTTGATACGACTACATCTCTGGCTGGCCTGCTAATGCCTCTGTGTTCTCTCAGAGAAGCTGTGAGTCGGAGGTCTGGACCTCTGCTCTGGTTGGACCCCCATGACCTGATTATGGATGAGCTGAGGTTAATGGATGGAAGTTAACAGGCAGCTACTGGCTTTAGATTTTTTTAATGCCAGTGGAATGATGCTTCATTCAACATCTTTACAAGAATACAGGATTCAAAACAGGTAAATGAAATGTAAGGTTTTACAGGACGAGTGTGAACCCTCGTAGTGCTTCTCTCTGTGATAGCGACATCCACACACCAGTGACTGGAGGAGGACCATCACACCTCCACCTGCCAGTCAACAGCTCCACTTTCCTTGGCACAATCATCCAAGACTGAAACGTGATCTTTAAGCTTCAAACGCTAAATAAAACTGTCATCCTCTCAAAGGGCCTCTGCAGTTCCAAGTACTGGGTCAACAGGTGAACTGGTAAAGGACGTTCATGTTCAGCGTTACCTCAAAGCAACAGCGTGGTGAGGTCGTGTCTGGGTGTTACCTTTGCTGCCGGTCAGTGAGGAGATTTTTCTGGGTTTAGCTCTGATGTCATAGATGATGGGGTACTGGAACCATGGGATCCTGCAACAAAGACCTGCTGGTCATCTCTCAGAGCCTGTTCATACTGGCCCCTGGAATCTACAGTCAGATCCACAAGAACCAGACTAGTTCTTTATTCTGAGGAGGAAGAAACTCACGGTGGCTGACCAGGGTAATCCAAAACGGTCTCTTCAGAAATTAAAAATGTTATCAAGTCAGAATGATGTGTTTTTTTTTTGAGGTGGGGGGTGGGGTGGGGGGGGGGATATGTGATTGCCGTGAAACGTCTAAAGTCATGCAAACAGGCGCGCTGATGTCAGGAAAATAATCCAGCACATCTACCTGAAATGGAGCCCCTCAGACAGAATGGTGTCCATCTGCATCCCTCCAATCCTGTTGAAGATGATAGCTCTGTGGCCGCCCTCCACTGCTCCCACACACATGCACACGCACACACACACGACATGAGATTAAATGAACGTCACTTCAGTTACCTGGAGACTTTCTGTTAATAAAAGTTCACTGTGGCTTCAAAGTTGCTTCATGTTCCTGCAGCACCAGTTCTGGATTCACAGGACTCTGCAAGATGATTCTGTCAGGATCTTTAAAACGCCACGTCCATCATTAAGTCACTAAACCATGTTTACCTGTGTAGGCGGCTTCTTTGACGCCGTACGCCAAAGCTCCGGCTCCCAGCAGCAGCTTGAGTCCGAGTCCTGCTCCTTTCCCTCCTCCGGAGGAGAGCCGACCACTCAGGTCCCGCAGGTGCTGCAGGAAGCGCTGGAGCCACGTGGATGAAGATAAGGTGATAAAAATATGACATTACAGTCATGCTCTCACAGGAACGCAAAATGATGAATCACTTTACCAATCAATACCCAACCCTCTTTGAAGATTACAAGTAAATGATGATTTCCTCAGATTAAATCCCTTAAAATGATTAAAGCCAGGTGTGTGAAATTATTTTACATAACTGAGAAATATGACTTGCATCTGAATCCATCACCGTAGCTTTTTTCTTTTTGTATCTGAGTGATTAGTGGGATTGCTGTAAAAGCAACAATCTCTATATTGCATACATTTTGATGGACTGCAAGATGCAATAGGGATAAGAAGTAGCAGCGATAATAAAGAACCACTCAGTCTAGTTGACTATCGTTAATATTGTCAGAATCTTCAAGGTTTCTTCCCTCTTTAAAAGGGGAGTTTTTCCTTCTCACTGCTTCTTTCCATTATTTTCATTATTATTATTATTATTTTCTTTCTTTCTTTTTTTTTTTTTTTTTTTTGGGGGGGGGGGGGGGGGTGTCATCATATTCTTGGTCTCTGAAAAGTGCCTACTTACAATTTGTATTACAGTATACCTATACAAATAATGCTGATTATAACGGTGTATTGTATATTAAGATATATTTTTTAACCTTTCATGTAAGTACACACACACACACACACACCTATATATGTATGTGTGTGTGTGAATTGAATTGAATATTGTTTGTAAGCTTTGTGAGTACAAAGCTTTAATAACTTAATAACAATCTTGAAAACGTAAAAGCGGAGCCGCAACCGGGTCCGTCGCTGTTTACGGTCCCTCTAGAAACATTTCCGTTGTCGTTTGTGTGACATTGCATTTCATGCTTCATTTAAATGTTTTCCATTTGATCAAATTAATTACAGTTTTTGTTTTGTTGTGTGTTTTTTTTTTTTTTTTTTTTTGCTGGTGTCTTGTCCTTTTCCGTGGGTTTTCTTTTTTCAAACTAAAGTCTAGGCCATCGTAGACAGCCTCTCTGTTATACGTTTACCTGGGATTTATTTATTTAACTTCATAGCTACCATAATATAATCCATAAAAACAGACTAAGCAAACCTCGATGGAGGTCTGGGGCGGCGTTATCAGAAGGGCTCATCTCTGACGTGCGTGACCAGTCCAGGTGAGGAGGTCACGGTGAGCAGCTGTGAACACGAGCTGACTTCCGCAGCTAATTATAACGACTCTATGTCCTTATTAGAACATTCTTCCATTCATATTTTAGTAATTTTGCGTTTCAATGATCGTGGCAGCAGCTGTAATGAGCAGCCGCCTGCGGGCTGATGTAACAGGACAACGCCGTCATCTAATGAACCGAGGTACCGTGAACTCATCACCAGAGCTCCGTGGACTCGTCGGTAATCTGCCTGTCACATTTAAACTTATCCCCGCATCGTGGATAAAATGTCTGGAAGCACTTACATTCGGCTCCTTGCCTGCCATGTTGCTGCTCCACCAAACCCAAGGTCGAAACTGTCCTACTCCTCGTGTGCCGCAAGGTCTGCTGGGACATGCAGTTCCTCTGGGTTACAGGTTTTTGTACTTTGCTGCCCTCTGCTGGTGTAGGAATGTCTCTTTCCGCTCCTGACTTCTAGGGCCTTTATTTAAAGATCAAATTGTTTTGGAGACTTTATTTCTCTCCTTTGTAGCTCGCCTGCAGCCTTCAGGAAGAGGTGTTTGAAACCATCCCATCATGCACCCTGTTCAGTGACTACAACATCCTGGCAGCGCACGCAGCAGGTCTTTTCCAGGAAGCAGGATTACAGGCTTTGTAAGGTAACCTCAGGTTCAGTCCTTATTTCCAGTGTCGGTGAGTGTTTGACTTCTTACCAGGACGAGTGTCTGGCTTCAGGTGGATCCAGCAGGACTCAACGACTCACCTGTCTGCTGAAGGGAGGTGAAGATCCTGCATCTGGTTTTACCTTCAGCTCTATAAAAGTCTTTAAAATGACTAGAGCTCAAAAAATTTGACTCACAAAATACACAAATACACTACTCGGGTAGTTAGATGCAGCAGTGGAGCTGGCGCTCTGATGACTGGCTGGTCATCCTTCTGACTACCACCACTGTTACCAGTTCAAGACCACCTCTGAAGGATCCGGGTCACAGTTGCAGTCCAGTAGCTGCTTCTACGAACCCTAGGTTTTATCCCGGACCCCCACTAACGGAAGCCCGCCAGGAAGAAGGATGAAAAAGTTCCCGCTGTGGTTTATTTGGGGGGGGTGGCATATTTAACTTCATATAAAGAGCACATCCAAACACACGGCAGCTTATTATTACAACATTGTATGACTTTAATTCACAACTCCTGTCATATTAAAACACATGTCTATTTTACACAGTTCAGTTAGCAGCTAAGAAAAACAAATGACATGAACACAGTGAAGTGGATTAGAAGTCCAAATCTAGCGAGAATGTACAGAGTGAAGCTGCGGTGAGGACCTTCACTGGGATAAACGGGCGTACAAACAATCCACGCAAGAAAATCAATCTGTGATGATCACGTTAAGGATGAAAAACTCATTTTATCTGCTGGTGAACATCTACTCTACACTTCCAACTGTCCCTCTACTCATGTTCTGGTCACCAGAAAGCAGCAAACACCTGGCTGGACTTGTTTCAGGAGCTCTAGAACAAAGGTGTGGCTGCAGAAATGTGCGTCGCATTTCAGAGGCTGCTGGGAAAGAGCAGTGGTTCCAGTACCCGGCCTCACAGAGACCACCGTTAACAGCGCGTTCACGTCGTCCTCACACACGTTCTGACTCAAGACTGACCTTCGTCTGCACACACCTGTGGAACTGACTGCCTCAACAATAATCTTATTTTACAAAAAAATCTAAATAATGGTTAATTACCGACTAGAAAGCGTGCAAAGACTTATTCTGCTGCTCAACGGAGTAAAAAAGGCTCTTTGGAAGGTGACAGCGTCGTTTACCCAGGATGCACCTGACCAGCTGTGCCCCACCTCTCACCTGATGGGGGCTGGGATAGGCCCCACCCCCAAACGTATAGCACAGGTAACCTCAGTAGTGTGTTTCTGGACCAGCGTGAGGGGAAAACTGAATTCTGTGACTTCAAGAATGATGTTGGAATATTGTTAAACTGATAAATATATTGTTTTTTTGAGTGTCGCCTTTTAATGGAAAAAAAAACTATAACATTCAAAGAATGAAGTCACTATTTTATAAGAAAAAAAGTCATAATATTATGAGAAACATATTCTTATGAGGGAAAAAAAGTTGTAATTTGACATAAAAGTAACATTATGAGAATAAAGCTGGAATTTTACATGAAAAAAATAAATCCTAGTATTCTGGAAACATAGTGTAAGTTTATGAATGAAAGCTGCAATATACGAGAAAATTATGTGAAAGAGTTTTTAGAGAATTTTCCAGTTGAATTTTGTAAAAAAAAAAAAAAAAAAAAAAAAAGTTATTTTATAAGGAGAAAAGTTGTAATTTAATAAAAACAGCTGTAATGTCACAAGCATGACGCTGTAATTTTACATGAAAAAAATTAATGCAGTATTATGAGAATAAACCTGTTACTTTATAAGATAAATGTTGTAACATGAGAAAGAAGTAGTAATTTTAACAAAAATGCTATATTAAGAGAATACTCATTCTACAAGAAAAAGTGATATTGAGAAATGCAGTTTTGAGAAAAAAGTCTTAATATTATGAGGGAAAAAAAAGTTTAAAATTTTACTTAAAACAAAGATGTGATATTAGAGGAATTAGATAATTTTTACATGAAAAAAGTTGTAATATTATAAGAGATATGTGGTAGTTTTAGGAGAAAAAGTTGTAATTCTACAAGGGAAGAAAATTTATTTACAAAATTTTACAAAAAAAAAAGCTGTAAAACCATTATGACAAAGTTGACAAGTTGTAACTTTACAAAAAAACCCTGATATTTGAAGAAACTGCAGTTTCTTCAAATATCAGGATTAAAATATCTTTAATAAGTTGTCATATTATGAGAACAACGTTAACAGCCTTAATGCTAAAAGAATAAGATACATTTTTTTAAAGAAAAGGTTATTGTAAGTGTTAAAAGTGAGGGATGTGGATGCGTCGAGGCCTGATGAAGATTCATGCTACAACTGTCATCTCATGTGTAAATTCAGGGATTTATTCTCATCAAAATGGGTCATTTACCTGAAATTTAAGATTCATTTTCCCCACAAGATGGCCCCGGTATAGAAACGGGACACAGCTACAGGAAAAGTCAAAAGTATCATGTTGAGATCTATACCTTTCAAACATCTGGACTCACCTGCTGTTTCAAAATAAACGTTCAAACATCTGACGGGAACTGCACAACAAGACCTGGTACCGGACTCGTCTGACCTCAACGCCACAGATGACACATGCAGAACCGGGTTTCAGATCCAGTCCCACGAGGCTACAGGTCTGATGTTCCTGAGTAACCTGAGGCTGAATTCAATGATGGGGAGAAAAAAACGCATCACGCCGTTTCAGAGGGGCTGGCGGTGACTCTACATCACTGGTCATGTGGTTACGGGGGGGGGGGGGGGGGCAGTCCTCATCCTCGTCTCCCAAGGTTCAGAAGAAGTTTTTAGAGTCAACACAAAACGGGGCACAACCAAAACACAAAGCTCAGGTGACTGACGGTGGCAGCAGACGAGCTGGTCCCACATCAGATACAAGCTGTGGACCGCTGCAAACGTTAGCTAACTGTGCTAGTTCGGAGACCTTGGCAGGACGTCAGCGTTCATTTTGGAAGGTGAGAGTCGGAGGTCCGGGGTCCGAGGTCCGGCGTCAGACGTAGAAAAGCCGTACTCTGGAAGTACTTACATGGAGGTCGTCGTCGTAGAACTTGGTCTCAATGATCACGTTACCACTGAAACACAAACAAAAAGATCAAAACTGACAACTGGATGAAGATATAAGACCATCAGGATGAATCTGGAAAGACTGAAGAGCCAAAATAACGTTCAGCTGATTACAACCTGGGTCAGTCCCTTCATCAAAGCAGTATATAGTATCTATGATACTTTATATATAAGCCAACTGGAGAGAGAGTTGTGTAAAAGCAGCAGATCTGATATAAACCCAGAGGTGAGTCAGTATCTCATGTTCACAGCTCCGATGCTGATTTATGACCATTTTACACAAATAAAGACTCTTCAGATGATTTCTTTAACAGTTGCAGAGCTCACTGACATGTCGGTGCCGGTCAGCAGGAGATGTGTGAACAAGACTCCTTAAAGACAAGTGTGCATTCAAATTATGAGACTGGTTTACAATCACATCATTTGAACATGAAAAGATGACTAATACTTCCAGTTACTTCTGTATCCAGAAAAAAAAAAAACTAAAACCACACTGTCCCACCTCCATGTATGATTTAAGCTAGGGATGCACGATAACTGTTTTTTAAAACCGATACCGATAACTGATAACACACACATATACCTAAGATCATTACATCAATACTATAAACAAAACCAAAAATAGTTTTGACTTTTTAAATAAACAGATATTTATTTTTTCCAATGAAAAATTATTGTCAAACCTCTCAAACATTTTCTTAAATCTATCAAACAAACCTATTTGATATCTCACATTAACTTAAATAAGGTTCATTACTGACTGATATAAAAAATAAAGGCTCCTTGAACTGATGGAAATACATGCATCAGAATTACTAACTGAAAAAGATTAACATTTAAAGGATTTTGGCTTGTGGTTCCATTTAAATTAATACCTTTAATTAAAGTAAATGACGTTCAGTAGTTTTTATTTTTTAATCTCATGGAAGCTTTAGATGAGAGAGATGAGGGGAGACTGCTGCTGGCTTGCGCACGTTAGCATTAGCTCACGTTAGCTCACGTTAGCACGATTTCAAAACTCCATGGAAGTGATTGTTATGTTGTAGGTGGCTGATCAGGTTTTACGTATTAAAGCTTGTGCTTCCCTCCTCGTAGAATTCACTCGGAGGATTCGTCACAAATAACCACCAAACTATCTTCTTCTGAAACTTTAACCAAGTTCCAGGCCGCCATGTTTGTTGTGATCAGCACGCTGTGCTGCAGGCTGCATTCAAGGTGTAACGTATATTCCGACGTTTCCTCGTTTGCTAGTCGTTCTTTCAGCCTTTTCTATTTTTTCTTTTTTTATGTGTAACATGAGGGCATGGGCGTAACCACGCATTCTTTGGGGGGGTCGTGTCCCCCCCAATACTGGGAAAATACCAATCTGTCCCCCCCCAATATTATGTGTAAATATGTTAAATATTTCCTCCTTTTATGAAACCTGGCTCAACAGTCCGTCTCTTGTTATTTCCGAATATTTACCGATCAATTTATTTCCATTTATAAGGAACACTAAAGTGTGTGACCACCCCCCTCCCAATTGTACACTTGGTTGCGCCCATTTAACGGCTCTCGGTTTGAAGCGGCTCCGACAGACAAAACAATAGAGCGTTGAATGTGAAAGAAAGGAGGGAGCAATGTCTTTACCCAAAAAGCAGAAAAAACAGGACATACGAAGTTTTTTCAGACAGTAAACAACTAGATAGCTTAAGAGAAGTGATGTTGTCATACTGAGTGTGTTAATTTCTAATTAATTTGAAATATTTAACTTGTTAAAAAGGGCTCAGTTTGTTAGTTGAGCTAGCTAGCTTGAAGTGAAGAGACTGTATCATATCATATGATGCGTCTTCCGTGTGTGTGCTGTTTTCTCTCTCCGTGTGTCGTGTGTATGTGTGTGTGTAACGCTAGTAATACAAGCAAAAATATTCAACGTATCAAATTAAAATTTTCCTCATGGTCAGTTATTCTTCTGGTACAATAATAATATCTGGTCATAATGCAGGCAGCACAGAGAGACAGGGAGAGGGATGCTGTAAGGACAGACCACACTATTTTTTAATGTCAAATGAATAAATCTGTATATATATTCAATTAACATCAATATTTTACATTTATTTGTACATTTATTTGTACAAATCTATGATTTCATTCACATTAAACGTTTCAGTGTAAATGTGCAGACATTCAACAAGATACAAATTATCTTGGAATTAAAAGTCCATCGTTTGCTATGAACTTTTTGTCGTTCCAATCACAATATTTACATCAACATGATTTAGGCATGTAATTTTTCCCAGCTGGAAGCTATCCTATTAGCTACTATCTCAGAGAAATTGCAGACTTTTCCTTTAAATGTGATTTCAGATGGTCAATAAATAAAAATCACAGAACTGAAAAAAATTCTGGGGAGGGCTCTCATTTGGACCCCCCCAATGTCTATACCATGGTTATGCCCTTGCATGAGGGAAAATACTGCGAATATCAATTCAAGTCAGCAACTACCAAAATTATTACCGAGTTAACGAGTTGTTTTCTGGCATGAGGGGGTATTCTTGATTTTCCTGATTGAGTAATCATTTTTCTGATTATGCCGACGTCACTTGAACATAACATTCACTGCCGGTCATTCAAGGCTCTGAGGGAGCGAGGCACTGCTGTGTTGACAGAAATATAAATGTTATCGGGGCTATTCTTCGTGATATCGGACTTATCGGGATGATGTCATAATTTCCTGTTATCGGCCTGATAGTTATCGTGCACCCCTAATTTAAGCAGATAGCAGGAGCTGTGTAGACGCAATTTAACTGGCTGACTCTTGTGTCAACGCTTGACCAGTTGTGAACTTGTGACGGGATAAATGCTTCCACTGATGTAACGAACTCACAATTCAGTTCAGCGACGCCTGATGTGACTCTTTTCAAAGTCAACGGGTAATAACGCTATTGATGCTTCCAATGTGTACGTGTGTGTTACTTCCATTTACATCAAATCACCAAGAAACTACCAATCAACCAATCAATAAAACACTAGTTATATAGTAGCACTTTTTGTACAGGAAAATACAGCACAAAGTGTTTCTACAATGGAAAAAACAAAGTAGAAACAGAGTTGGTGACGTTAGAAGGCAGCCTCACCGCGGGTACTTGTGTTAGTAATGAAAGCCGCTACTAAAAAAAATGATTATTAAAATGGGATTGATTAAAAGACTGGTGCCAGAGAACCTGAGGATCTGTGAGGGTTCATAAGGTAAAAGCAACTCAGTAAGATAAGAAGACCATTAAGACTTCCAAAAACCATTAGAAGAACCCTAAAGTGGATCCTAAAAGACATGGGGAGCCAATGCAGTGATTTTAAAACTGACTGTGGATTAAAACTAAGCTCAGAGTCAAAAGTTCTTTACTTGATCAGATGTCTTGACACTTGACAACTCCTGTAATTTGACCAATGTCTCTCTCTCTTCGCCTTAGGACTGATAACTTAAACTTTGGTTTTGTCCTGGTTGAGTTGTAGGAAGTATTCTGCCATCCAAGATTTAATAACTAAAATACAATTAAAAAGGTCATCAATTGGCCATGTATCTTTACGTGACGATATATAGATGCGTGTCATCACCATAGTAAATCAGTGCCATGTCTCCTAATGACATCTCCAAGAGGAAGCATATATAATTAAAAAGCAGTGGGCCTAAAATAGAGCCTTGGTGGACACCACATTCGATTTCATGGATCCCTGAAGAGAAAGTATCCATACTGACCAGAAATCTTTTATCTGTGAGGACTGGAACCAGTTAAAAACAGTGCCAGACGGGTCAACTGGGTGCCTAAGTCTTTTTAGATGGATTGGGTGATGCGTTTAGGACCAGTAGCACCAAAACTGAGATCTTGTGTGAGTTCAAGCTGTGCTTAAAATCATTGATGATCTTTAACAAGACTGCCTTGTGCTGTGGTTCATCCTAAAACCAGATTGAAACCTCTCACCAATGTTTTATTCTTTCTATTAAAAAAAAACATTCAACTGATTAAAAATGAGTTTCTCTAAAACTTTGCTTAAAAATGGCAAGTTGGATACTGGTCTATAATGATTAAAAACATCAGTTACTTGGCCTAGTTTTGACCTTTCCAAGCATGACTTAAGTTTTCTGTTAGAACTAATAAAATCACAGTAAGAAGGTAAAATAACCAAAGAATCAAATTTGCACCCACTTTTAGGGTCGGATAAAATCACAGTGTATGCTTAAGCTGATAACACATCCACTGAACAAAGAGGAAAAAGTAAGTGACCCCATAAGATTAATTACTACAATAACTGGACTCATTAGTTTGCTCTCTTGGGCCCCGATCGTACACTTTCCGCTACCCACGAAAACTGCGGGTTTAGCTAACCGCTAATGCAATCTTCCGCTCCCTAAAGCCGCTGGCCGTTATGCCGACTCCCTTACTCACATTGTAGGTGTGGCAATGGGCGTGTCTTTTGCCCTTTCCGCTAACTCGGTATCTTGCAATTGCGGGTTCTGGATACCTGGATGTCAGCACATACAAGAGTGCGTGGCATTAATGTGCGCCCACCTGGTAACGTGGACGTGCACAAACGGCTCTACCTCTGGAATTAATTCTTGTATAAAAGTGTGATTTGGCCTCAGTTGAACCCCTGAGGAAATGGCAGAGATCGTCTTAAACGGCTTGATCGCCAGTTAAACCACAGATGACCAGAGTGTGTTTACTGGGAGGACACCAACTATCTGGGACTTTCAGGTAGCTGATAGGAATTGTCTGTGTAAAAATATTTATATGTATATATCAGTGCAGAGGAGGAGGAGGAGGCTCTACAGCAGAGTCTGGATGAAAAGACGCTCCATAGCGGTTAGCGGGTAGCGCAACCTGCTCTTAAAGGCAACGGCTACTGACGCACTGATTGGTTTAACAGGTGGAACGCCCTAACCACTCCCATGGATAATGTAGCGGGTAGCGCAGGTAGGATAGCGGGTTTAGCAAGGTGGAAGATTGCGTTCTTTGTGGGGGAACGCCCCTCCCGCTACCCGCTATCCCTAAATAGCGGCTTTAGGAGATCTGGCGGAAGATCGGGCCCTAGGAGTCCAATTAATGAAATGAGTTCAGAGCTACTTTGGATAATAAAAGTCAAACATTTGAAGCTTGCTGTTCATCTCCTGATGTGAGCCACGCCTCACAGAAATAAGATTTTTGGAGACATATGATGGAGTGTAGCTTATCTGGATGAGGCTGGGAAGGGATGCAAAGTGTTTGGGCAGCCATCAGGCCACAGTGGCTGCTCTTCCTAGAAGTGGACGTCCAGCCAACATGGCTCCAAAGACAACAACCTCTCAAAGAGGTAAAGAAGAACCCAGGAGTGACAGCTGAAGGCTCGAAGACATCCAAGTAAGTCGTCTGGAAGTTGTTGAACAGGCAGGATGTCTGTGAGAAAACACAGCGAGGGATGCTGCCAGTGTAAGGGGCGGGGTTTAGGCTATGAGCCCAAATGATTCGACAGAGGTAGCTGGGTTACGTAAAAGTGAAACAAGGGGATGATGGGGAGGAAACAACAGCAGGAACTGGAATGGGAAGACAGAAGGAAAAGTGCTCCATTAGGACTCTGGTAAACCACTTCTAGGTGGATGACATGTCAGCAACTGCTAGTTCTCTCTGGGTTCATAGAGCAAGAGATGCTTCCAGGTGAGTGTCTTGACAGGGTAACCTGGTAACAGGCTAAAATGGATCCGATCTTCATTGAACAGAGGATGAAACGTTAAATATCTGATAGCGTCTTTTTTCCGTTCTCCAACCTCAGGTCTCATCAGGAGCACCTGCCAGCGCCGCTTCCTCGGCTGGATCTGTTAGATTAAGGGCCCGATCTTCTGCCAGATCTCCTAAAGCCGCTATTAAGGGACAGCGGGTAGTGGGAGAGGTGTTCCCCCCGCAAAGAACGCAATCTTTCACCTTCCTAACCCCGCCATCCCACCTGCGCTAGAGGTAGAGGTAGAGCCGTTTGTGCATGTCCACATGTGACCAGGTGGACGCACATTAATGCCATTTGGACGCGCTCTTGCAGGTAGCGGGCAGGCAGACCACCCGCTACCTGCAACCCCGCAATCGCAATTTACAGAGTTTGCATAAAAGGGCAAAAGACATGCCCATTGCCACACCTACAATGTGATTAAGGGAATCAGCATAACGGGTAGCGGCTTTAGGGAGCAGAAGATTGCATTAGCAGTTAGTGGAGGTTTCTAAACCCGCAATTTGCGGCTAGCGGGAAGTGTATTACCCAAAGGTTTCTGGATCTTTCGACCTCTTTCTATGGTGGTCCCTGGGGGGGGTTTATGCTGACTAATGAGCCTTGTGAGCACGCTCACGACCTGCACGTACGCAGTGTTCCTGAATCTGGAGCAGACGTTAAGTCAGGAGGTGATTGATGACTTGATCATGTTCATTTGTTCATGAACATTTCATGAACAAGGCCCATCTTGTCTATCTGTAATTGTTACTTTGACAAAGTCATCACATTTTGGCTGAATTCCAATTCCTCCCTTAACCCTCAATCTCAACCCTCGCCCTTAACCCTCAATTTTTGGCCCTCAATCTTAACCCTCCAAAGTAAGTGTAAGGGTTATGTTGAGACTTAGAAATGGGACACCCCTTGAGTGCAGTTACGTCTTCAGACTGAAATGTATCAGAGCCCGTGTCGTCTCTGTATTCCCTGAAATGACACAGGGATAACATTGAAAAGAGCGCTGTATATTCTGCAAATAATATTAGCAAATAACACAATAGAGTGATCAAAATCCGTGAACTGGAGCCGGAGCCCCCCGAGCCTCAATAATGTGTTTAAAATATGTTAAAAACCCCAAAAAAGTAGCGAAACAAGACAAAGGCTCAACTGTGGTCTTTCTGTTACCTTCACAGCCTCTGGTCTCTGAACCGTAGTAAACAAACTGCTGGTATTGTGCTATTTTTGGCTCGTAATTAGCAGCTAACACGCTAACAACAACAAAAGAAAAAGTCCGGTTTTCTCTGGATGGAACGAGCACTTTATTCTGGCACTGGAACTTGGAACTTGTAACATCACACAGGTTGTATTGTTGTATTGTCCTGTCGGAGGAGGCCACATCATTACCCATTACCCATAAGGCCACATCATTACCCATAAGGCCACCTCCTTAAAGGGGCCAGGCTGGCTCACAGCATTTCTTCACTGTGAGAGAACGCGCACAACATCCTGTGATGTTTCCCCGGTTTTTTTTATACATTTCTGAAAAATACGTGAATAACTAAAACCGCGGAACTTAAACTGCGAATTGGTGAGGGATCACTGTAGAGGATACATTATTCAGTCCTCCGTCGCTACACAACAAGGTATACAAGTAACGCGAAGCCGGCCGGGACCGCCGGTCCGGCAGCAAACATCGTAAAGTAAAAAAATAAATGTTACACAACAACGATGTTAATAAAATGGTTTCGTAACATTTAAATCTTTAAGAACTATAAAGATACCCACATTTGTAGCTAGCTTTTTTTGTCGCCATCCTTTTCGAAGATGTCTTGGCTAAATTACCCAATGCCTTCTGGGTATCTCTTACTCCCAAGGGTGGTGCCAGAGAATCTCAATATTGAGGGCGATACAATTTGACGTTCTTAGACTTGGGACAGCACTTGCACTTAGCGGGAGCGCACATTTTTGAGATTGAGGGTTAAGGGAGGAACTGGAATTCACCCTATATTCCAAATTCAAGCAGAGGTCCAGTGAACTCCAGAGGTTCAAATACTTTTTCTTGGCAGAACAGGAAAAGAAATGGGACAGAAGCAGGGCTAATTTCTGCGGGGACTCACGTTAAAACGTTGGCCGGCATCATCTGCGACTCAGGAGCTGCTTCTATCAGAGACTGCCACGTGTTGGTGGAGTTGGGGATGACGAAGCCGAACTCGAAGAACCATTCTGGAGAGACAGACAAACACAGAAGCACAGACGTGAGCTTCAGGCCCTGCAACAGTCTCTTCTGGAAACCAGCCAGGTAAACATGTTGTGATGAGTGTCCTCAGAGACTCGCTCAGAGACTAGCAGTAGAACGTCCTCAGGGATGGACCTCCGGCACAGAGACCTGCAGAAGAAGAGCTGGTTCACTCAGCGGAGGGATGGAGCAACAATAACAGCAGGCTGAGAGGACTGGTGTACAGAAACTTTAACACAGTTCCTCAGAGCCAGGACGCCTGTCAGCGGTCTCTCTGGGGGGGGGGGGCTGGTAAAGAACTGATGGGGTTAACTCAGTCCACGTCTGAGCTCCTGGGTCAGTCTGCAGTCCAGCATCTCGGTTCAGGCTCAGAAAACACTCCCATCATTCCACCGCTGAGGTCACAGGTCATCCAAGCTTGCTGAACAGGTGTGCACCGGCCAAAAACGTCACTAAAAATAAGCTCTACTGCCGACTGCGCACATCTTTACTCACGTGTTTTTTTTCTGTATGGGAAAGAAGTTTTTGTTTATTGATGGATAAAAGCAAGGCTGCTACATTAAAAAGATTCTCAACATAGATATTAAAAACAAAGATCAGCAGATCTCATCTTCCCAGTGTCTTTGGTTCTGATTGTTGCTCTTTAGGGTAATAATTCAAATAAAATGACTGGAAACTAACATCATATGGCCATTTTATGTCATCTGACCAGCAGAAATACTCTCTCTCTGAGTCTGGTGCCCCTCCCCCTTCCCGGTACAGAACGTACCGGACCAGTCCTCTGTGTGCTGACTTGGACAGGAGCGTCCCAGAGCCACGGATGAGGAACAGCCCAGTTACACCTGGGATCAACGTGCTTTCACTGAAAACCAGCAGCAGTCTGCTGGTCGCTCTGGTGCTCTGGCTGGCTCCGCCTCCATCCAGTCAGATCCAGACTAACCAGCAAACTACAGTCGCGTTTTCCCCCACGCATCTAGATGTCAGTGTGAATTTGAGTTGAAAGCACATGTGGACTGGATGACTACAAAACTTAACAAATCACTTGGTATAATTGGAAAAGTAAGTCACCAGATGAACTCTAAATCCTCGCTAACGCTCTGTTACAGTTTAATCTCTCCATATTTGTCATATTGTAGTATAGTGTGGGCGAGCACTTTTCCATCTACCTTAAACAAAATTTTAATTCTGCAAAAACACTTTGTTAGAATTGCAACATTCTACACAGCAAACACCATCAGCAAGTTTATCTGTCAAGCTCAATGTTCTTAATATTTATAATTTAAATGCGTATCAAATTTGTATTTTTATGCACAAAATACGGTTCAATCCAAGTATTATACCGGAGCATTTTAGGTTTTATTTTAAAACGAATGCAAACCAGTCACATCTAGAGCCCAGTTTATTCTGAGATACAGAGGTTGGAAGTTGTGGAGTCAATTTTCCTCCCTTGTAAAGGGAACATCTTTGATGTCTTTTAAAAAAATACAAAGGGTCTCTTTGAATGTTTTTAATTGAGTTGTCTTAGTTCTACCTTTATGTTTTGAATTCTTACTTTGAGTACTGTATATTTTTATATGTATTTTCTTCTTCATGTATGTATGTATGCATATGTGTATGTGTATATACACATATATATAATTATTTTTTTAATTTTAGACTGTACAGTGTTAACACTGATGGACAGGTGGAGGCATAGTTATGAGCCCAGTTGGGTTTTCTGTCTCTACCTGCACTTGTACTATTGTATTTTTTAATATTATAATGTATTTTTTTGCTATGATGTGCAAAATAAATAAATAAATGAATAAATTCTCAGCAGAAGTTTCATCTTTGATGTGAAGAAATCATGATCGTCCAAGTCCTTCAGACTAAATCAGACTATGATTAACGGATATGACCCCCGCTGGGGACAGAGTCCAGGAACCAGCAGGGACTCTGAGAAACTGAGGCAGAACCAGGCCTTTGAAACCATAACATCCAGGTCCAAACATCTGCAGAGCAAATTATATTCATAGTCTTTGACAAAAAGTGTAGCTTGTTAGCGTGACGTCAGCCTGAGATCAGGCTGTGGTCTGTGTGAGCAGAGGAGGGAATGTGTTCCCTGGTTACCTTCTAGACACTGTCCTTTGAAGAAAACCTTCTGCTCCAGCCTGAACTTCTCCAGCTTCTCAGAGGACGAGAAGTTCAGCTCCCTGGACACTGCTTTACACTTCAGGATCTTCTTTGGGACGCGAGCTGAGGAGATGGAGACAGAGCGTTAATACCTGCAGCCCAGGTAACCAGGAGCACCTGTGCTGGCTGGTATCGTACGACAGAGACACATCAGCTGCAATTCAGAGAGGACGTCTGGATGAACGCAACCTTCGGTGCAGAGCGTATCAAACCAATTAGAGCGGCGGGGGCGGGCCTTACGTGACTCATAGAGGAGACACTACAGCTGCAACCAGGACGGCTGCAGAGTGGCCCTGAACGCCCCGATGAGCAGCTTCATGCTAGAAAACCAGCCGTCCCGCTGCAGTGACACTTTCACTGTCTTTTGTTCATGTTAGTTTGGTATTTGTGACATATTTGTCGCTCTGATTGGTTGTCAATTGGCGTCTGTTGGACCACAAGCCTCTTCTCCAGAGGAACCAGACGGACGAGAAGGACCAGGATGGCTGGACAGGACCAGTCGGACCGTCTGAACAAACAACTCCATGGAAGAGCATTTTTTTAAACCTTGAAGCTGTTGAGTCAAGGTGTTTCCTGCAGACCCTAAATAAATGTTCTCAAGTTAAAAAACGCTTTAAAATATGTCTCCACTTCAAAACTCTTCACTGCAGCTGCCAGTTTGAGCCTTCTGAAATATGGGAATGATCGTAACAGTTTCATAATGAGCGGTGGATCTCACATATAAAATGATGCAATGAAAAGTGTGTTTTAAAAGTTCTTGGACGGCGGTTCAGTTCTGAGAGCGTACCTTCATGTTCTACTCCCGGTACAGAGAGGTCCTCCGTCCCCTGCCACAGCACTTTACCCGTCTCTGCATCCCGAAGATTCATCCAGTTTCTACCAGAAAACTGTTAAGGGACAACAACCACACTGGAGAAGTGCATGCATGAAATAAAACGAACCGGAGACAGGCTTTCACGGGCCTGAACCGACAGGTCAACAAGATGAGCTCGGGAGGAAGTGAAAGGAAAACGCATGGATGTGATGATCTGGTACGAGAGTTAGTCTACGAGGAGTCTACATCATTAAACCATTGAAGGAACCTGAAGGAACCTCAGTATGCCGGGGTCTGATTCCTCAGACAGCGCTGCATCATTCCAGGTATGACATACTGTATTTTTGGGACTTAAAATCCTGAAATGTTCTCAAAAATGGACAGCGTGCCTCATGTATCGGTTCTGGTTGTGCTTACTGACCTCCAACCGGCACTCAGAGATCTGTCAAAATGTTTTAGTCCGATTTTGGTAAGATACGAAGCAGCGCCGCCTGATGGATGGTCGGAGGATTACGGCTACGTAGCCAGGAGCCTCGCTGACGTACGGACTGTTTATAAACCTAAAAATACAGCAGTGACATCTCTGGGCTCAGAGGCGTCTGGGATGGACCAACAGTGGGCAAAGACCTGTATTTTGGATACTCCAGACTAGGGATGCACATAGTTAACTGTTTAACCGTTAACCGATAACAGTAACTAACTGATTAATTCTAACGGTCAATTTTGTTTTTTTTTGGTGGAAACAGACATTTGCCCATCAGTGTGGTCAGTGGTTAAGGGTTCCAGGAGCTAATGGGCTATATCGAGCCTAATTACCAAATTCCATCAAGACCGACCATTACCCATTAGGGTGTAGCTCAGTTGGTAGAGCGGGTCGTCCACTCACTGGAAGGTTGGCGGTTCGATCCCGGCTCCAACTGTCCACATGCCGAAGTGTCCTTGGGCAAGACACTGAATCCTAACTTGCCCCCAGTGGGTCTTGAACGCCAGCTGCCGCCCACTGGAGTATGAATGGGTGAATGAGAGGCCAATGTAAACCGCTTTGAGAGCACCTTGGTGTGGATAAAGCGGTATATAAGTGCAGTCCATTTACTGTTCCATTTACCCGATGATTAGAGGCTCGTTTTCAGGAGAGGAAAAAGGAACTGAAAACGCGACTTGCAAGGACTAAGTTGGTGGCTGTTACAACGGACTGCTGGACCACGCACACAACAGAGAGCTACAGGACAATTACATGTCACTATATCGATGAGTACTGGAAAACTAATTCTGCCGTCCTGTTAACACAGAGCATGCTGGGTAGACATCACCAGCACGCTCACTCTCCGGGACTTATCCCTGCAATGCTGGACACTCCAGTTTGTGCCGGTTTGTGGTGATCTGCGGTCAGATGTCTACATACTGTCTGCAGGGGGCGGATCGGTCCTCTTGCGGCTGGTGGAGACCTGCCGCCGCGGACATGGACAGTGTCGCTGGAGGCCGGTTCGGGAAAGCTAGGCTAAGTAGTCCTGAACTGCTACCCGCGGCAACCACCACCACTGGATCCGGGCTGCTGGGACGGGAGCCCCCGACGTAGCATGCTGCCCCCGTCCAACTGTCTACACGCCGGATGGGTCAGCTGACCTGGCAGGGGCCGTCTGGTGACCTGGTTGGGCCCACCACCACCGGGGGAGACGAAAGCGGCCTGGTCCGGTCCGCATGATGAACCGGGCTCTGGGACGGTCGGCTCCGTCACTCGTCAGACTGAATGGAGCTCAGTCTTCCCAGAGGAGACGGTTTGGTTCATCGGTGTTTCCTCCTCTGACCTGGAGATATCTCACTGGTCATCGTTTTGGAGATATACTGGTTCTAACGGATGTTAACTGTTTTAATGGCTGTTAGCGGCTGTTATCTGGAGTTAACACTCGGACCAGGGGACCTGGCATGAAAAGGAGCGCTGGACGCTAGCAGCTCCCCTAGTACACCAGATTTTTCCTGGTGTACTGAAACTTGAATTTCCCCCTTGGGGGATTAATAAAGTATTTTTGAATTTGAATTGAATTTAAAAAGCAATAGCAGACGATTGAAGCCTACAGTACTGTTAATTAATATCTAAAGCTTGTAGCATTTTTTCTATCTAATCTATTTGCCGTCATTGTAAATCTGCAGTTTAGCACCGGACAGCATCGAGTCAGTGACTCTCTGATTCCAACCTTTCCTTACATGGAGAGCCTTGTCGGAATGGTGGGACGTTTGTGTGTCGGAAAAGCGGTATTTCGGGATGGTGATACGTCTAAATGGTGGTATGTTTGAACGGCAGCATGGCAGAGCATTTAAATCTTATCGGTTAACGTTTATTAATCGTTAGAGGGCGTTGGTTAACAGTAATAAAATAAATCCAAAATGTGCGACCCTACTCTAGACTGAAGACTGGTGTCAGCAGCAGGTCCAACATCCAGGCTCTGGGATGGTCTGGTGTTGGTTTAGGGTCCACTTCTGTCATGCAGCACAGAGACTTTAGACCAGACCACATCTTCTCCATGAACATTCGTGTATTTTTCAACAAGACAATGTAAAACCAGAAACCAGACAAAGATGAGGCTGAGGAGGAGGAGGGAACGATGATGGGGGTGATGACACTACTGCCGCGCACCATAAGACCAATATGGGGTCTCACCAGGCACGTAAGGCCGGGCATACGCTGTGCGATATTTTAAATCGTTTGATTCAGCCCTATCTCACACTGCACGACTAGATCGCTGAGTTCAAAGTTCGCAGCCCACGATTAATGTTCTCACACTGTACGGCCCGATGCTCTGATGCGACTTGACTGCTTACACTATACGTTCAGAATAGGTGCGTTCGAGATGAGCCAGGCCTGCGCAGAATCGATCACCGGCGGTTGGCGCACAATGCATGCCGGTTATTTTAACTTCAATCAGCGATTGAGGACACTTTATCTAAGACCGTGGTCTGCAAACTACAGGTAACATACAGGTGATCTAACAGGAAGTAAGTGTCTCCTCCTGTATGTGCTGGAAACTGTCCGACTTGACTGCAGCTTTTTGTCTCCACCTCCTGCTGCGGCCGCCTGATCTCATCTACTCACCAGGCGAGGCGCAGTTCATCTCAAACGCACCTACTGCTTCTACTGTGAGATACCTTCACGAGGAGAGACCAGGATTTCAAACAAGTTTGATTTCCTTGCGAGCACACGACTTGTGATCGGGAGCTCGTCGGGAGGTGTTAATCTCTCGTCGTTACCCCACGTATACTGCACGAAGCACGACCCACGATAGGGTTGAAATTCGGCCCGATCCAAAAAATACTCGCACGATGGGAAAATCGGCTCAAAACGAGCCGACAGTCGCACAGTGTATGCCCGGCCTAAATGAACTCTGGTCTTTTTGAAGAGGACTGAAGGCCTGCAGGGACCCTAACTGAGGTCATCATCACTGCTGGGGTCCCACCAGGCACGTAAACCAACTCTGGTCTTTTTGAAGAGGACTGAAGGCCTGCAGGGACCCTAACTGAGGTCACCATCACTGCTGGGGTCCCACCAGGCACGTAAACCAACTCTGGTCTTTTTGAAGAGGACTGAAGGCCTGCAGGGACCCTAACTGAGGTCACCATCACTGCTGGGGTCCCACCAGGCACGTAAACGAACTCTGGTCTTTTTGAAGAGGACTGAAGGCCTGCAGGGACCCTAACTGAGGTCACCATCACTGCTGGGGTCCCACCAGGCACGTAAACGAACTCTGGTCTTTTTGAAGAGGACTGAAGGCCTGCAGGGACCCTAACTGAGGTCATCATCACTGCTGGGGTCCCACCAGGCACGTAAACCAACTCTGGTCTTTTTGAAGAGGACTGAAGGCCTGCAGGGACCCTAACTGAGGTCACCATCACTGCTGGGGTACCACCAGGCACGTAAACCAACTCTGGTCTTTTTGAAGAGGACTGAAGGCCTGCAGGGACCCTAACTGAGGTCACCATCACTGCTGGGGTCCCACCAGGCACGTAAACCAACTCTGGTCTTTTTGAAGAGGACTGAAGGCCTGCAGGGACCCTAACTGAGGTCACCATCACTGCTGGGGTCCCACCAGGCACGTAAACCAACTCTGGTCTTTTTGAAGAGGACTGAAGGCCTGCAGGGACCCTAACTGAGGTCACCATCACTGCTGGGGTCCCACCAGGCACGTAAACCAACTCTGGTCTTTCTGAAGAGGACTGAAGGCCTGCAGGGACCCTAACTGAGGTCACCATCACTGCTGGGGTCCCACCAGGCACGTAAACCAACTCTGGTCTTTCTGAAGAGGACTGAAGGCCTGCAGGGACCCTAACTGAGGTCACCATCACTGCTGGGGTCCCACCAGGCACGTAAACCAACTCTGGTCTTTCTGAAGAGGACTGAAGGCCTGCAGGGACCCTAACTGAGGTCACCATCACTGCTGGGGTCCCACCAGGCACGTAAACGAACTCTGGTCTTTTTGAAGAGGACTGAAGGCCTGCAGGGACCCTAACTGAGGTCACCATCACTGTTGGGGTCCCACCAGGCACGTAAACGAACTCTGGTCTTTCTGAAGAGGACTGAAGGCCTGCAGGGACCCTAACTGAGGTCACCATCACTGCTGGGGTCCCACCAGGCACGTAAACCAACTCTGGTCTTTTTGAAGAGGACTGAAGGCCTGCAGGGACCCTAACTGAGGTCACCATCACTGCTGGGGTCCCACCAGGCACGTAAACCAACTCTGGTCTTTTTGAAGAGGACTGAAGGCCTGCAGGGACCCTAACTGAGGTCACCATCACTGCTGGGGTCCCACCAGGCACGTAAACCAACTCTGGTCTTTTTGAAGAGGACTGAAGGCCTGCAGGGACCCTAACTGAGGTCACCATCACTGCTGGGGTCCCACCAGGCACGTAAACGAACTCTGGTCTTTCTGAAGAGGACTGAAGGCCTGCAGGGACCCTAACTGAGGTCACCATCACTGCTGGGGTCCCACCAGGCACGTAAACAAACTCTGGTCTTTTTGAAGAGGACTGAAGCCCTGCAGGGACCCTAACTGAGGTCACCATCACTGCTGGGGTCCCACCAGGCACGTAAACCAACTCTGGTCTTTTTGAAGAGGACTGAAGGCCTGCAGGGACCCTAACTGAGGTCACCATCACTGCTGGGGTCCCACCAGGCACGTAAACCAACTCTGGTCTTTTTGAAGAGGACTGAAGGCCTGCAGGGACCCTAACTGAGGTCACCATCACTGCTGGGGTCCCACCAGGCACGTAAACGAACTCTGGTCTTTCTGAAGAGGACTGAAGGCCTGCAGGGACCCTAACTGAGGTCACCATCACTGCTGGGGTCCCACCAGGCACGTAAACCAACTCTGGTCTTTTTGAAGAGGACTGAAGGCCTGCAGGGACCCTAACTGAGGTCACCATCAATGCTGGGGTCCCACCAGGCACGTAAACCAACTCTGGTCTTTTTGAAGAGGACTGAAGGCCTGCAGGGACCCTAACTGAGGTCACCATCACTGCTGGGGTCCCACCAGGCACGTAAACAAACTCTGGTCTTTTTGAAGAGGACTGAAGGCCTGCAGGGACCCTAACTGAGGTCACCATCACTGCTGGGGTCCCACCAGGCACGTAAACCAACTCTGGTCTTTTTGAAGAGGACTGAAGGCCTGCAGGGACCCTAACTGAGGTCACCATCACTGTTGGGGTCCCACCAGGCACGTAAATGAACTCTGGTCTTTCTGAAGAGGACTGAAGGCCTGCAGGGACCCTAACTGAGGTCACCATCACTGCTGGGGTCCCACCAGGCACGTAAACCAACTCTGGTCTTTCTGAAGAGGACTGAAGGCCTGCAGGGACCCTAACTGAGGTCACCATCACTGCTGGGGTCCCACCAGGCACGTAAACCAACTCTGGTCTTTTTGAAGAGGACTGAAGGCCTGCAGGGACCCTAACTGAGGTCACCATCACTGCTGGGGTCCCACCAGGCACGTAAACGAACTCTGGTCTTTTTGAAGAGGACTGAAGGCCTGCAGGGACCCTAACTGAGGTCACCATCACTGCTGGGGTCCCACCAGGCACGTAAACCAACTCTGGTCTTTCTGAAGAGGACTGAAGGCCTGCAGGGACCCTAACTGAGGTCACCATCACTGCTGGGGTCCCACCAGGCACGTAAACCAACTCTGGTCTTTTTGAAGAGGACTGAAAGCCTGCAGGGACCCTAACTGAGGTCACCATCACTGCTGGGGTCCCACCAGGCACGTAAACCAACTCTGGTCTTTTTGAAGAGGACTGAAAGCCTGCAGGGACCCTAACTGAGGTCACCATCACTGCTGGGGTCCCACCAGGCACGTAAACGAACTCTGGTCTTTCTGAAGAGGACTGAAGGCCTGCAGGGACCCTAACTGAGGTCACCATCACTGCTGGGGTCCCACCAGGCACGTAAACCAACTCTGGTCTTTTTGAAGAGGACTGAAGGCCTGCAGGGACCCTAACTGAGGTCACCATCACTGCTGGGGTCCCACCAGGCACGTAAACCAACTCTGGTCTTTCTGAAGAGGACTGAAGGCCTGCAGGGACCCTAACTGAGGTCACCATCACTGCTGGGGTCCCACCAGGCACGTAAACGAACTCTGGTCTTTTTGAAGAGGACTGAAGGCCTGCAGGGACCCTAACTGAGGTCACCATCACTGCTGGGGTCCCACCAGGCAAGTAAACGAACTCTGGTCTTTCTGAAGAGGACTGAAGGCCTGCAGGGACCCTAACTGAGGTCACCATCACTGCTGGGGTCCCACCAGGCAAGTAAACGAACTCTGGTCTTTCTGAAGAGGACTGAAGGCCTGCAGGGACCCTAACTGAGGTCACCATCACTGCTGGGGTCCCACCAGGCACGTAAACGAACTCTGGTCTTTCTGAAGAGGACTGAAGGCCTGCAGGTGTGAAAGCAGCACACAGGAACACCACGTAGGGAAGGAGGTGGAGCCACTTTTACATCTCTGTCTTCAGTTTTCTCTTCCATCGTTACTTCCTTACATCTCCACCGTGATGGTCACTGTAGTCCTTCATTGATGTTGACCTGTTACATATTGGTATGAAGTGATACGAGTCCAGTTACTTTGGCTGGTTTGTGCCAGCAGCAGGGGGAGTGAGACAACACTTCCCCTGAGTCTATCCATCTACCTATCCATCCATCCATCTGCATCACCCTGTGGGACCTCCAGTCCATGTGTGTCAGATGTTCAGAGCTCTAATACCTCCACCATCCCCCACCTCCTTCTAGTAAAGTGTGCTGAGTTGAAAGGTCTCTTTAATCCCCTCAAGTGTCACTAAATCTAATCTCCTCCATTGAATTGGTTATCCTTCAACCCTTCCGCAGCAGTAAAGGCCACAGCGAGCCCTTTCCTCCACAAGGTTTACTCTGTGAACCAGAGAGACTGAGGGCTGCTACTGGGAGAAGCTGAGTTAACAGCTGGTTGAGCAGGAGACGGTCTAGGGTCTGTTAACTGGAACCAGTCCAGCAGAGGTCCCCCCGGACCAGAGTCCTGTTGAGCCCCGAGGGTGTCGGCACAAATCTGTCTGAACGTACATCTAGTCCACACCAGGGTTTCCGTTGTCCGGTAATTGCCGGACTTTGTCCGGTAAAATATGCCAAAGTCCGGTATTTTATAATCTCTCCGGTCAAAATGTCCGGTGAAAATACTCCTCCCAAGCACAATTTCAGCTGTAATAAAATGGGTAATTTCCACATCATTTTATGAAAAAACATATACTTTTTTTTACGAATGAGTAGTGTGTGTGTGTGAATGAATGAATGTAGCCTATATGTGGAACGAAACTTTTTTTCTGCACAGAACGAAACTTGTCCCATTTGTTTCATTAAATCTGACAAACCGCGCACCACAACAGAGAGGTCTTTGAGGGCGAAACAGGCGAATCTCAAAAGCTATTTTCTAAAACTAAAATTGACGGGACTTATTTTATTTGAAATAGCCTGTTTTTCAATAAAAATACTATTAAATTACTTCCATTGATATCGTACTACTGCATATGATTTATTTTTAACCTCAATAAATTCATATAGCCTATGTGACCGGAATTTCAAACATTTGTCCGGTAAATTGAAAACCTGCCGGTCACATTGTCCGGTGCCAATTTTTTCTAGCGGAAACACTGTTCCACACAGATGAATGAGTTGTTAAAGATGCTGCAGTTCTGATCAGATCTGGTCCCACCTGACCAGTACAGCTGGACCAGTACAGCTGGACCCCCACGGACCTCACTGTCCTTTCAGTCCACACCATCCTGGAGGCTCTTCATTCAGTCTTCTACCAACATATAAGAGACCGGTGAGATTTAAATGCTCTTTAGATGAGGTGTCCGAACGGCTGGACTGGGTTCCTGATGACAGAGCAGATCAATGAGGCCAATCAGTCTCTGATTATCTTTGTGTTGTCGTGTCACACATCGGCTGAGATGAACATAAACGTGATACGATTCTTATCTAAGTCACATTAACAGACAAACAGGAAGTGTTTTTGTGTGTTTTTCTTCTTTTCTAGTTCACACATGGACAAACTCTCCCACTAGGGGAGTTTTTTCAGTCTTTCTTTTCTGAATATCAGTTAACAGTAACAGCTCAGGGCTCGTGTGTTGTAACAGATGCAGGACTAATAAAGTTGAGTTGAACTGATGAGTTGAAGCTAAGACGTCACAGATGATCGTTTGTCTGCTGTGAATTCAGGTTAATGTGGAATAAGATTTAATTTACGCTGCTAAACACTTTCCACACTCGTATTTTAATGACAAAACAGTTTTTTGTTACATTCGCGTCTGTGTTATCATTTTATTTTCTAAAGATAAGAAAGTAACACTTAAAGGTCCCATTTTATCAGTTTCTTGACTTTTAAAGGCTCCAAACGGTATTAAATGCAGTTTTCAGGCCGTCAGTCATTTTAAGAGCTGCATAATTAATTAAGCAGGAAATAAAAGATGTGAGAAACGAGCATCAAGAACAGGGATCAAAGTAGCATTAAAGTGAATCCTGATGCCTTCAGGCTCCAAGAACCAGCTGGTCCAGACCAGGATCCTGTAACCTGGTCTGGACCAGGATCCTGTAACCTGGTCCAGACCAGGATCCTGTAACCTGGTCTGGACCAGGTTACAGGATCCTGGTCTGCATCAGAGCTGCTACCTCCATCTGTTTATGTGGTCATTCATTCAGTCATTTGTGTCTCTCCTCTCTCTGTCCTCCATCCTCTCTCTGTCCTCCACCCTCTCTCTGTCCTCCACCCTCTCTCTGTCCTCCATCGTCTCTGTCCTCCTCCTCTCTGTCCTCTCTCCTCTCTCTGTCCTCCATCCTCTCTCTGTCCTCCATCCTCTCTATCCTCCATCCTCTCTATCCTCCATCGTCTCTGTCCTCCATCCTCTCTCTGTCTCCTTAATCCTCTCTGTCCTCCATCTCTCTTTCCTCCATCCCTCTCTCTGTCCTCCCCTCTCTCTGTCCCTCATCCTCCCTCTCGTCCTCCATCCTCCTCTCTGTCCTCTATCTCTCTCTGTCCTCCATCCTCTCTCCGTCCTCTATCCTCTCTCTGTCCTCCATCCTCTCTCTGTCCTCCCTCCTCTCTCCGTCCTCTATCCTCTCTCTGTCCTCCATCCTCTCTCTTTCCTCCGTCCTCTCTCTGTCCTCTCTGTCCTCCGTCCTCTCTCTGTCCTCCATCCTCTCTGTGCATTATCCTCTCTGTCCTCCATTCTCTCTCTGTCCTCCATCCTCTCTCTGTCCTCCATCCTCTCTCTGTCCTCCATCCTCTCTCCATCCTCTATCCTCTCTCTGTCCTCCATCCTCTCTCCGTCCTGTCTCTCCTCTTTTCTGTCTTTATCCAGCTGGTCTTCATCAGGAAGGTCCCTCCATATGATCCAGGTCCTGGTCCAGGTTTCTTCCTCTTAAAGGGGAGTTTTTTCTTGCCTCTGTTTGGCTTAAAGGTTTTTTCTCCCTCTGGGTGAGTTTTTTTTTTACCTGCTATTATCCTTGATTAGGATTTAATATTATATTTTTAGTTAATGATCTTTGATCTGGGTCTCTGTAAAGCACCTAGAGACTATTGACATTGTAACAGATGCTATACAAATAAAATTGAATTGAACTGAACCCAGAAACCAGGACCACTGCTTCCCTGACATGACCCGGGACACGGGACAAATCAGCCCAGACCTCCAGTACCACCAGCAGCTGTTACTGGTCACCTGTGGACCCTCAGATCCATCCTGAACAGGGCATAAAATCGTGACTAACTGGTCACCAAATGCGACCAAAATTTGATCATTTCAACCGTTTTTTTCTGCCTTGTCGCCAGTGGCGAGGGCCACAAAATCCACCATCAACTTAGATGGTTTTTTTTTTAAATTATTTCTGGCACATTTGACATGTGTCACCAAAGATTGAGGGGGGCAATAATTTTTAAATGGTCAAATTATCGTACATTTGGCCTTGTTTTGGATTATTGATCGTACATCGTACAGAGGGCTGAATTATTGTACAAATACGATAATCATCGTACACCCGACAACGCTGCTTCACTTGCTCCGTTCAGTCGCCTGCACCTCACAAACTACATTACCCATCAGGCTACTCTCCTTCTTAAAGGGCCAGGCTGGCTTACAACACATGCTTGTAAATGCTTCTGAAATGTAGTGATAGTTGGTGATAAAAGGGGTTTTTCATACGACCTGTCAAAACTTTTCTATCACCAGATATTAGGGAGGCACGATAACTGTTTTTTAAACCAATACTGATAACCGATAACACACACATATACCTAAGATCATTACATCAATATTATGAACAAAACCAAAAATAGTTTTGACTTTTTATATGAACAGATATTTATTTTTTCCAATGTAAAACTATTGTCAAGCCTCTCAAACATTTTCTTAAAGCTATCAAACAAACCTATTTGATATCTCACATTAACTTAAATAAGGTTCATTACTGACTGATATAAAAAATAAAGGCTCCTTGAACTGACGGAAATACATGCATCAGAATTACTAACTGAAAAAGATTAACATTTAAAGGATTTTGGCTTGTGGTTCCATTTAAATTAATACCTTTAATTAAAGTAAATGAGGTTCAGTAGTTCAGTAGAGTGAGGGGAGGGGAGACTGCTACTGGCTTGCGCATGTTAGCATTAGCTTCTGTTAGCTCACGTTAGCGTGATTTCAAAACTCCATGGAAGTGATTGTTATGTTGTAGGTGGCTGATCAGGTTTTACGTATTAAAGCTTGTGCTTCCCTCCTCGTAGAATTCACTCGGAGGATTCGTCACAAATAACCACCAAACTATCTTCTTCTGAAACTTTAACGAAGTTCCACGCCGCCATGTTTGTTGTGATCAGTACGCTGTGCTGCAGGCTGCATTCAAGGTGTAACGTAAATTCCTCCGTTCCCTTGTTTGCTAGTCGTTCTTTCAGCCTTTTCTATTTTTTTCTTTTTTTATGTGTAACATGTCGGAAAATACTGCGAAAATCAATTAAAGTCAGCAACTACTAAAATTATGACCGAGTTAACGAGTTGTTTTCTGCCATGAGGGGGTATTCTTGAGTTTCCTGATTGAGTAATCGTTTTTCTGATTATGCCGACGTTACTTGAACATAACATTCACTGCCGGTCATTCAAGGCTCAGAGGGAGCGAGACACTGCTGTGTTGACAAAAATATCAATGTTATCGGGATGACGTCATCATTTCCTCTTATCGGCCCGATAGTTATCGTGCACCCCTACCACATACACATTATATAGGTAGACTCACAAGATATTTTGGATCATATTGACAACGATTAAAAAAACCCAAAACATTTCAAATAAAACAATAGTGAACTGACGGTTCTCAAAGACTAACCTGCAGCTGAGGAGCCAAGAACGGGAAGCTGACTGATTAAGATCTGTGTTTCAGCATCTAGCTACGACGTCAGGGATCCCAGATGTTCCCACATGAATGAAAGAACATCTGGATGTGCAGAAATCAGAGCGGTCTCCTGCTCTGCAGATGCAGGACTCAGATAGGCACCATCATGCCGTGATCAGGAGGGTTTCTGAAGCAGGCAGTAACGATTCCCGACTTTCCTCTTGCATTTTTATGGGTTTAAAGAGTCAGAAATTCAGAGTTTTCTTCCACAAAGTTCCAAGCTGATGTGGTGCCAGTCAGCTCACCTGGTTTCAGAGGCTGCAGTGCAGGTTCAGGTTCAGGTTCACGCAGGTTCAGGTCCCAGTTTGTGGCCCTCATTTCCTGTCTCAACACTTTCAATAAAGCCCAGTACAGCCACCAAACGTTGCACCAGCTCTGATCATCTGAAACCACCCTGGTTGTCTCCTCCAACAACCCTGTGTGACACATCAGCAGTGATGACACGCTCACAGTGACAGCGAGGATCAAAAATGATGGGGGGGTCCTGCTGAGCTGCGCTGGTGTCTTACAACACAGGGACCCCCAGAAACCAGCCAGAGGTGACCCCAGAGCCCAGCTCCAGACCCCCTCATTAACCTCAGTCTCTGAACCAACCAGTCTGGAGCTTCTCCAGCTGGGAGGGAGGAACCATGACAGTTTTAGCAGCTCGAACACATCGTTTCTTTCCGTTAGATGAAGATCACATCAGCTTATTGCTCCCATTCATTTTTATATGCACGTGCTGTTTATAACTAATGACTTTGGCCTGTTTAGATGCGTCTGGAAGGTCAGGAAACCTGTATCTGTTATCACGTGACTTCATGACCACATCTTAAGCGCGCGGGGGCGGGTAATAAAGAGAGGTGAACCCTCTGCTCATTCATCCACCACAGCTCTATAACATCCAAACACACCCGGGCAGCTGGTCCGGGGAGCCTGACCCTGACCCCCCCCCCCCCCCCCCCCCCCCCCCCCCCGACCTGCTGGAACCGTGTTGTTCATGCTCATATCTGTCTCTGATCGTATCAGATGGTGATAAGCAGCTGACGTCATGATGGGTGAGTGAGTTAGCCGCGGCGGCTAGCCTGCAGCACCTCCTCATGCCCAATGATGCCAGCTTACAAACTAGTAATAAACACGCTCGTTGCGTTACAACGCGTGAACGGCCTCGCGGAACACCGACGAGCAGCGGGAAAGGATACAGTTTGAAGCCCTTCAGAATCTCCTTGGCCCTGTCTTCGTCTGAAGACATTTCAGGAACCGTCTTGTTTTTGTTCCTCACCGACGATCCAGAACTTCCAGAAACAACAAAAAACCGCGCTCAATTTCGGCTCAGCGGGGCGGCCAGCGAGCACAGCCGGTTAATGTTCTGCTGGGACGATGGAAGCGGCGTGAAAATAAGACAGTGCTGTTGGACTACAAAGATAAATCCGATTCCAATAATGCAATCAGCTAAATATACCCCACCGGATGACGGACGGCCGCGGCAGCCACTCAGTGGCGAGCCCGGCTCCGGCGAGCCAATCAGAGGGCGAATCAGAAGCAGGAGGCGGGATTAGAAGGGATAGAGACGCATCACCAGTGGCAACGCCACGATGTATTAATGCTGCATTCCATGAAATTCGGAATTTCTCCCATTTTCTCTTTAAACAACTCATCAGTGACTCATCTGCCTATAAACTTTAAGCAACTTTGCAAAGAAAATAAAAACGTTTTCATTGAAACATTAAGTTTTTATGTTTTGAATCAAATGAAAACTTTGAGAACCGACCTTTAGTGCCTTTTAGCGTTACATTTTCAATCAGGCGAACTAAGTAGCTGTTAGCGCACGTTTGCTGTTAATAAAGAAGCGAAGCAAAGCTGTGAGCAGCCGAGATTTAATTCCCGCCTGTGTTCAAGAAGCGCCGGAACGGAAATATATCAACGTTCTCCCACTTCCGAGGCACCGCGAAGGCAGCATGAACGTTGCGTTCGTTTCACCTCGGAAATCGAGCTCCAACATTTGAAAACATATTTATAGGTATCAATAATTAAAAATAATAATAAAGAGCGCTTTAAAAATGCTGCCTTAAGTCTTCAGTCAGAGTAGATGTTCCTGGTTATTGCATTCCCATTTATTTATTTTAAAAAGTTTGGAGAACTGAGTTTCTCTTGAAGATGTGCAAAAATGTCCCCAATACTATCAATATTCTCAACAAGCAACTTTATTTGCATTAGAAAATTATTTTGGTACATGATTTTCCACCTCTCACTCTAAACACAGGAACAAGATCAACCACTGGGGGTTTATTTGGAGGAAAACCAGATTAATTTTGTTGAAAAGGAGCGCTACAACTCACTGGTCAATATGTCATGAACCATTAGATAAAATAAAAAAATATTAGACTTCAGCAAACATTAGCAAGGCTTCACTTGTAAGCAGTACCCGAAGTACCAAGTAGAAGGGTTTTCAAGACAGCCAATCAACTTTCACAATAATATAGAATAAACTTTACAAACGAAGCTTATGAAACCTTGGTCATGTGAAAAAAGTGAAGGTGGAAGTCTTAAAACTGGAATCAGGAAGAACAGAACGCCAGTCTGGTTTTGTGGTAGAAGAAAATGTTTATTGAGCGAATGTTCAGTCCTTCTTGGCGGCAGCCTTCCTCATGGCAGCCAGGACGTTGCTCAGCTCCTCTCTCTTTCTCTTGGCCCGGATGTGAGTTCCAATCTGGAGGAAAGAAACAACAGAAACATCAGGCTGACTCAGTTGGTTCAGGTAGAAGTCTGGTTCTTAACTTGGATAAACCACCACAGTGACCACGTCCAGGACAGTCTAGTTGTTTCAGTATTTACATGCACACTGGGGTGTCACATCTCCAGGGCTTAAAGTTAAAAAAATAATCCTGAGCCTGAACTTTTTTCTGGCGGTGCAGTGGATCCAACGCAAACACATTTTAGGCAATTTGGAAAACACCTTTTTGGCAGTGTGCTTGGTAATATACAAGATGACCTTCAATTTAAATGTGAACTTTAGAAAGTAAAGGTTATTAGATTATAAATGAAAACATGTTAAACTCAGTCAAGCCAATTCATCTGATTCATTTAACAACCATTTAATTCAGTAAAGGGCAATTTGTACAAAAAAAAAAAAAAAAAAAAAAGCAAATTGCAACTTTCCATCGTTTTGGGTTAAAACAATGGCAAATTAAGTTATAGGAAATACATTCAATTTAGTCTTGACTTGTCTTCTCTTTAAGATATTTGCAGAAGCAGTTATGTTATTAGATGTTGTTACTCTGGATGCGTCATTAAAAAAGCGAACTATTACATTCAGTATTTTTCCATGTTTTGGTGGTTGTTTCATCCACATTCAGAGAAAACGTCCACCCTTGGAGCGGATCACACAGATGTTTCTAGAACTCTGGAGCTGTGTCATGTGTTCATATAACTGGTCTGCTGAGTGGAAACGGACAGTTTTGTAAAGCGCTTTTATCAACGGCTACTTTTTTGTTAAACACAGATGTACAAGCGGTTAAGTGATCGTAAATGATAAATCGTGTTCCGCAAAAAACAAGCACACATGTATTTTCAAGTCACAAACAGATCAGTCATGGCGGCCGCTACGTCCGCTGTAGCTCCCGGTTAACGGCTTGTGTGTTGGAGCGCGCGGACTGCTGCTTTATGGCCGGCGTCTCCTTTGTGACGTTGAAGAGCCTTTTTTGCCGCTAGTTGCATAGACTAGCTTCTTGGAGCACAACACACAAAAACAGGTACCAGGCTCCCTCAGCTTCTGGCACCCAGACGGCTAACCGTCTCTCCACCCTTGTCCTCTATCCGCCCAGAGACACTTGAATGTTGCCTCCACTCAAACGACCACCGGCTCATCTCAGATGCTGCGTTCAAGACCACTCAGAGATTACGTGTATGTGTTATTACCCCTGAATCATAGTCAAACGCTGGAGATCCGGCACGGTGCCGGAATACTTTAAGCCCTACATCTCCATCACAGTGCACGAGCTCAGATCCACCTCACAGGCGGGCTGGATGGACAGAGACTCCCAGGAGGAAGTCATGAAGCAAACCAGTTTCCAAATGTTTTCCATTTGGTTTGTCTCACAGAACATCTGTGTTTGCAAACAGACAAGACCTGACGAGACGAGATCTCCTGAGACAAGACGAGATCTGCTGAGACGAGATCTACTGAGACGAGACGAGATCTACTGAGACGAGACGAGATCTACTGAGACAAGACGAGATCTGCTGAGACGAGATCTACTGAGACGAGACGAGATCTACTGAGACGAGACGAGATCTACTGAGACGAGACCTACTGAGACGAGACGAGATCTACTGAGACGAGATCTACTGAGACGAGACGAGATCTGCTGAGACGAGACGAGACCTGCTGAGACGAGACGAGACCTACTGAGACGAGATCTACTGAGACGAGACCTACTGAGACGAGATCTACTGAGACGAGACGAGATCTGCTGAGACGAGACGAGATCTGCTGAGACGAGACGAGACCTACTGAGACGAGACGAGATCTACTGAGACGAGACCTACTGAGACGAGACCTACTGAGACGAGACCTACTGAGACGAGACGAGATCTACTGAGACGAGACGAGATCTACTGAGACGAGATCTACTGAGACGAGATCTACTGAGACGAGACCTACTGAGACGAGACCTACTGAGACGAGACGAGATCTACTGAGACGAGACGAGATCTACTGAGACGAGACCTACTGAGACGAGACCTACTGAGACGAGACGAGATCTGCTGAGACGAGACGAGATCTGCTGAGACGAGACGAGATCTGCTGAGACGAGATCTACTGAGACGAGACGAGATCTACTGAGACGAGACCTACTGAGACGAGACGAGATCTACTGAGACGAGATCTACTGAGACGAGACCTACTGAGACGAGATCTACTGAGACGAGACCTACTGAGACGAGACCTACTGAGACGAGACGAGATCTACTGAGACGAGACCTACTGAGACGAGACGAGATCTACTGAGACGAGATCTACTGAGACGAGACCTACTGAGACGAGACGAGATCTGCTGAGACGAGATCTACTGAGACGAGACCTACTGAGACGAGATCTACTGAGACGAGACCTACTGAGACGAGACCTACTGAGACGAGACGAGATCTACTGAGACGAGACCTGCTGAGACGAGACGAGATCTACTGAGACGAGATCTGCTGAGACGAGACGAGATCTGCTGAGACGAGATCTACTGAGACGAGATCTACTGAGACGAGACCTACTGAGACGAGACGAGATCTACTGAGACGAGACGAGACTGAGACGAGACCTACTGAGACGAGATCTACTGAGACGAGACCTACTGAGACGAGACGAGATCTACTGAGACGAGATCTACTGAGACGAGACCTACTGAGACGAGACCTACTGAGACGAGACGAGATCTGCTGAGACGAGACGAGATCTGCTGAGACGAGATCTACTGAGACGAGACGAGATCTACTGAGACGAGACGAGATCTACTGAGACGAGACCTACTGAGACGAGATCTACTGAGACGAGACCTACTGAGACGAGACTACTGAGACGAGACCTACTGAGACGAGATCTACTGAGACGAGAGCTACTGAGACGAGACCTACTGAGACGAGATCTACTGAGACGAGACCTACTGAGACGAGATCTACTGAGACGAGACCTACTGAGACGAGATCTACTGAGACGAGACCTACTGAGACGAGACCTACTGAGACGAGACGAGATCTACTGAGACGAGACGAGACCTGCTGAGACGAGACCTACTGAGACGAGATCTACTGAGACAAGACGAGATCTGCTGAGACGAGACCTACTGAGACGAGACGAGATCTACTGAGACGAGACGAGATCTACTGAGACGAGACGAGATCTACTGAGACGAGACCTACTGAGACGAGACGAGATCTACTGAGACGAGACCTACTGAGACGAGACGAGATCTGCTGAGACAAGACGAGATCTGCTGAGACGAGACGAGACCTGCTGAGACGAGACGAGATCTGCTGAGACGAGACGAGATCTACTGAGACGAGACCTACTGAGACGAGACGAGATCTACTGAGACGAGATCTACTGAGACGAGATCTACTGAGACGAGACCTACTCAGACGAGACCTACTCAGACGAGACCTACTCAGACGAGATCTACTGAGACGAGACCTACTGAGACGAGACGAGATCTACTGAGACGAGACGAGATCTACGAGACGAGACGAGATCTGCTGAGACGAGACGAGATCTGCTGAGACGAGACGAGATCTACTGAGACGAGACGAGATCTACTGAGACGAGACCTGCTGAGACTAGACGAGACCTGCTGAGACAAGACGAGACCTGCTGAGACGAGACGAGATCTACTGAGACGAGACGAGATCTGCTGAGACGAGACGAGATCTACTGAGACAAGACGAGATCTACTGAGACGAGATCTACTGAGGATTAAAACAGTGATGTTTTGGAGGCTCAGCAGCTCCAGTTTTAACCTGCAGTAAAAACTAAACTCTTCCACTGCTTCAAACATTCAACAGGCCGACGTCACCAACGTTTTATCGGCCCTGAACTTGGGCGCACCCCCACAGACCGGGTACGTCCATGAACAAGGGCCCTGTGGGTTTTACCGTTCTGCCAGTTTCCTTTGGCCTCAACAGGAAAAGAGACGAATGTCTTAAAGGAGTGGAGTTAATCATTTCACGTGTCTGTGGTTATTACATGGAGGAGTGAAGGAACCTGTTGAGGTACAGCAGCGTGACCCGAGGCGGTGCTGCTGGGTCTGAACCGTGACCCGAGGCGGTGCTGCTGGGTCTGACGGGTTTCTGAACCATGACCCAGACGTGGGACTCACCCTCTTCTTGATGAACTTCAGGGCTCTCTTGTCCTTGGACACCTTCAGCAGCTCCATGGCCCGTCTCTCGTAGGGAGCGAAGCCGCAGACCTCGCGGATCATGTCCCGGACAAACTTGCTGTGTTTGGTCAGGCGCTGCAACGGAACCGTGAATGAGCCGGCGCACAACAGAAACCAGAACCGTCCACAAACTTTAGGTTTTAAAGGAGAAAGAAGCTCACCCCACGTCGGCGGCTGTGTTTGGGGGCGGTCACGTTCTTGGTGACGGGGTGGCCCTTGTTCAGGCCAACGGCCATGGGGTAGCGGATAGCCATGCCTGCAGGAGAACACACACACATACCAATCACACACACACGCAATGACACGATGCTGTGTTCAAACTCCTGCAGAGCTCCAGCCTGCAACCACAATCACAACCGTTTAGCTGGAAAACAAAAGTGACCTTTCAAACTGTCACTAAAAACCAGCTGAAAAACAACGGTTTCCATTAAGGTGCATTACACGACAGGTGTGCAGCAGAAGTCCAGGGAGTAGTAGTGATGATGGCCCCAACATCCTTAAAGGTTCATTTCTACCTCTAAAACCCCTCCAGCTTAAGTTTTTCTTTTTTTAATTTACTGTAGAAAGATAAGAGACGGGCTGCAGGTACCAGCTCCATGACATCATCATCAGAGCTGCAGCTCATATGAGGAGTTTATCACCAACATGCAGCAGGGCTGTGGCTCATCAATAATCTATAACAACACATTACAAGTGTTTGAAGCCGTAACATCAATACTGACACAGTTTGAATGGTGACGCCAACAGTTGCTTAATTTACTGCCCAGCACCGACACGCACAGCTGCAACGTCTAGAGACACATTTCAGTAAACGCTGGACGTGGTCTTCCTCGTCTCTACGGGTCTCCACCTACGACGGGTCTCCACCTACGACGGGTCTCCGCCTACGACGGGTCTCCGCCTACGACGGGTCTCCGCCTACGACGGGTCTCCGCCTACGACGGGTCTCCGCCTACGACGGGTCTACACCTACGACGGGTCTCCGCCTACGACGGGTCTCCGCCTACGACGGGTCTCCGCCTACGACGGGTCTCCGCCTACGACGGGTCTCCGCCTACGACGGGTCTCCGCCTACGACGGGTCTCCGCCTACGACGGGTCTCCGCCTACGACGGGTCTACACCTACGACGGGTCTCCACCTACGACGGGTCTCCACCTACGACGGGTCTCCGCCTACGACGGGTCTCCGCCTACGACGGGTCTCCGCCTGTGACGGGTCTCCGCCTGTGACGGGTCTCCACCTACGACGGGTCTCCGCCTACGACGGGTCTCCGCCTACGACGGGCCTCCACCTACGACGGGTCTCCGCCTATGACGGGTGACGGGTCTCCACCTACGACGGGTCTCCGCCTACGACGGGTCTCCGCCTATGACGGGTCTCCGCCTGTGACGGGTCTCCGCCTATGACGGGTCTCCGCCTATGACGGGTCTCCACCTATGACGGGTCTCCACCTGTGACGGGTCTTCACCTATGACGGGTCTCGAACACACTGGACCAGAAAGAGGATGCCTGAGGTGTCAGCAACTAACTAGCAGAGCTCTCACTTAGTTTCATCATCCCATCGGTTAACTGGATGATGACCTGATCACAAACCCTGCCAGGATTTTGATTAGATTCAGGTGATCAATACGAGACTGTACCAGTTGATTAAACGGTCACTTCCACTCAAACGGCAGGAAGTAAAATACCGTTTAACTGTTATATCTGGGTACGAGCTAGTTACATGACAAACCATTCGTTCCTTTAATGAAACACCACTGAATAACACGTATTGATGAGGACTAGTTTATTGATATCTGGCATCGATGCTACCAGATCAATCATCGTTAGATCAATATTGGGTCAATTTAAAGCTGCAACGCAGAAAGACATCAAGTGTTATCTTACAGATCATAAGTCATATATCTCCATCACCATCTTCAACTACACGTGCATCGTGCACCGATTTCTGAACGCAGCCAATCTGACATTAATCATTTAAGGGGCTGCAAGACCAGAAGCAACACGACAATCAACGGAAACAACCAATAATGGAAGTTATTAGACACATGTGACCTGGAAATATATGAAATTAACTGATCCCAGTACCTGTCAGTCAGGAACCATAAAAACACCAGCTTTACCGAGCTTTTCCCCTAAATATGAGCTAAATAATATTACATTAATGCCAGGTTTAAACCAGCAGCAGCTCTCAGCCAGATACAACCTGTCACAGATGTGCTCCTGTAGATCAAACCAGACAGACACCTTAGTGGATTTAACAGGTGAAGACACGTGTCTTTAAAAACCTGATAATGTTAACGCAGCCGTGTCGAGACTTTTTATTTACACCCCGTTAACGATGCGTTCGCGTCCCTCTCAGCAGCATCTATCTGTGTGTATTAACCTGATTTATATATTTACGTTTGAAGCGTATTACTATTTAAATCGGTAATGTTGTTTTTCCGGCTCAGTTTTCGCTCCGCTCTGTTGTCAACTCATACATTTTCAACCAATTCCCCGCAGTGTTTCTAGTCATTGTTGGGCAGACATGTAAAGTGAGGACACTGCTCATGATTAACTTGGATATTGAGCTTCTGCGTGGACGGATGGTGAAGATTAAAGGTGGATTTTAGCCCTAACCAGTCGACATTAAAAAGGCCTACCTGCTGTCTGTGATGGCGGTCAAGCCGGAAGGACTGGATGTGGATCAGGGCGGAGTAAAGAAGCCCGCGGTGACGTCACAACCGAGAACAAGAATATGAGCAGCACCTCCTGGCGGTGCGGAGGAAGTACTGCCTTAAACAGCAGCGCTTAAAAAAAGCACAAAATGCTTTTAAAAGCAAGCAAAAAAAGCTTATATATATATATATATATATATATATATATATATATATATATATATATATATATATATATATATATATATATATATATATATATATATATGTGTGTTTTTTTAACCGACATCTGACCTCATTATTGATATCAAAAATTTATTAATATTTTAAAGATTTTAACCCTTTAAATGTCAAGTTTTGTCACGATGCCACCTTGTTTTTAAATGAAAAAAGAAAATAATTATTTTTAATATGTTACATATCATTTTTTTAGCCTTGAATTATTACAGCCTGGGATATGTATATAGAGATATGGTATATGTGGGATAGTTTCTGCAGTGTCAAATACTGACACTCAAAAGAGACACTCTTCTTAAGGTCGCTGTAAAGAATATATGTTACATTGATATTAGTTCCAAGTTTTTTCAGGATGATTTTTAAAACATAATTAGTTCTAATCATACACATTAAATATTCATGAATGTTTAATTATTTTAACCCTTAAAATACTGGATTTACCAGGCTAAATACCAAGTTTTTCACATTTTTATGCGTTAATAAATTCTTTATATATATATGTGTGTGTATGTATAAGTTCAGAGGGAACATATGAAGCTGAAAGCAGAATAGGAGAACCATAAAGAGAGGACACATTAGGTCAGCGGTTTCATAACTTGATTGAATTTTGATTGTTTTCTTGTTTTTGAAGTATTGATTTATAGACATTGAGCTAATTTTCAAACCAAAAATATTCTAATTCATTATTGAAAATTTTGTATTCATGAATCTGATATTTAACAAGTTACAGAATTAAAAGAATGATGTTTATTTTGGAGGACTGTAAGACAATAACCTAAACAACAGTCCACCTTTTCATATGATAGGATGCTTCAAAGTAAAAAAAAATGCCAATATCTCGACAAAAAAAAGAGTAGAGAACCTGAATCCTTAACCAACCAGGGTTCACATTAGCATTGAAGGAACATCCATGTAAAACTGTCATTTCATTTTCAGCTTCTCTCTACAGCAGCCATTCCCAAACTTCAGAATACCAAGGACCAATTTGAAATGTGAAAAATCTCCACAGCCCACCAGAACCTTTAATCACAACTGTGATTAACATACAGGACAAGGAACCATGATCCGATATTAATGTGAGGGGTCAACAAATAAGGTGACACTTGTCATATTAAGTTAAGATGACAGTAGAATAACACTTAACTGGTTTGTTTTATTACTTCTTAATGTTTTTTTTAATCATGTCATTAATATTTTACAGTAATTAAAAACATATTTAAAAAAAATTGAGGATTTAAAACTTATTTGTTTCATTTTAATGACCTCTCACGGCCCACCTGCAGTCCCACGACGGCCCACCAGGGGGCCGCGGCCCACACTTTGGGAATCACTGCTCTACAGTATATTAAAGATATAAGAAAAAAACTTGCTGCCAAATGGTCTTTATTATCAGACAAAAACTGGTCCTTAAGGTGCATTTCAATATTTCAGTCCTCCCGGGAGTCGCGGGTCTCCTCCAGCTCTGGGTAACTGCAGCTTTTATCTTCCTGCTTGTTTTAAACGTTTGATGACGCAGTTGTTAGCGTGACAGCAGCGACAGCCGTGTTGCCATGTTTGATTGATTTCCTCAGATACATATCAGGCTCGTTTGTGGTGGATTTTAAATGGGGTTCGCTGGAAACCTGGAACGGTTTTGACCGTGCGTGAACTTTGAAAGAGCGTCGTTCACAACTGCCCAGATGAACTGGGGTGTGAACGAGTTCATTTGGGTAGTTGGTGAACTTTTGTTCAATGAACGCATTCAGGTTCAACACTGGGTGTGACGGGGTGCACCAAAGCCCTGGAGGTGTGGATTTTGACATGAAAACACCCTGAGAGTTGAGGAACCTGACAGACGCCACTGTGGTATGTGTTCAGGGAAAGGCTCAGGCTTTCAAATGAACCACCGAGACAAGAGCACGGACTGATGAAAGAGGATCCTTTTAAGAGGAGATGTCCAACATTGTAACTGTCTCTAAGTTTGTGCCATCGCTCCCCCTCCTCCTCTTGTCGGGGTCGCCACAGCCGATCATTGTTTCTGCTCATTGATTTGACATAGATTCTACGTCAGATGTTCTTCCTGACACAAACTTGGACCTGGATGCAACAATAACCCTAAACATACCTCCGAATCACCTGGAGTGGCCATCACAAAGCTCCGAAACACAAAAAATCACATGTGAGAGCGTGGATGCCATGGCCCGGGTCAGCCACGACTGAGGTTTGGGATTTTCTGTCTGTTTTGTCAAGTTGGCATCTCTCCATGTCTCTAGTGCTTCCTGTTTTACTTTGAAGGTTTTTGTTCTTTTTTTCCACCTGATGCGGTATTATAATTTTTTAATAACGCAGGTTAAAATATGGGAGAGAAGAGTAAAATACAGGAATCAAAATCTGAAACTTCAGCCACTAAGAGCTTATCAGCGGACAGACGCTTCCCCTGACCATCCAGGATGGGGGTCAGAGCTGCAGACTCACTTCTCTGGTGCTTCTCAAGGACTGCCAGTGTTCAGTAAAAATATAAGATTTAATTATGTAATTGGTTATTCTAACATGGTGCCAAGCAGAAATATAGAATTGGAGCTAATCCCCCTTCCTCCAGAAGTCTATGGAGCATGGCGTCATAGAAGCGTTAACCATCCATCCATTATCTGTGCCCACTGAATCCTATGCAGGGTCACGGGGCCAAAACAGCCTTAGAAACATAAATACTGTCAGGGCCAAGAGATTCTCAGTAGTGATGACTTCATGAGCTTCTTCAGTGGTAAAATAACCAGAATAAAATGAGAACTGAACCGAGCCTTCACCTTCACACACTCCAGGGTGGGTCGGGTCTGAAGGGACCACTGGACCTGCTGGGGGGGGGGGGGGGGGGGGGGGGGCTCTGGGGCCCCTGGTTTTGTTCCATCTCCCGGCTCTCCCCCTCAGCATCCCCACAGCTCCTGTGAAATTTAAAGTTTTTTTTTAATTGAATTTATTTCAAACAAACATGTACATAAAAAAACATAAAAAACAAAAACAACAAAAAACAAACAGTAACATCTTCATATACACATGAGCTCGAAAAAAAAAGTAGGAAGAAGTGCACACTTTTTCTTCCTACCCCTTTATAACTATGAATTTACACCATCGCCATTACTATATCTACACAATATCCATATAAATACAGTCCACATAAACACTATGTAAAAATGCCTATTATAGAAAATACAATATATTATATAAATCTATATAAATATACACTATATAAACTACATAAATATCCCTATAAATATATATATGCTACAAACATAAAAATATACAACATATATTACATAACAACAACTATCCCTCCCAACATACAATATATACCACATAAATATTCATATCAATATCTAAACATATCTTAACCAAGTATAATGTACCATTTTCCCCTATTTTATTTATTTATCACACTCCTCGTTTCTTCTTCCATATACCTGTTTATAAATAATTTTTTGTATCTCTTTTTAAACAGATTTTTGTTTATTTATTTACTTTATTTTGTACTTATTTCATTGGCATATTTATTTTATAGAATATTTATACATTTCAGCATTTATTTAGCTGTGAGTTTAATGGCTCTCTGTATTTTTCCTTTGTGTACTTTTTGTTGTTTTATTTGATTATTTTTTTCATTTGAAATGTCTTGAAAGGGTTGTTCAATAAAGATTCGGTTAAAAAAAAAAACTCAAACAAAAACATAAAACAACAAAAGTCGCGTCTCCTCTTCCCATCAGCCACTGCGAGACCGGAAGTACTCTCCGCTTTTGGCGCGGTCTGAAGCGCGCTCTCGGCCATCTTACCCATCCTACCTCGCGGCTCTGCGACTCACATACTCTGATTTTTTTATCGCGATTTTCCTGCGGTTGTTGTTGCTTTAGAGGACCGGCGTCTGCCCTCGAGCTCCCTCCGTTTAATTGAAAACTCAGGATTACTGACGGAACCGTGATGGCGACCGCTAGTGCGACTCCGAGCCGAGAAGCGGGCCGTTCGGCGGCCTCCACGCCGCTCTCGCCGACCCGGATATCGCGCCTGCAGGAGAAGCAGGAGCTGCAGCACCTCAACGACCGGCTGGCCGTCTACATCGACCGGGTCCGGGCGCTGGAGCTGGAGAACGACCGGCTGCAGGTCAAAGTGTCCGAGAAGGAGGAGGTGACCACCAGGGAGGTGAGCCCCGCACGCGCCGGTCCGGCGGGAGCGCGCCGCGGTCTTTATTGTGATCCTGTGTACAGTTTTAATTCATCAGAAAGCTGCCCAGCAGAGAAAAGTCAGCTCCAACCAGTCCTAACAGGGTTTCCTGTTAGTTACTTCTGCTCTGCGTTTGTCGAGTTTATTCATAGAAACCAGTAAATCTGGAAACAAACTCTGCTGGCTGTCACCAACTATCTGTTATCTGAAGGCTGGATCCTTATCTAGAGGCTTTATTCGCTCTAGCATCGGGAGAAAACCCTTATTTAGTCTTTCCCAGACCAAACACTGAAAGAAGAGGCTCGGACGTGCTTTTATTTCTTCATCCAGGAAGTATTGACGTTTAAAAGTTTATCCAGAAAAAGTTGATTTTTGATGCCAAACTTCCACATCTGTGTGGATCATTTCAGGGCGTGTCCAGGTCAGAAACTCTGGACAGAAGGAGCACATTAAATAAATGATCCCAATTTATCCGTCCTTCAGTAGTTTAATTACTTTAATTTAATCACATCTAACAGTTGGGCTTTAATGATATCTTTCAATAATACATGTTAAGCTCATTGTTTTTTTTTAATTGATGCATTTAATGCTGAGGTTGAGTACAGTTGAAGGAAGTGATAAAGAATGTTTTTTTTGACTAAAACAGACTGAAGATGGTGTTTTATAAAGGATCTAGAGCTTTCTCTGGGCCCTTTGGTTTAGTTTGGGTAAACATCTGTGTTACCATGGAGAGCAGGGATAGCCGGGTTTATAACAAACTCTGTGTTCAGAAAAAAACAAGCGCAGCTTCTCTGGACTCGTCCGCCTCTTTTTACTACATTATGATCCGTTATAACTTTAGTGCTTCTTATTAAGGAGTGTTAATATATTCTGTAACTCATGCAGTTAAGTTCAGAAGTATTCACACAGAGACGAGTTTTTATGATTTTTGGTTTTATGCACCTTCACAGTGGATTTGAAATAAATCAAGATGTGGCCAAAGTGTAGACTTTAAATTTTGATTCAAGAGGTTTGGGGAAAAAAAGCATTTATGATTTCCAGCCAGTTTGAGCAAAGTAGGTCTGTGTTCAGGGGCTCCAGTTATTGACAGCGTTGCTCCGATATCGACACCATTATCAGAAATAGCTCCGATACTGCCAGAAATATCGATATCAATACCAGTATCAGAAATGGCTCAGATACTCCCGGAATTATCGGTATCGATATCAGTATCAGAAATAGCTTCGATACTGCCAGAAATATCGGTATCGATATCAGTATCAGAAATAGCTCCGATACTGCCGGAAATATTGATATTGATACCAGTATCAGAAATGGCTCAGGTACTGCTGGAAATATCGATATTGATACCAGTATCAGAAATGGCTCAGATACTCCCGGAATTATCGGTATTGATATCAGTATGAGAAATAGCTCAGATACTGCCAGAAATATCGGTATCAATACCAGTATCAGAAATAGCTCAGATACTGGCGGAAATATTGATATTGATACCAGTATCAGAAATGGCTCAGGTACTGCTGGAAATATCGATATTGATACCAGTATCAGAAATGGCTCAGATACTCCCGGAATTATCGGTATTGATATCAGTATGAGAAATAGCTCAGATACTGCCAGAAATATCGGTATCAATACCAGTATCAGAAATAGCTCAGATACTGGCGGAAATATTGATATTGATACCAGTATCAGAAATGGCTCAGATACTCCCGGAATTATCGGTATTGATATCAGTATGAGAAATAGCTCAGATACTGCCAGAAATATCGGTATCAATATCAGTATCAGAAATAGCTCAGATACTGGCGGAAATATTGATATTGATACCAGTATCAGAAATGGCTCAGGTACTGCTGGAAATATCGATATTGATACTAGGGCTGGGCCAAAAAATCGATTTTTATATTAATCGCGATTTTTTTTTCTCTGGGGATTTTTAAAAATTGATTCTCATACAAGAATCGATTTTTATTTATTTAATGGTGGGGTAAAGAGTTCGGGTGGCTCCGTGGAAATACTCTGCCCGCTGTCTCTTTTGTCATCTACACTTCCGGAAATAGAAGCACGTGTGTCACCATAGTAACCAGAATGCCGGCGAATTCACGCGACAAAATGGCGGAGTGCAGCGAGCGGAGTACTTTCACAGAGCCAGAACTCTTTCCCACACCGCCCCACTTCAAATCTAACGTATGGACTTTATTTGGTTTTTATAAAAAGCACGGGGCAGGAGAGCTGGATATGAGGAAAGGCATATAAAAGCTTTGTCGCAGTCAAATCTCTTACTGTGGTAACACCACGAACATGACGGCGCACATCCTTCGCCACCACCCAGAGAGGTCTGTGCTCTCTGACAGGCTGGGTCCGCGTTTACTCGAGAGGTAAAGATACTGGCGGTGGCAGCTAATGTCAGGCCCCGGGTAGTTTAATTAATTATTCATTAACGTGGCGTGTTTGTCATGAAACAATCGTGTTGCCGTAGCGTGTTATTAGCGGTTTGTTTACCGGCAGCTGTAAAACACAACGGATCACCAACATGACAACGCTGGATGAGAACATATTCACCACACGTCCTGACCGGTGTAGCTATTAGTGTTAGCAGTTGCTACCAATAGCATCTGTATCCACAAGGAAAATAACGACGTGGATTTATTGTCGTTTCCATCACGTAGCCTCTGTAGCAACTGAACCGGGTAGAAGAAGACAACTTTAGGTAAGAAAATCAAGTTTTATTCAACGCTAGACAACTTTTAAAATGAGCAACTATAGGCTGTATTGTCTCGGTTCTATTCGGGTAACTCAGTTCAGTTCGTGGTCGGAAACTAAAGACTCGGGTCGGGTCGGTTACGGGTCCAAAAATTGCAGGTCCATTCAGGTTTGGACTCCCGAACTTATGATAATAGCTCGGGTTGGGTCGGTTTTGGGCCGAATTTTCACGGCTCCATTCGGGGTCGGGTCCATGAAAGTGGACCCGTAAAGACTTCTAAACCAGAGGTCTTCAACCCTGGTCCTCGAGGCACCCTATCCAGCAGGTTTTAGAGGTTTCCCAGCTTCAACACACCTGATTTTAATTAATGGTCGTTATCAGGTTGTCCTCAAAGTCTGCAGAAGTCTGTTGATGACACAGCCACTTGTATCACGGTGTGAAGAAGAAGGGGAAACATCTAAAACCTGCTGGATAGGGTGCCTGGAGGACCAGGGTTGAACACCTCTGCTCTAAACTACAGAAATTGCACATTTTTTTTAAATATTAAAACTTATTTAATCTTTATATTTTTAATATTATTTCATACTTAAAATAATTATATAATAATAATAAGAATATATTAATATTATATATAATAATCAATACTTACATATAATATTAAATATTATTTATTATTATGATTTTTATATTTCAATAACTGAGTTATAAAAATCGCAATACTTGGTAAAATCGAAATGCAATACTTGTTTAATCAGAATCGCAATATAAATCGAATCGGGACCCAAAAATCGTAGGAGAATCGAATCGGCACAAAAGTGTATTGGCCCAGCCCTTATTGATACCAGTATCGGAAATGGCTCAGGTACTGCCAGAAATATCGATATCGACACCAGTATCAGAAATAGCTCCAATACTGCCAGAAATATCGATATCGATACCAGTATCAGAAATAGCTCAGATACTCCCGGAATTGTCGGTATCAATAGCAGTATTAGAAATAGCTCCGATACTGCTGGAATTATCGGTATCGATACCAGTATCCGAAATGGCTCCGGTACTGCCGGAAATATCGGTATCGATACCAGTATCCGAAATGGCTCCGGTACTGCCGGAAATATCGGTATCGAAACCAGTATTAGAAATAGCTCCGATACTGCCGGAAATATCGGTATCGAAACCAGTATCAGAATTGGCACAGGTACTGCTGGAATTATCGGTATCGATACCAGTATCAGAAATGGGTCAGGTACTGCTGGAAATATCGATACCAGTTTTAGAAATAGCTCAGATACTGTCGAAATTATCGGTATCGATACCAGTATCAGAATTGGCTCAGGTACTGCCGGAGTTATCGAGTCTAGGAGTCCAGGATTGGAGTCCTCTACAGGAGTAGTACAAGATTTACTGGTTACTTCGTTACACTACCAGAAAAAAGAAACTGCCCTCGAATTTTTGTCGAAAATTAGTTGCTTCTTTTGTTTTAAGCCCTTGAAATTTAGCTGCACTCTTCAATGTCGTCATGCGTATAATCAATTAGAATTTTCGCTCAACCAATTTTCACAGTGAACGCACCACTAAAGTGTGAAGAAACGTGAGGTGAATAAAGCTGTAACTGACTTAGGTTTAAAGACGTTATAAAACGACTACAAAGAAGACTTATTTTAGTTCAACTGCACTTGCATTTTGCTATACTGTTTTATACTGTTTTATTTAAAAATAAATATAGACATAAATGGCTTGGATTTGCTGTATTTCATCACATTTTACAACAATGATAATTATATTACAGTCAGGCACAGTGCAGTTCTTTTTAATATCATACTCGGATCGGTAGTCGGTAACGGCCGATACTCCCAGATCAAGAATCAGAATCGGTATATGGAGGGAAAAAATGGTATCGATAAATCTCTTTTTTGCACAAATTCCTGAAAAGGAGTTCATTGGCCTGTTGTGGTCCATTCACCTGTTGCTTTAAGACAAAGGAGTATAAGAGGTCTGGATTTGATATCTGGTATTGAGCTGGTATCTGACTGATGTTTGCCTGGAGCTACTGATGTTCAAGGAGATTTTAATGCAAATGAAGGTCATCATTGGGTTGGAAAACAAACCAACAACATGAATCCTTCAGAGATGGTAATAAGCTCAGGATGTAACTGCAAAGAAGTTACACCCAAGCATCCAAACATCCTGGGTATATTTCATCAGGTCATCTGTAAAGCCTCTTACATTGAGCTAAAGGTCAACATGTCGATCAGAGCTGGAGTGGTTCATTTCTAATCCATTGTGGTGTTGGATAAAAGCAAAATCGTAAGAGCTGTCGACGTCTGAGTACTTCTGGACCTGACTATATTTAAACTCAGGTTAATCCTACTCATAGCTGTTTTCTTCTTAAACCAAACAGTTGGTCTTCTACAGCTCTGATTTTTACAATTAGATACACGTCCATGTTCACATTTCAGACCTGCAGGTTCCACAGAAACACAGGGTAATTAACGCTTATCAGGAAATTAAAGGAAATAATGGAGTGATTTGGTACAAAAGCATCCGGGTGAGTTTTAGTGAGCAAGTCTGAGCTGGACGGCCGTGATGTCTGATCCTTCAGACAACACTGCAGGAAGAACTGTCATTAATCAGGAGTTGATGCAATCACATGGACAAGAGGTTACTAGGGAAACCTTTGTCAACACAACAGTACGATCTACATTAACTCATGACTCATAACGTGACTCATAAAAACGCAACAGCGCAAAAAGAAGAAGCCTGATCCAGTCCTTGTATGGAGGTGACATTTCCACCACTGCGTAGGTATGGACCATGACTCCACTGGGATACACCACTACCCCGTAGTGATGGACCACCACGGCGTAGGTATGGACCATCACCCCGTAGGGATGGACCATGACTCCACTGGGATACACCACTACCCCGTAGGGATGGACCACCACGGCGTAGGTATGGACCATCACCCCGTAGGGATGGACCATGACTCCACTTGGATGGACCACCACTGCCTAGGTATTGACCCTGACTCCACTGGGATACACCACTACCACGTAGGGATGGACCACCACGGCGTAGGTATGGACCGTCACCCCGTAGGGATGGACCATGACTCCACTTGGATGGACCACCACTGCCTAGGTATGGACCCTGACTCCACTGGGATACACCACTACCCCGTAGGGATGGACCATGACTCCACTGGGATGGACCATGACTCCACGGGGATGGACCATGACTCCACTGGGATGGACCACCACCACGTAGGGATGGACCATGACTCCACTGGGATGGACCACCACCGCGTAGGGATGGACCATGACTCCACTGGGATGGATCATGACTCCATTGGGATGGACCACCACCACGTAGGGATGGACCACGACTCCATTGGGATGGACCACCACCGCGTAGGGACGGACCACGACTCCACTGGGATGGACCACCACCGCGTAGGGACGGACCACGACTCCACTGGGATGGACCACCACCGCGTAGGGACGGACCACGACTCCACTGGGACGGACCACCACCGCGTAGGGACTTACCACGACTCCACTGGGACGGACCACCACCGCGTAGGGACGGACCATGACTCCACTGGGATGGACCACCACCCGTAGGGATGGACCACGACTCCACTGGGATGGCCCACCACCGCGTAGGGATGGCCCACCACCCCGTAGGGACGGACCACCACCCCGTAGGGACGGACCACCACCCCGTAGGGATGGACCACGACTCCACTGGGATGGCCCACCACCGCGTAGGGATGGCCCACCACCGCGTAGGGATGGACCACCACCCCGTAGGGACGGACCACCACCCCGTAGGGACGGACCATGACTCCACTGGGATGGACCACGACTCCACTGGGATGGACCACGACTCCACTGGAATGGACCACGACTCCACTGGGATGGACCATGACTCCACTGGGACGGACCACCACCGTGGAGGGATGGACCATGACTCCACTGGGACGGACCACCACCGCGTAGGGACGGACCATGACTCCACTGGGATGGACCACCACCACGTAGGGACGGACCATGACTCCACTGGGATGGACCACCACCACGTAGGGACGGACCATGACTCCACTGGGATGGACCACCACCACGTAGGGACGGACCATGACTCCACTGGGATGGACCACCACCACGTAGGGATGGACCACGACTCCACTGGAATGGACCACGACTCCACTGGAATGGACCACGACTCCACTGGGATGGACCATGACTCCACTGGGATGGACCACCACCACGTAGGGATGGACCACGACTCCACTGGAATGGACCACGACTCCACTGGGACGGACCATGACTCCACTGGGATGGACCACCACCACGTAGGGATGGACCACGACTCCACTGGAATGGACCACGACTCCACTGGAATGGACCACGACTCCACTGGGATGGACCATGACTCCACTGGGATGGACCACCACCGTGGAGGGATGGACCATGACTCCACTGGGACGGACCACCACCGCGTAGGGATGGACCATGACTCCACTGGAATGGACCACGACTCCACTGGGATGGACCATGACTCCACTGGGATGGACCACCACCGTGGAGGGATGGACCATGACTCCACTGGGACGGACCACCACCGCGTAGGGACGGACCATGACTCCACTGGGATGGACTACCACCACGTAGGGACTGACCATGACTCCACTGGGATGGACCACCACCACGTAGGGACGGACCATGACTCCACTGGAATGGACCACGACTCCACTGGGATGGACCATGACTCCACTGGGATGGACCACCACCGTGGAGGGATGGACCATGACTCCACTGGGACGGACCACCACCGCGTAGGGACGGACCATGACTCCACTGGGACGGACCACCACCGCGTAGGGACGGACCATGACTCCACTGGGATGGACCACCACCCGTAGGGACGGACCATGACTCCACTGGGATAGACCACCACCCGTAGGGACGGACCATGACTCCACTGGGATAGACCACCACCCGTAGGGACGGACCATGAATCCTCTGGGATGAATCACCACCACGTAGGGACGGACTACGACTCCACTGGGATGGACCACCACCACGTAGGGATGGACCATGACTCCACTGGGATAGACCACCACCCGTAGGGACGGACCATGAATCCTCTGGGATGAATCACCACCACGTAGGGACGGACTACGACTCCACTGGGATGGACCACCACCACGTAGGGATGGACCATGACTCCACTGGGATAGACCACCACCCGTAGGGACGGACCATGAATCCTCTGGGATGAATCACCACCACGTAGGGATGGACTACGACTCCACTGGGATGGACCACCACCGCGTAGGGATGGACCATGACTCCACTGGGACGGACCACCCCCCGTAGGGACGGACCATGACTCCACTGGGATGGACCACCACCGCGTAGGGACGGACCACGACTCCACTGGGACGGACCACCACCGCAGAGGGATGGACCATGACTCCACTGGGATGGACCACCACCGCGTAGGGATGGACCATGACTCCACTGGGACGGACCACCACCCGTAGGGACGGACCACGAATCCACTGGGATGGATCACCACCACGTAGGGACGGACCACGACTCCACTGGGACGGACCACCACCGCGTAGGGACGGACCACGACTCCACTGGGACGGACCACCACCGCGTAGGGACGGACCACGACTCCACTGGGACGGACCACCACCGCGTAGGGACGGACCACGACTCCACTGGGACGGACCACCACCGCGTAGGGACGGACCACGACTCCACTGGGACGGACCACCACCGCGTAGGGACGGACCACGACTCCACTGGGACGGACCACCACCGCGTAGGGACGGACCACGACTCCACTGGGACGGACCACCACCGCGTAGGGACGGACCACGACTCCACTGGGACGGACCACCACCGCGTAGGGACGGACCACGACTCCACTGGGACGGACCACCACCGCGTAGGGACGGACCACGACTCCACTGGGACGGACCACCACCCACTGGGATGGACCACCACCCGTAGGGACGGACCATGACTCCACTGAGATGGACCACCTCCTGTAGGGATGGACCATCACCCTGTAGGAATGTGTGTTGTGGTTGGATGAATCAGTATTACAGATCTTTTTTTTTTTTTTTTTGGAAGGAATGGGTGCTCTGGATCAAACAGCAGGTCCAGCAGCAGGTCCAACATACAGGCTCCGTGATGGTCCGTGGTTCTACCAGTGTCCCTGCTGAGGCTCATTCCCTCTCCTGTGATGGCAGCGTTAATGTGGACTAGTACGCTCAGATTTCAGAGCAGCACATGTGCTACACGTCCTGGTGGTGACCACACCCTCTCCTGGCATGCTGGTGCATTTTTCAGCAAGGCAGCGTAGAACAACATTCTGCACGTTTCAGAGGAAGGAGAGGGTGTGGCTGCAGTCCTGACCCGTCCACCTCAGAGACCATTAACCCCTGCTGTTGGACGTCTCATGACCTGTCTGCGGAGGGAATGGGATAAAAGAACCCCTGAATGACCTCATACTGGAACTGATGGGCTTTCAGAGCCCTTTGATGTGAGAAGGAACGTTGCAAAGCTTTACAGCCAGTGTTGCAGAACGTAAATGTAAACGAATTAAACGAACCTGCCATGAACCATTGTGGGTTGATACTGCTCATCAGGCTTTCATTAACTTTCACACCTGTTGTCTGTCTTTTATTGAACGGATTCATGTGGTTTCTTCCAGGTAACGGGTCTGAAGTCCCTGTATGAGGCAGAGTTGGCCGACGCCCGCCGGGTTCTGGATGAGACCGCCAGAGACAGAGCCCGGCTCCAGATCGACCTGGGAAAGGCGCAGGCCGACCTGGAGGAGGCCACGCGCAGGTGAGACCATGCGTCCAACGCAAATCTGGAATCTGGGTCAGGTGGACCTGCAGAGTCGCAGCCCGTAACCGTCTTCCTGTCGGTCCGTTGCAGCGCCAAGAAGAAGGACGGCGACCTCGCTGCAGCTCTGTCGAGGGCCGGCGGTCTGGAAGGTCAGCTGAATAAGAGCGAAGCTTCTCTCGCCACGGCTGTGAGTCAGAACGCCGCTCTGACCTCAGAGCTCGCTGACATCAAGAGCCTGCTAGCCAAGGTGGGTACTGCAGGGGCTGCTGGGTAAAACTGGGAGGTGCTTGAAGAGAACCGTCCCTTCAATGTTTGTATTTCAGCTGAGGAGGATTGTTAATTAAAGCCTTTAGCTCGTTGGAGGTGTGGTGAGATGCTTTTAAAAATATTTTTTAATATATATTTTATTTATATTTTTGTTTATAGTTCTTTAAAATACTTCTTGGTATCCTATTTCAAATATTTTGAGTATATTTTATCATCTTGTATTAATATATTTTAGATTTGATTAGTGTATATTTGTATTATATATTGAGAGCTTGTAGAACTTTTTTGAATTATATTTCTAATATTTCCTTTTAGTATTTTGAGTCGGTTTGGCAACAAAAAGCAAATGCAGTGGAATCACGCAAAGAAATCCAATCCCATGTCATCTCTCACCGTCGCCATGACGACTGTTTTCATTAGGGGTGCTCCGATCGATCGGTGACCTGATCGGATCGGCCGATATGCATATGATCGGGATCGGTCAGAATTGTCATTAAAGCCGATCAAAAGAGCCGATCAAAAACGCTCTATTCTCGTGCGCATACACTGTGTATAGACCTTTTCGGACCAGCCCCCCAGAAGTACCCCGTCCGCCATTGCTGGGTTGTGCTACAGAGCGACACTTTCACCGGCTCGCAGATTAACCAGTGTTTTTCTCTTTCCACAAATATATATTTTTATAATGTCGAGTCGGTCGAGTGGGAATACATGTTCCGTCATAAACTGTGGCAACAATGGCGTGAAAATTCAACAATGGAAGAAGAAAGTATGAAATACACAAGCCTTTACTGCACGAAGACCGCCTTGTTTGCAGAACAAGAAGTTAGGAAGATGTGGGTGAAAATTATCAACAGAAAGGACTTTGTTCCAAATGAATACAGCCGGGTGAGTTTTCGTTAACATTCAATCTCGTACTACTCATAATCTCGCTGAGAGTCCCGGACGATTCTGGCCGAAAGAACAGCAGTATGAGGCTACTGTAGCCCTCGGCACTAGCACAAGCCTATAAATCAATGAATGAATGAATGAATGAATTAGGAGAATGATTGAATAAATTAAATATAAGATTAACACATAGCCTAATTTACCGCTAGCGTTAACGTTACAGTAGCATAATCTATGGCTTGTTGACGTTAGTTATAGCCAGCGTTGCAGCGTTCCACAGTTTTTAGTGTTTGATTATGGGAATAGATCATGCTATTTCCATAACCAATCATTAAAAACAGCGATAAACTACCTTCATCTGTAACTGGAGGCCACTGCCTAACATCATCAATCCAAGACATGTCTGCGTTATCCGTAACAGATGCTCCACGCTGCTGTGTTTGGGTTAGTTGGTGGAGCACCGCACACTCCAGTTATGGCGGGGCCACTAGGGGGCGCATGTCCATAATTTGCAAGTCGAAAAGGTCTAAGACAGCAAGAAACAAAGGGAAATAAATACAATCGGTGATCGGTATCGGATCGGCCGATATTGATTTCAGTGATCGGTGATCGGTGATCGGCCCCAAAAACCCTGATCGGAGCACCCCTAGTTTTCATCCTCTGCATTGAGTTTCATCCATCCTTACATCCATCCCTGCATCCATCCATACATCCCTCCTTGCATTCTCCCTTGCATCCCTCCTTGCATCTATCCATACATCCCTCCTTGCATCCATCCCTGCAATCATCCATACATCCCTCCTTGCATTCTCCCTTGCATCCCTCCTTGCATCTATCCATACATCCCTCCTTGCATCCATCCCTGCAATCATCCATACATCCCTCCTTGCATTCTCCCTTGCATCCCTGCATCCATCCATACATCCCTCCTTGCATTCTCCCTTGCATCCCTCCTTGCATCCATCCATACATCCCTCCTTGCATCCCTCCTTGCATCCATCCATACATCCCTCCTTGCATTCTCCCTTGCATCCCTCCTTGCATCCATCCATACATCCCTCCTTGCATCCCTCCTTGCATCCATCCATACATCCCTCCTTGCATTCTCCCTTGCATCCCTCCTTGCATCCATCCATACATCCCTCCTTGCATCCATCCATACATCCCTCCTTGCATCCATCCATACATCCCTCCTTGCATCCCTCCTTGCATCCATCCATACATCCCTCCTTGCATCCATCCCTGCAATCATCCATACATCCCTCCTTGCATTCTCCCTTGCATCCCTCCTTGCATCCATCCATACACCCCTTCTTGCATCCATCCATACATCCCTCCTTGCATTCTCCCTTGCATCCCTCCTTGCATCCATCCATACACCCCTTCTTGCATCCATCCATACATCCCTCCTTGCATCCATCCATACATCCCTCCTTGCATCCCTCCTTGCATCCATCCATACATCCCTCCTTGCATCCATCCATACACCCCTTCTTGCATCCCTCCTTGCATCCATCCATACATCCCTCCTTGCATCCATCCATACATCCCTCCTTGCATCCATCCATACATCCCTCCTTGCATCCCTCCTTGCATCCATCCATACATCCCTCCTTGCATTCTCCCTTGCATCCATCCTTGCATCCATCCATACATCCCTCCTTGCATCCCTCCTTGCATCCATCCATACATCCCTCCTTGCATCCCTCCTTGCATCCATCCATACATCCCTCCTTGCATCCCTCCTTGCATCCATCCATACATCCCTCCTTGCATCCCTCCTTGCAGCCACTCTTGCATCCCTCTTACGATTTTCTGCATTGCCAGTTCACCCAGCGCTCGTTTATCCTCTGTTACACCTCTATTACTGCCCCCCAAGGTGGAACAGTGGCTGTGTGAAGGGGGTTTATTGAAACTAGTTTTAATAACGTTCAGGTCGGTTAAAAACGTCATCATTTTACTTGATTCACAGAGAGACGGGAGGACATGTTTTACTTCTTTGAGGGTGGCATGAATCAGAGGATGTGTTTGTTTCCTGTGAGCTGATGTCTGTCGTTGCTCTGAACGCTGTGCAGGCAGAGGACAGCCATGCTGTTGCCAAGCGCCAGCTGGAGGCAGAAACACTGATGCGGGTGGACTTGGAGAACCGCTGCCAGTCTCTGAGTGAAGAGCTGGAGTTCAGGAAAGGCATGTTTGAAGAGGTAAGACGTGTCTGTGCTCCCTGCAGTCACCAGCGGTTTCTGTGGACCCCAAATATTGAATTTTAGAAAACCTGTGATGACATGAGCATCATAATGTGTTGAACCACCAAGCTCCCACTAGATGACAGCAGAAGACCACAGAGAAGGCTTTTATGTTTTTACAAAACTATTTCCAAACAGAAGGGGCTTGTCTTCTGGAAGTGTTTTCCTGAAGGATCTCTCAAAGCCATTGTGTTCTGGTGTTCAGGAGATCCGGGAGTCTCGACGTCGACAGGAGCAGAGGATTGTGGAGGTGGACTCTGGAGTCCGGCAGGACTACGAGTTCAAGCTGGCTCAGGCTCTGCAGGTACGTTCGGGACCTGAACCGGACTGAGCTGCAGTCAAGGTTCATGTCTGTAATGGCCCAAACAGTCACCAGCCCTATTTCAGTTCTGAGACATAAAATGATCCAATCCAAAGACATGCATGTCAGGTTAATTGATAATTCCAAATTGCCCATAGGGTGTGAATGTGAGTGTGAACGTTGTGTGTCTGTATGTGTGACCCTGCGATGGACTGGCGACCTGTCCAGGGTGAACCCCTGCCTTTCACCCGTAGACAGCTGGGATAGGCTCCAGCAGATCCCCGTGACCCTTCAAGGATGAAACGGGTATAGAAAATGGATGGATGGACATAAAATGATGAATGTTAGTTCACCATGAGCTTGTGAGAATATTTCAGTAGAATAGTTTTTGATAAACTGAGCTGTTGTTGCCACATGCAGCTGTGTTTAGCAAATACAGGTGTTGCTTGTGGCAAGAAGAAGTGCAACTCCTGTGGGCTTATTTTTTTTTCCATTCGACTTCTTTTAATGTGTTTAACGTGCGTTCCCAGCCGTTAAACACCTTCAGCTCACTGAAAGCAGTCTAGAGGAGCTTTGCAGATTCAGTCGCTCGTTTCTTAGCTGCCTCTGCTGTTATGTCCACTGTACCTCTGTGAGCTAGTTTGGTTTTCAGTGTGCAACATAGTGCTCTGAAGCAGAACTCAGTTCTCACCAGAGACAACCAGAAGTCCCCATGAAAAGAGTAGAAGAGAGCAGAGCAGCTGGCAGCATCTGGCTGCAGGTGGCAGCAGCTGTTGTACAACTTGAACTCTCACACGTAGGATTTGCTTCATTGCTACTACACCTCTGAGCTAGGTAAAGGACGTAAAAGGAAGATGCACAGAGGAACCTGCACCACCACCCAACAGCTGCTGCTGTGATTACAGAGCGTCAGACGAGCGGGAACGCCAACGGTGGCTTTGGTCCTGGGTGTAGCTGGTGCATGAAAGCATAAATCAGACTGCACCGATCAGAGGCAGACACACAAACTCCAACTGACTGCAGATTGAACTGTTTTCTGGCCTTTAGTGTACATCACATTAGAGCATACATGTCCAGGCTTCATCAGCATTCACATTTACATTTGATTTTTATTGATTTTAATAGACATTCAGTAATAATGACAACAGTTTAAAGGCACATTAACGATCTTAAGTGCAAATGTAACTCTTCAACAGCTCCAAGTCAGTTACTAAGAGGTTGGTTGAGGGAAGAAATGTGCTCTTCATCCTTTGTTGAGTAGCGATCATGTCTGTAGACGTGAGTAACGAGCTCGTTTCTGTACCTCCACCAGGACTTGAGGAAACAGCATGATGAGCAGGTGTCTCTCTACAAGGAGGAGCTGGAACAAACCTTTAAGGCCAAGGTGAGACACAGACCTCCCCTCCTTTATCACCTGCCGGTGCTCTGGTCCTCACTCATGCTCGTCTCTGTCTCCTTCCAGCTGGACAACGCTAAAGTGTCGTCAGACCTGAACGACAAGGCCGTGGGTGCAGCGAGGGAGGAGCTGCAGGAGTCTCGCGTGAGGATCGAGAGCCTCGGCTATCAGCTGAGCGCCCTGCAGAAACAGGTAGAGCTCTGACGAGGCTCCCGCCCTCTGACATGTGAACTGCTCTGGTGTTTCTGGTGGTGAAGTGATGGACGTCTGGACGTCTCCAGGTGGCTGCATCAGAAGACCGCATCAGAGAGCTGGAGGACATCCTGTCAGCCGAGCGTGACAGGCACCGCCGCGTCATCGAGGGGAAAGAGCAGGAGATGAGCGAACTGAGAGACAGGATGAACGCCCAGCTCAGCGAATACCAGGAGCTGCTGGACGTGAAGCTGGCGCTGGACATGGAGATCAACGCCTACAGGAAGCTGCTGGAGGGGGAGGAGCACAGGTACGAGCCCACCTGAAGACTCAGGGGTGATCCATGACATAACATGAAGTCGTCCAGGCCTTTAGCCTTCAACACGTGCTCGTCGTCTAATGACGCTGGTCTTCCTCTTTCAGACTCAAACTGTCCCCCAGCCCGTCCTCTCGAGTGACTGTTTCCAGGGTAACAGGATCTTCCTCCTCCCGCTCCTCGAAGAGGAAAAGAGCGGATGTGGAGGGTCAAGATGTGTCGGAGATGGGAAGAGGAGGGGAGCAGCTGCTGGTGTCGGAGGACGCCACGGCCAGCGGAGCGGTCAGCATCTCACCAACCGACATGGACGGAAATGCAGTCACACTGACCAACGAGACGGAGCAGGTTCGTAGGACGGACGGGTGTCCAGCTCTGTCCAGCTCAGCGTTTGTCTCAGAGTTTGTCTCAGGGTTTATCGAAACTTCCAGCTCAGTGTTCATCTCAGTGTTATGTGGCATCAGTTGCTCTCCTCTCTCATACTGCATGTAAGGATTTTAATTTCAAGGTTCCTCTAAACCATGTGTTTTGCAGGACCAACCTCTGGGCAACTGGAGACTGAACAGACAAGTCGACGACGGAGAGGAAATCGTCTACAAGTTCTCCCCGAAGTTTGTCCTCAAGGCTGGACAGTCGGTGACGGTGAGATGAGTCAGAGTTTTTCAGGAGCTTTTCATGACTGATGCCAGTGTGAGGGTCAGTATATGATTCATACCTGTGCAGGTGTCACAGAAGTGAAGAGATCTGCTGAATATCCAGATGTTCCAGATGTTTTCCATGGGAAGTTTGGCTGAGGGATTGTAGGAAAATGCTACTATTTGATGTTGGATTGGGTGCGCAGCATTTTCCTGTAACACAAGATTAGAAGGGCCGTGCACAGATGAATGGTTGAAATGATTAATGTGTGACTGGACTTCACTCTAACTGGGTAATACTTGAAACCACTGGGATTAGTGAAAAGCCTGTTGATGCATGTGGCTAGGAAGTTTTTGAACTGTTAAATCTCTCCCTGGGCTCCACCTAACAATCAGTGACGTGTACAGGTGTGGTCTGCTGATGCTGGTGTGGCCCACAGTCCACCATCTGACCTGCTGTGGAAGAGCCAGGCTTCCTGGGGAACAGGAAATGACATCGTTACTTCTCTGGTGAACTCAGACGGAGAGGTAAAGACATCCGTGCATGGCTTGCTGCAGCCCTCATGTTTGCTTCATTCATGTTTAGCGGATAGCTTATCTGTGTGTAACCCTGTTCTGCAGGAGGTAGCCAGAAGGACCGTCACAAAGACTCAGGTGGAGATAGAAAACGGCGATGGGGACGAAGAGGAAGTGGTACAAACGGTGACTACTCTAGTTTTTTCCTCCTGAACAAAAAAAAAAAGAGCTTTCTTCATTAATTTATTCTTTGTTTCTTCTACAGGGCAAAGTGTCCTCCAGAGAGTGCGCCATCATGTGAAGCTTTCCTGCTAAGTCGATGGCTTTTATCTTCTCATTTTATATAAAAATATAATTTTTTATGATTGTTCTTGTTCTCAAGAGCCACTCTGACATGAACCCAGCTCATCATTTAGTGTTTCTATTGTTAGGCAAGACTTAGAGAAAACAGAGGCCCGTAATTTCCAGAAACTCTTGAGTATATTTCAGAGCAGTCACATGGAGGACGTGGATCCAGAAAGAGAAGCTGGTGTTTCAGCTGAACATGCCTGCCCTTTTATTTTCATTTTCATTAGTATACATGTCAGTTACTCATTTCCTTGTCTTTTAATCCTCCTCTCTGAATGTTTCTTATTTACATTTACTAGTGTGTCAAACCAAATGAAATTTGCTTGCTGCATATTTGTGTGTTTATTTTTTTTATGTACATGTTCCTTTGATCTACATAAAAATGCAGCCTGTTGAGACGATGCATTTATACTGAACCCTCCCCTCCCCCGGTCAAAAACTAGCCAGGACAAACACTGCTGGTTTGCAGCCAGTTGTGAGGTGTTTGGACCTCCACAGATGAACCATGATGGTTGCATCACCGGTTGAGAGGTGTTTGGACCTCCGCAGATGAACCATGATGGTTGCATCACCGGTTGTGAGGTGTTTGGACCTCCACAGATGAACCATCATGGTTGCATCACCGGTTGAGAGGTGTTTGGACCTCCGTAGATGAACCATGATGGTTGCATCACCGGTTGAGAGGTGTTTGGACCTCCACAGATGAACCATCATGGTTGCAGCTTCACCTGCTGCTGACTGTGAAACAGAAAACTGACTGACGTCCTCCAGCCAACCTTTGTACCCCTTGTATCTGCTCTTGCTTATGACTTCCAATATATAAATGAGATGAGACCTCTTGTGGGATTAACGACAAACATTTTTGTTTAGAAGGGTTTGAAGTTGCAGCTTCAGTTGGTGATGTAGCACATTTTGGGGTTAAGTTAACTGTTATTGTCCTGTAGTAGAAGTACAAGATTGTTTTGAACACTGTTTCTGATATGGGTTATGGATGAAGCAGGAGGTTTGATCAGTTGTTTGCCTTTAACGCTCTGCAGTGGAAAAAGAAAACAACCATTGAATGTCTTCATCTAAAGGTCTTTGCACAGCAGATGTGCTCTTTTTGTCTGCGATGAAGTCACACGTTAATTTCTTTTCAAACTCCCGTCATGACAATACAGGCTCTTCACATCAATTACATAATTTTGTTGGGATAATGCCCGTAAAGCATGTCGGTATTTTACCTCCCAGTGATTTGCAGTTTCATGTGCAAAGACCTTTAGACTATATGACCTGGTGGTCGGTGTTGGAGACAGGAAGCTTTAATAACAATGAAAACTTGAGCTCTTTAAGCTTTGACCTTCTGCAGTTCTGAGTTCAGCCACTCTCCGCATGGATAAGTCTTAGTCGGTCTCTTCCTTGGCACATTTATTCTTCTAGTTGCTTCTGCCATGATGTCCACTGTAGCTCTAGTCATCGGCGTGTGACGGTGCTGTTGAACGATGCGCCATCAGAGATGACCGGTACAGGGGGCCAGAGTTACTCTGGGGGGTTTCTGTTGATCGCAGGGATGGAGTACCACGAGAGATGGACCTTTCAGTTGAAACTGACAGTTAAACAAAAAAAAAAAAACAAAAACATGCTGCTTTTTGTTAGTTAAATCCTCAGTGGAAAGGTTTGAGACCAGTTGTTGGGTTCTGTCTTGCATCTAGCTACTGTAAATTCAGATATTTTAATCCGGTTAAATCCTACAACCAGCAACGATGGTTGAAAGTAGGGAGTGAGGGGTTTTCTGGCTAAAACAAAACAAAAAGCTCAAACTACACGAGAGACCAGAAATATTGTGTGGATATAGACACCCGGCGGTATATTCATCCAACCATCCTTCATTGGAGGCACAGTGTGACAGTGTAGAGACAAGAGAGCCCCGGGCCTTTTGTTCTCCAGAAAATCTTTCCAGCTACGTCAGAGACTACTAGAAGATATGATACCTGTAGTACCTACAGTAGTGATACCTGTAGTCCTAGGCTAACTGACACTGATGCCTGATAGACCTCTAGATTGAGACCTCTTGGAGGCGTCTCTATCAGGTGCCTGTACCACCTCAACTGGCTGATCTCTGTATGGAGAGTATTGGGTCTCCTCTTAGCTTCTCCCAGAATTCCTCACATCTCACGGACTAAACCCAGCCACGCCAAGGAGAAAACCCATTTCAGCCTTTTGCATTGTGGTTGAAGATGAGGGTAAGGACATAGACCACCTCGTCAAATGCCAGTTGTGCTCCCACTAAGGTACATCGGCTTCAGCATTTTAAACTTGTGTTTGCAGTGAAGACTCTCTTCTTCCCCGATGGAGGAATGCTACTACAGTTAAGAGGCAACCAGTGAAGTGGGCATTGGGTCTTCTCTCGTGATTCTAGGATACGGTGCCTCTTAAGCGCCATGATAGATGCTCTTGTAGCTGTTCCTTGAATTTGTCTCCTTGAGAATCTTGAATGGAGAGTACGTGTACACAGATTTGTCTTTAAAATCTTAGGGATATATTAGCATGCAGAAACTGACTATTGCCCTACAGTCCCAAAGCCACCCCCTCAATTATACCTTTGGAGATACAGCAGTCTTTTACAAGACTAGGAAACGTTAGACTTTTCAAATCCAGCCCATGATCCCATGATAATCTAGAGGGATGATAAAGGAGATGGTTAGCTAGATTGGACTTTCCCCCTGCCTGGCAGCTTATTTGGCTGATGAATGTAAGATCAGATAAGAGGCAGAAGTCCCATGCTCTCCCACCTTGAGAAGGGAGAGCACCATCCAGGTAATACTGAGTACTACAAAAGGTCCTCGGAGCCCAGCAGCATCAAGAGCCTTCAGGAATTCCCTCCGCACAAATCTGATCCAACCTCAGAAGCTCGCCACTGCAGACTACCTCAACAGTATCAGAGTTGGACCCAGATCCCAGCAGCCTCCAGTTCTGCGTTCAGTTGTTTGAGAGCTGTCTCCACAGCTGGACACTTTCCAGTCAAGCTCCAGGCATGACTTCTTGACTGAGCACACCCTCTTCCGATGGTTCCAGTCCACCCATCTGTTCCTGTCAATGGCTTCGGTGTTTGTGAGTGCTGCAAGGCTCGTCTGGTTTATATCCGATGAACCGGGAGTTCCCCCAGCTTACCGAGCTCAGAAGTGAAGCTCACTTCAGGTGTCCACCAGTTCGTCCTTGGGTTGCAGCCAACGCTGGCACCTGGTCAGTCAAACGTTAAGTCACTGTTGAGTGCAGGTAGATCCACAGTGGTGGGGATCTACTCAACAGCCAGTCCTTCGCAGCAGACCTCACCTAATGTGAATTCACTGGTTTAGTTTTTAGCCTTTCGTCTTTTCTGCCATCTGGTCGGTTTCACCGCCAGGTCATGGACAGCTGGGTTCCTCTTCCTCCCACGAGTTCAGAACATATGACTCGGATCCAAAGCTGGTCAACTGTAACTCCTGGTGATCTAGTTTTAGTACATTTGAGCCTCATTGTGTTTGAATATGGTGTTTGTTACAGACGGACCATGTCTCCCAGAGAAGCTTAAAAACAAGTCACCTCTTGGGTGGGTGGAGTCTCACATAGGCGCCTCTACAGAGACCCCTTTGGTCTGGGTAGTCCACCCAACTACTAGAAGCCCATCTTAGACCCTTAGGCCTGACTCCAGGGGAAGGTCTCTATTATTCTCTTTTATATAATGGTCATATGAATTATGTTGGATGTTGGATCTTCAACCCAGACTTGTTTCTCTTGGGAGTTCCATATAAGCTCTGCCATGACGAGGCCCTGATCCCAGGACAAGTCAAGGCCTCGTGGGCTCCAGAATCCAACAATTATGATGATGTGATTGAGGTGATTATCTGAACGACGATATCATCTCAATCTCCAGTCTTTACTGTAGGGCAGCTTTCCTCAGATCTGGTTACCGGGGGGGGGGGGGGTGTTGACCTGGTCCAGTACACCTGATTCACACTGATGGATCAGCATCAGCTGGTCCTCGGGGCTCGTTTCTCACTAGTCCAGGTGTGGGCGTGGTTTCCTGGTGGTTGATCCTCCTGTAAAGCAGGTGTGCTGGAGCAGGGACGCGTGGACCTGGAGGGCCGTGGCCCCCGAGAGCCGGAGCTGAAGAACACTGCTGTAGGACTTTATATGTATTGATGTGAATTATAGGGAATTTCTGTGTTTTTTTTCTAAGTGTGCTGTGCTTTATTTTTTAATTATATTATTTGTATTTTATTTTTTGCTCTTTACTATGTAATCAGTTTGTTCATTTAAAATTTTGTTTTTAGGATTTCTGGGGCGGTAAAGGTTTGGTGCTTATGACCTAAACAGACTGGGAGAAGCTCTTGATCTTAATGTATAAACCAGTAAGGAAACACTATCGCTGCAGTGTTCCACTAAGAGTCTAGTTGGTGACTGAAGGCTTCAGAGAAGAAGGATACAAATAATTTGGGTCTGATTAATTCCTTTGAGAGCTTTTTTTATTCTCAAAATTTAATAGGCAAAGATTTAGTATTAATGTGGGGAGTATGGCATGCAGCAGTCAGTTTTTCATTCATGTTTACCTGTTGACTTAATTTTTGTACATGCAATAAAGGTTTTACACGTTTCTGGTGTCACTGGTAGATTTTTTTTTTGTTTGTTCTTCCTTTAAAAAACACACAAGTTGAGATGCTTCAGTCAATACTAGGGTTGGAAATAGAGAACTGGTTCCTGTAGAGAACCGGTTCGAACCGGTTCCGTGTGTTTCAATTCCATGGAAAGAGATGTTTCACTCATCACCCTCCCTGCCCCTAAATCATATTATTACTTTTACTAAATGGTGGTTAAATCAATCATCTAATAAACAAAGTAAACTTACCTTTGAGTAAATGTAGGTGTGTTTTGTAACTTTCCCCACGTTCAGTTGATTGTGTGGACGGACACATAACTGAACCCACAGCTGCATTCTCCAGAGTTTGTTTTGGTTTGGGAAAGGGAATAAAAATGTCCCTCCAAACGTTCTGGACACCTCGAGTCACTGTTGCAGGTCCCCAGCAGCAATATTTTACCATGGTGTTATTATAGTATAAGAGTATAAAAAAGTATAAAAGTATAAAAAATCTTATCAATTCCCAACCCTAGTCCTGCTCATAAACGCACGGACACCAGTCGCACCTTAAAAAACTGAATATACAGTATGGTCTCAGGAAATGGTCAGGATGTCTGGATGTTACCGGGATGGGGGGGAATATTTCTCCACAGATGGAACAGATTCATTATTCAGGCTGGATATCAGGTTCATCTTACAGGCATGAAAATCTCACCTTTCCGTGAAATTCGCCGTTCCGAAGTCAAAAAGGGTGACCTACGTGACTTGCGTAGATCCGAGGAGTTTTTTGTTTTGTTTTTTTTGGGGGGGGGGGCAACACAGGCTTCTTTCTATTATCTGTAGTTGGTGAATCCACGTCAGGGACGTGTGAGGATGATCTTCGCTGAGGGCTGAGAAGGCTGAAGGTGAAGTTGGAAACATGTGAACCCTGGTCTGTTTTTTTTTTTTACACTCCTTTTCGCCGCTGCTGTTATTTATTGATTCATTAAAACGTAATGGTTTTGAGCCATCTGGGTTTACTGTTCTGGCTCCATCCACTGACCAGACGAGGGTCAATATTTTTCCAGCGCGACATCAGCGTGAGAGAAGACAACAGGGAAGAGCGGCTCACGACAGGCTTCAGTGTGTTTAGACTAAAGCTACTAAGCTGTTGCTGTTATGTACCTATTATTTTTAGTCGCTGCTGTAGCTTTTGTCCTCTCCTCACCTGTCCAGACCTGCTGAGCGGGTAACTAGTAGCGATGTGTGTGAATGTAGCAGTAATTACACAGTAAAAAAAAGAGTGATGTACCACTGGCACTAATGCAAAGATTATCCTTCAGAATGAGTGTGTTAGGGGAAGAGGACGCTGCAGCTCTTAAAAAGATGGATGCAGCCATAAAATGCAGCTGGCAGTGGGCGTGGCTTAACCTGGAGGGCAAGGTTTCAGTGATGGGACAAGAGGTGTCCTTTCACACTGGGCTTTCTTCAAAATAATCGATAGAGGGATTGGCCAGGTGTGTCCTCGGGTACAAGGACATAAATGATGCTATTAAGGACAGGATGTGAAGTCTTTATTATTTATTTTTTATTTTTCACTTTAAATTATTATTATTATTCATTTCTGAATAAAACATGGACAGCACAAGATGCATGTGATGTGTGTGTGTTTGGTGTCTCCTGATGATGGTGAAGAAGGTTCTGAGAAACACATCTAGGAGGCCCACTGGTTCCAGACCTTTAAATGACCAGCAGCTCTCATCTTTGTCAGACTATACATCATAACTCCATAATTCCAGTTCATATCACATCATTTCTGTAGTGCTGAATCAGAACAAGCGTTATCTAAATGGACTCTGAACTGGAATAGAACTGCTCTGAACTGGACGTTCAGTGTGTTGTGGTTTAGTAATGATCCACCTGGTTCCAGCAGAGTCCAGATCCATACCAACGGTCTCGCTTCACTGTGCTGTAACCCCTCATCCTAGACAGGAACAAGGGGGGAGGGGAGCCTAATTATCCTAATTAACAGGAGTTATCCTCCAGTAAAACCAGACCGGGGGGGGGGGGGGGGGGGGGGGGGGGGGGGGGGGCAGCCATCTGCCCGGACCAGTTGGGGGTCTGAGATGGCAGATTAGTCCAGGAACATCTGCTGAGGAGACGCCAGATAAAAGTGCTAATGTCACTATTATACTAGTGAACAAATATTGTTTCACAGTGAATCACTGTTGTCCAGTTATTCCATAAAACAGGGGGCGGGGCCAACTATGTCCCCACCCATGTCTATGAGGTCGTGTAAGGACTTTTAACTGGTTTCCTGTTCAGCTCCGTACCCTGACTAAACCGATGTGAACTGGGAACTGTTGGACCACGTTGTGGATGTTGATCAGCCTTGTATGGGACAGAAATCCTGGATATTACCCATGAGCCACCATTCCCGTGAGTTTGACATGACAGAACTCCCTTCTACTTAAAAATGGTAAATGATCCGAGGAAGACGATGACGCTGGATGAGATTAAAAAGACTCCAACACTCACCCTGCAGTGCTTGTGTTTGTCCCCCGCTGAGCAGGCGGGGGCCAACATGGTGCACGAGGACTCCCCAGCAGGTGGTGGGGGGTGGGGGGTGGTACAGTCAACCTTCAGCTGAGAAAAAGACCTCCCAGTTGCCCCCCCACCCCACCACCACTCAGTCCAGTTTACTATCTGGGAAGAACAAACGGAGATCAGATGACACATCCGGGCCTCATCTGGTGTCGTTTTGGCCCAAACGGCTCACTCACTCATCCCCTGGTGTCAGATCCATCCCTGATCCAGACTGATGAACTGGAGTTTGCAGAGCTGAAAGGTCAGAATGAGCCTCAGCATCCGTCAGATCCAGGAGGGTCTGGAGATGTTCAGAACATCCCAGTGTTTCCATCCACATGGATGTGAGGCAGCCTGGACTCTGAAGGATCAAGTTTCACAGGTGAACCCGTCTGGTTCTGCAGCACACAGAACCGGCTCCGAGCTGCCAGCTGGTAAAATATATATGATTCCAGGTGTGGCAGTGATGAAATGCACCACTGTGACTGAAGATCATGTCCAGCATCCTGACATCTGTAGAAATACTCAGATGGACCAGAGACTGTCCTCAAAATCAGCCTGGGGTCCTGTGCACTTCTACCTCATGCAGATCTAAACTTTGAGTTTGGTCCCGGTAGTAGGAAGATGCACATACAGAATATTTATCTATAAGGTGTGATGAGAGCAGTCAAGGTAAGACACTCAGGCAGATACGTTTGACACGCCGAAGCGTGGTGTTTACTCAGGCTCCTATAATGCCTACGGGGGGAAAGGGAAGTCTGATTACTAGTGATGTTACGAGGCGAGCCGAGGCTCCGAAGCGTGTATCGAGTAATGGAAGGGGCGTGTCAGGGAAGCGCTTATCGAGGCTTGCTTCATTTGGGGAGGAGCCGAAAGTGATGACGTCCGAAGTTTCACTGCCTGGTACCACGTGACTGCTTCAGGAAGTGGTTCAGATCTTGGCGCGGGGTTTGACAGCTTCATAAATGCCACAGGCTCCATTCAAAATGTGGGTGTTTGTAGGCGAGTTGCAGTCAGTTCAGAGTGTGGATAGAGTTTGGATAGCTTGGATACTAGAATCTGGATAGCATTTATATAGTTTGTGGCAGTTCAGTATATAGTTTGTACATGATGGCACAAACATTTTTATGCAGCCCAGCATCCTCTGTGCCATGTGAAAGGGTGTTCTCCAAGGCTGGAGAGATTGGGTCTAAAAAAAAGGAATCGGTTAAAACCAAAAACTGTGGAAAAATGGCTATTTCTGAATAAATATACATAAAATCACCCCTTTAATGGTCGTCATTGTCCAAGTTGCACAAGCATATTCAGCACGCCCCCTCCGTAGTTCCACAAACACTTTCACTGTTCTCTGCCCGAATAAACTCAGGTGATTTTCCTAAAAAAAGTGAACGGCCCCAGTAGCGGTCCATGTACAGAGGCTACAGTCCTCAGGTGGCTGGTCGTGAGTTCGACTCCCAGCTCGTCGACCCTTTGCCGCGTGTCTTCCCCGTTCTCTCTGCCCCCCTTCCAGTCTCTCAACACTATAAATAAAGGCCACTGGTGCCAAAAAAAATTGCACAACATGCTGTAACATATGATGCTATTTTGGCAAACATTAAACAGAGATTACCTACAAACTATATTTTATTATGCACTTGATCATTTATGTAGACCAATTATTTGGTCATACACATTTTGTTATTCACAGTCATTCGCAAGAGCCATAACTGATACATAAATTCAGTGTATCACATCTTAAGATTCAGCTGGCTGTGATTATAAACCTGACCGGTAGGTGGTGTCATGTGATTATAAACCTGACCGGTAGGTGGTGTCATGTGATTATAAACCTGACCGGTAGGTGGTGTCATGTGATTATAAACCTGACCGGTAGGTGGTGTCATGTGATTATAAACCTGACCGGTAGGTGGTGTCATGTGATTATAAACCTGACCGGTAGGTGGTGTCATGTGATTATAGACCTGACCGGTAGGTGGTGTCATGTGATTATAGACCTGACCAGTAGGTGGTGTCATGTGATTATAAACCTGACCAGTAGGTGGTGTCATGTGATTATAAACCTGACCAGTAGGTGGTGTCATGTGATGATAAACCTGACCAGTAGGTGGTGTCATGTGATGATAAACCTGACCAGCAGGTGGTGTCATGTGATGATAAACCTGACCAGCAGGTGGTGTCATGTGATGATAAACCTGACCAGTAGGTGGTGTCATGTGATGATAAACCTGACCAGTAGGTGGTGTCATGTGATGATAAACCTGACCAGTAGGTGGTGTCATGTGATGATAAACCTGACCAGTAGGTGGTGTCATGTGATTATAAACCTGACTAGCAGGTGGTGTCATGTGATGATAAACCTGACCAGTAGGTGGTGTCATGTGTGATAAAACCTGACCAGTAGGTGGTGTCATGTGATGATAAACCTGACCAGTAGGTGGTGTCATGTGATATAAACCTGACCAGTAGGTGGTGTCATGTGATGATAAACCTGACCAGTAGGTGGTGTCATGTGATGATAAACCTGACCAGCAGGTGGTGTCATGTGTGATGATAAACCTGACCAGTAGGTGGTGTCATGTGATTATAAACTGACCAGCAGGTGGTGTCATGTGATTATAAACCTGACCAGTAGGTGGTGTCATGTGATTATAAACCTGACCAGTAGGTGGTGTCATGTGATTATAAACCTGACCAGTAGGTGGTGTCATGTGATGATAAACCTGACCAGCAGGTGGTGTCATGTGATGATAAACCTGACCAGCAGGTGGTGTCATGTGATGATAAACCTGACCAGCAGGTGGTGTCATGTGATGATAAACCTGACCAGTAGGTGGTGTCATGTGATTATAAACCTGACCAGTAGGTGGTGTCATGTGATGATAAACCTGACTAGCAGGTGGTGTCATGTGATGATAAACCTGACCAGCAGGTGGTGTCATGTGATGATAAACCTGACCAGTAGGTGGTGTCATGTGATTATAAACCTGACCAGCAGGTGGTGTCATGTGATGATAAACCTGACCAGTAGGTGGTGTCATGTGATGATAAACCTGACCAGTAGGTGGTGTCATGTGATGATAAACCTGACCAGTAGGTGGTGTCATGTGATGATAAACCTGACCAGTAGGTGGTGTCATGTGGTGTGATGTGATAAACCTGACCAGTAGGTGGTGTCATGTGATGATAAACCTGACCAGCAGGTGGTGTCATGTGATGATAAACCTGACCAGCAGGTGGTGTCATGTGATGATAAACCTGACCAGCAGGTGGTGTCATGTGATGATAAACCTGACCAGCAGGTGGTGTCATGTGATGATAAACCTGACCAGCAGGTGGTGTCATGTGATGATAAACCTGACCAGCAGGTGGTGTCATGTGATGATAAACCTGACCAGCAGGTGGTGTCATGTGATGATAAACCTGACCAGCAGGTGGTGTCATGTGATGATAAACCTGACCAGCAGGTGGTGTCATGTGATGATAAACCTGACCAGCAGGTGGTGTCATGTGATGATAAACCTGACCAGCAGGTGGTGTCATGTGATGATAAACCTGACCAGCAGGTGGTGTCATGTGATTATAAACCTGACCAGCAGGTGGTGTCATGTGATTATAAACCTGACCAGCAGGTGGTGTCATGTGATGATAAACCTGACCAGCAGGTGGTGTCATGTGATGATAAACCTGACCAGCAGGTGGTGTCATGTGATGATAAACCTGACCAGTAGGTGGTGTCATGTGATGATAAACCTGACCAGTAGGTGGTGCCATGTGATTATAAACCTGACCAGTAGGTGGTGTCATGTGATTATAAACCTGACCAGTAGGTGGTGTGTCATGTGATTATAAACCTGACCAGTAGGTGGTGTCATGTGATTATAAACCTGACCAGTAGGTGGTGTCATGTGATTATAAACCTGACCAGTAGGTGGTGTCATGTGATGATAAACCTGACCAGCAGGTGGTGTCATGTGATTATAAACCTGACCAGTAGGTGGTGTCATGTGATGATAAACCTGACCAGCAGGTGGTGTCATGTGATTATAAACCTGACCAGTAGGTGGTGTCATGTGATGATAAACCTGACCAGCAGGTGGTGTCATGTGATGATAAACCTGACCAGCAGGTGGTGTCATGTGATGATAAACCTGACCAGTAGGTGGTGTCATGTGATGATAAACCTGACCAGTAGGTGGAGTCATGTGATTATAAACCTGACCAGTAGGTGGTGTCATGTGATGATAAACCTGACCAGTAGGTGGTGTCATGTGATGATAAACCTGACCAGTAGGTGGTGTCATGTGATGATAAACCTGACCAGTAGGTGGTGTCATGTGATGAAACCTGACCAGCAGGTGGTGTCATGTGATGATAAACCTGACCACAGCAGGTGGTGTCATGTGATGATAAACCTGACCAGCAGGTGGTGTCATGTGATGATAAACCTGACCAGCAGGTGGTGTCATGTGATGATAAACCTGACCAGCAGGTGGTGTCATGTGATGATAAACCTGACCAGCAGGTGGTGTCATGTGATGATAAACCTGACCAGCAGGTGGTGTCATGTGATGATAAACCTGACCAGCAGGTGGTGTCATGTGATGATAAACCTGACCAGCAGGTGGTGTCATGTGATGATAAACCTGACCAGCAGGTGGTGGTCATGTGATGATAAACCTGACCAGCAGGTGGTGTCATGTGATGATAAACCTGACCAGCAGGTGGTGTCATGTGATTATAAACGTGACCAGCAGGTGGTGTCATGTGATTATAAACCTGACCAGCAGGTGGTGGTGGTGTCATGTGATGATAAACCTGACCAGCAGGTGGTGTCATGTGATGATAAACCTGACCAGTAGGTGGTGTGTCATGTGATTATAAACCTGACCAGTAGGTGGTGCCATGTGATTATAAACCTGACCAGTAGGTGGTTGTGTCATGTGATTATAAACCTGACCAGTAGGTGGTGGTGTCATGTGATTATAAACCTGACCAGTAGGTGGTGTCATGTGATTATAAACCTGACCAGTAGGTGGTGCCATGTGATGATAAACCTGACCAGCAGGTGGTGTCATTTGATTATAAACCTGACCAGTAGGTGGTGTCATGTGATGATAAACCTGACCAGTAGGTGGTGTCATGTGATGATAAACCTGACCAGTAGGTGGTGTCATGTGATGATAAACCTGACCAGTAGGTGGTGTCATGTGATTATAAACCTGACCAGTAGGTGGTGTCATGTGATGATAAACCTGACCGGTTGGTGGTGTCATGTGATGATAAACCTGACCAGCAGGTGGCGTCATGTGATTATAAACCTGACCGGTAGGTGGCGTCATGTGATTATAAACCTGACCGGTAGGTGGCGTCATGTGATTATAAACCTGACCGGTAGGTGGCGTCATGTGATTATAAACCTGACCGGTAGGTGGTGTCATGTGATTATAAACCTGACCGGTAGGTGGTGTCATGTGATGATAAACCTGACCGGTAGGTGGTGTCATGTGATTATAAACCTGACCGGTAGGTGGAGTCATGTGATTATAAACCTGACCGGTAGGTGGTGTCATGTGATGATAAACCTGACCGGTAGGTGGCGTCATGTGATTATAAACCTGACCGGTAGGTGGCGTCATGTGATTATAAACCTGACCGGTAGGTGGCGTCATGTGATTATAAACCTGACCGGTAGGTGGCGTCATGTGATTATAAACCTGACCGGTAGGTGGCGTCATGTGATTATAAACCTGACCGGTAGGTGGCGTCATGTGATTATAAACCTGACCGGTAGGTGGCGTCATGTGATTATAAACCTGACCGGTAGGTGGCGTCATGTGATTATAAACCTGACCGGTAGGTGGCGTCATGTGATTATAAACCTGACCGGTAGGTGGCGTCATGTGATTATAAACCTGACCGGTAGGTGGCGTCATGTGATTATAAACCTGACCGGTAGGTGGAGTCATGTGATTATAAACCTGACCGGTAGGTGGTGTCATGTGATTATAAACCTGACCAGTAGGTGGTGTCATGTGATTATAAACCTGACCAGTAGGTGGTGTCATGTGATTATAAACCTGACCAGTAGGTGGAGTCATGTGATTATAAACCTGACCAGTAGGTGGTGTCATGTGATTATAAACCTGACCAGTAGGTGGAGTCATGTGATTATAAACCTGACCAGCAGGTGGTGTCATGTGATTATAAACCTGACCAGTAGGTGGAGTCATGTGATTATAAACCTGACCAGTAGGTGGTGTCATGTGATTATAAACCTGACCAGTAGGTGGTGTCATGTGATTATAAACCTGACCAGTAGGTGGTGCCATGTGATGATAAACCTGACCAGTAGGTGGAGTCATGTGATTATAAACCTGACCAGTAGGTGGTGTCATGTGATTATAAACCTGACCAGTAGGTGGTGTCATGTGCCGAGCCATGTTATCCATGTGTTTATTTATCTTGTCTCATCATTTTTTATATGTATGAGTATGTCTATGTGTTTGTGTGTATGAGCATGTGCAGTGGTGGGAGGAGTGTGTGGGCCCACCGCTGGTTGCGGTGTGCCGGGGCTGGTGCTGCGGGAGGGATCCGTGTGTTTCATGATGCCGTTGATTATTTTGTTTTTTAATTATTTTTTAAGCACTTTGTGCTGCATTTATTTGTATGAAAAGTGCTATATAAATAAAGTTTGATTGATTGATTGATGATTGATATGAAGCATCAAGAAATGAACCTTTTCTCGAACCAATTGGCTGAAGTGTTACGATGCTTCACGAGGCTTCATCTCACCATCACTAGTGATTAGTGTCTCCCAAACAACCAAATGATTCCTCGTGCAGGAGCCAGCCACAGTGAGTAAGAGACCCTTGGTCTTTTTAACCAAAGCTGGTGATTGTGAATCTGGCCCAGCTGGGCCCTTCCTCCCAGGTGGAAGTACATCCAGCTGGTGGAGCATGTAATTAGGGATGTATTTGCCCTCGATGACCAGACCAAGTGGGGGTCGCTGTTTCTCACTGTGCTGGCTGGCCCTCTGCCTACTCTCACCTGGTCGGGGATGTAGTGATGCTCCACAAAGCTCATAACATCCACTGCTGTGGATGAGGTGAATAGTTCCTTTATGATGAGGCGTCTGCTCACACATTCATATTTAACCCTCTGCAACCGTAGATGATCAATGTGAGCCATCTCCTCACATGTTCAGTACAAACGCCTTCGACCTCCATGACCCCTGACAGAAGCACCTGTTGCACCTGTCTCACCTTTACCAGGCTGCTGGGGGGGTGTGATGTGCTCGCCTTCTTCTTCGTCTCATCACAGCTCTGCTACCTGATGAAGTGGCTGCCATCATAAAACTAAACTGGCGAGTGAAACGCTGCAGTCAACATTACCGATAACGAAAACCTGGTTTGTGCTCAAACAGCATCCAGATGTTGTGATTTTGTGTTTTGATTGCAGTTTTTTTTTCTTTTTGGGCTCTAGTGGCCTCTATTTTATTGTGGAGAGAGACAGAGAAGACACACAGCAAAGGGTCATCTGGACCGGGAGTCGAACCTGTGACCTCTGTCCTGACCACTGTGCTACCCGGTCGGCCCCTGATTTCATTTTTAACGGGTTGCTTCTGTCATCTTTCATCAGATACAAGTCTGGTTTATTTCTACAGATGAATGAAGCCTGAAACAAGTCTGAAACTATCTGAACGGGTCACCGGTCGTATCGGATCTGTGCCACATAGAAAAGTCAGAGCCGGGTCTTCATGAGGTTAGAAGTAATGAGACTTCCTCGCCAACCGTGTCAGTCATTTATTTGAAGCAGGAGAACATCTGTTCAGCCCCAAAGCCACCAGTACAAATTTCACATTAAGAGATATAGAACCAGAACCTTTATTTTGAAGGGTCAGTAAACCAATCAGAAGCAGGAGGCTCTTGAAGCCCCACCCCCTAATGAAAAGGAAAACCAAGCACTCAAAATGAATGTTTGTTCCCACCCCAAAAAGTTTGGAGAAAAACAACAAAAAAAAGACTATTCATTTTCTGAACTAAACATGTAAATGTAAACACCCCATTTTTGGTTTTTGTGTTATACAGAGTTATATAGAGGAATCAAACAAATATCAAACAGAAGAAAATATATACGCTCATCCTGTCATCTGATGGTCCTGTCTGATTAGCAAAAGCTTTATATTTGTAATATTGTGGGTAAAAGTAATCTCAGATGCATGTTAAACGATGACACTGTCCTGAACTTTTAATTCACGTACAGGAGAATCTTGTTTTTTCTGGCTTTGCGGCATTGATGAATGAACATTATGTAGTTGATCTGGAGACTGAAGCCCCAAAAATCTGTCATCTCATTTTTCACTGCTCCTACTTTCATTTTTCAATGCTTCTTATTGTCCTGCCTTTATTGTAAGGTTTAAGAAGGAATCTAAAAAGTCAAGGTTTTTCTAGGGTCAGAGCCTACTTAGTGCCTTTTTGAGGTAGAACTTTTATTTTGAAGGCTCAAAAAAAAAAAAAAATCAAAGAACAGACAAACCAATCAGAAGCAAAGAGTTCTTGAGGCCCCACCTACCACTGAGAGGAAACATTATGTAGTAATCAATAGATAGAACTTATAAATCAGAAAATATCTGTTAAATGCACAACATGGGAGGGGGGGGAGGGGGTCTGTATGATTCAGTAGTACAGAAGAATAAATGGCAGTGGTCGTCTTTGTCCCCTGTGGAGGACACTACAGCCCGTCCACCTGGACATCATGCGTAGTATCCCCAGAGAAAGACATTAATGGCCAACAGCAGCAGAGCGTTAGCGTTGCAGACTTTCCTCCAGACGGGCTTTTCCTGGAGGAAGTTCACATCACTGGTTTCAGCCGGTGGAGGTCCAGCTTCCAGGCTGGGACCACTGAGACCACAGAGCCACAGAACAATCTTCTTCCACGTGGGTCGGGGAGCGCCGTCGTCCCCGGAGCCGGCCCGGGGCTCTGGGTTGGATATGATCTGGGGATTCACCAGGTCGATACGTGGTTCGAGGCTGAATCTGGTCCACCAGGTCAGCCGGTAGAGCTGGACCAAGAAAGAAAACATTTACAGTCTACTGCTAATTACTACTCTATACATTCATACCATTTACAGTACCGCCAAACTGTTTTAAACTATTCCATATTTTCATTTCTGAACTATGACGAGTACTTCCAGACCTGACTGTAATTACAGAAATGAAAGAGTCACATGGTCTCTGCTGCTTACGTGTTCTTCGGGTATCGGGGCAGTAGCCAAGCTGACGACAACAATCACGAGGCAGGTGAGCGCCAGGAGAATGAGAGCAAAGTACAGGTAGTGGACGTCAGCCACAACGGAGGGCCGACGGTCCGGCTGACCGCAGGAGGGAGGTGCGTAGGTGAACTCCAGGACCATACGGATCAGTCCAACCACAAGGCCCGTCATCAGACCCCAGAAGGCACCCTGAGACACAGACATGGGCAAAAAACAGTAAAGAAGTAGATGAAAATTCACACAGATGGAGCTGAAGTCACTGAGGCTGAAGCTTGGGAGTGGATGGGTCCTTCAATCACTCCAAGTTTACCTCCAGTGTAGATGCAAAAATGACAGCAAGGTGAAGGTGGTCATCACAAGACCTCAATGACCTCAATCCTACCGACGTTTGCAGATGGCACAGAAAAATGTAAGAGCGAGAAGGCCCACAATCTGGACTCATCTGAAGCTGACAGAGTTTAAAAGTAACCCTACTAAATACTTACCAAGTGAAGAAAGTCATAAAATTCAAACACGGAGAAGAAAAAAAAGTTTGTCGAGAACTACGAGAACTACAAACGTGTAGTGAGGGATTTCTGGGAACGAAGATCTTCAACTCGCACCTCCGACAGAGCTTCAACCACATCCTGACGGAGGTTGGGACATTGGGTCTGAACGGGCCATGTTCTGCTCCTCCGACAGAGCTTCAACCACATCCTGACGGAGGTTGGGACGTTGGGTCTGAACGGGCCATGTTCTGCTCCTCCGACAGAGCTTCAACCACATCCTGACGGAGGTTGGGACGTTGGGTCTGAACGGGCCATGTTCTGCTCCTCCGACAGAGCTTCAACCACATCCTGACGGAGGTTGGGACGTTGGGTCTGAACGGGCCATGTTCTGCTCCTCCGACAGAGCTTCAACCACATCCTGACGGAGGTTGGGACATTGGGTCTGAACGGGCCATGTTCTGCTCCTCCGACAGAGCTTCAACCACATCCTGACGGAGGTTGGGACGTTGGGTCTGAACGGGCCATGTTCTGCTCCTCCGACAGAGCTTCAACCACATCCTGACGGAGGTTGGGACGTTGGGTCTGAACGGGCCATGTTCTGCTCCTCCGACAGAGCTTCAACCACATCCTGACGGAGGTTGGGACTTTGGTTCTGAACGGGCCATGTTCTGCTCCTCCGACAGAGCTTCAACCACATCCTGACGGAGGTTGGGACATTGGTTCTGAACGGGCCATGTTCTGCTCCTCCGACAGAGCTTCAACCACATCCTGACGGAGGTTGGGACTTTGGTTCTGAACGGGCCATGTTCTGCTCCTCCGACAGAGCTTCAACCACATCCTGACGGAGGTTGGGACATTGGTTCTGAACGGGCCATGTTTTGCTCCTCCGACACAGCTTCAACCACATCCTGACGGAGGTTGGGACGTTGGGTCTGAACGGGCCATGTTCTGCTCCTCCGACAGAGCTTCAACCACATCCTGACGGAGGTTGGGACGTTGGGTCTGAACGGGCCATGTTCTGCTCCTCCGACAGAGCTTCAACCACATCCTGACGGAGGTTGGGATGTTGGGTCTGAACGGGCCATGTTCTGCTCCTCCATTGCTGAGGCGGCTGACTGGAGCTGTGGCTGGAAGGTTGTTGGTGCCTGTCATGGCGGCAAACCTCAAACCCAATGGTGGACACCTCGGGTAAGAGAGGCTGTCAGACTAAAGACAGAGTCTTATTGAGGTTGGTTAGCCTGTGGGACTCTAGAAGCAGCCTTGGTGGTTTCTGAGGGACAAACTCAGGTGTGGGAGGAGTTTGGTGATGTCATGGAAAGCTACTTTCAGTTTCTGGCAAACTATCAGACGCCTCAGGCGAGGAAAGTAGTTTTCCACCAACACTGTGTCTAGTGGGGGTGGGGGGCTGCTGACCTCAACTGGACATGTTGTTGGCTGGTGGAAGGAATACTTCTAGAACCTTCTCAGTCCCACCAACACATCTCCTAGAGCAGGGGTGTCCAAACTCGGTCCTGGAGAGCCGCTGTCCTGCATGTTTTTGATGTTTCCGAGGCACAACACACCTGATTCAGTTGAATAGGTCGCCACCAGCTTGTCATTCAGGTCTGCACAAGTCTGTTAATGACCCATTCATTTGAATCAGGTGTGCTGAAGCAGGGAAACATCTAAGACATGCAGGACAGCGGCCCTCCAGGACCGAGTTTGGACACCCCTGTCCTAGAGAATGCTGAGCCTGTGGACTTGGAGGTGGACTCATCCATTACTGGAGCTGAGAGAGTTTAGAGCTCCAGGGAGGAGATCCACCCTGAGTTCCTGAAGGTTCTGGATGTTGGAGGACTGTCCTGGTTGACACGTCTCTGCAGCTGGTCTGGAAGTGCCTCGGTATTCTCTCAGAGGAGCTGGTGGAGGCTGCTGGGGGGAGGGATGTCTAGTTTTTCTTGCTCAGGCTGTTGCCCCCGCGACCCGACTACGGGTCTACTGAACAAGACCAAAACATCTACAGGGTAGAGAGTTCAACAGCTCTTTAGAAAGTGCTTCTATTAAAACAACAGCAAAACAAACCTTTTTTGTCCTGTGATTTTAAAACAAAAATGAATGAAATATTTCATAGGAGGATTTGAGTTTGCACACGCGTGTCTGAGACTTACATGCTCGTTGGCACGAGACCAGAAAATGGCCATCAGGAAAACAGCAGTGATGGGTGGAGCTAGGAAGCTGGTCACGGACTGGATGTAGTCAAACAGCTGTCCACTGTTGGCCGTCTGGATGACTGGGATCCACAACAGACTGACACACATCAGGAAAAGGATGAAGACCCTGAAAATGGACACCAAAATCAGCATTTTACCAGCCTGGACTGAGGTCAAGGACCGGAAAGTATCCAACAGGACTGGGCTGGGGACATCTCCTGACCAAGGAGGCTGAGGCTGCGAACCACGGAAGATAATGGGTGGGAAATAAAGACCATAATTCCTTAGTCTGCTCCAATCACCTTCCAGTGATGATAGAAACGGTTTTCATAAATGCAGTCTTTCATATAGTGATCTGTTGATGCATTGTTTTCCTGCATCTGTCATGTCATGTGACTACGTGACATCACAGACGTTACTAGCCTGGCCAGATATCCAATGTTTTTCCTTTTTCATACAAAGAATTAGTCTGGAAATCAAAGTTGGATCCTGAAGAACCAGAGTCCAGCAGACTCAGAAGACACTGCCTTTGGATCTCAGTGGGCAGGCACACAACATGTCAGAGTAGCGAAGCATGTGATGGATCCATCTCAGGAGCTCCTGGATTCATCATCAGGGCGCTGGAGCAAACCCCACCACACTGAAACTGGTTTGGAAATGGCTGTGAACGGGAGGGTTACTGGATGCACTTCACAAGAACATCAGCATCCCAAAATATCTCCTCCAGGCTTTTCCTGTTTCACATTACTCCCTCTTTTGTGAATCTTCTTTTTAAAGCTTTTGAGAGCTGCAGTGCCCCTCATTCACCCTGATCAGAGTTTAATACAACCAAATCATCCAGCTCTTCTCTGTTTTGGGACGTTGTGAGTGATTTAAAATAAATGATTAGGAAGAACAGGTGAAACTGAGTGATGACAGAGAGAGACAGGATTATCTACAGCAGGGGAGTTCAAACCTGGTCCTTGAGAGCCGCTGTCCAGCAAGTCTTAGACCAGGGGTGTCAGACTGTTTTTCACTGAGGGCCACATCAGCATCATGGTTTGCCATCGAAAGGGCCAGATTGACAGCATGAATGTAACAAAATGCAATGTAAATCAAAATAAATTAAATTACACCTTATTATAATGTTAAATAACGTTTATGTTTTTTATTATGTATTCAAGTTTCAAATATTTAACTTAAACTCAGAGTTTGTGGTTGTAAGAGTATCCATTACCTTGGTTTCAGAAGTGGAAGCGGTTCTTTGTTTTTCTTGCAGGCTAAATTTAGCATACTTAGCTCCGTGTTTGCTGTCAAAATGCCGACGTAGATTAAACTCTCACACAAAAGACACACTGTTATTTCACCTTAAGATACAAACTTGTAATTGACCTTTCGGTAAGCACCGCCCCCTCCCTAGTTACTGTTGCTAGGTCAGACGTTCTTGCTGCTCCTCCATTAAGGACAATGTTATTTTGCCATTTTTCCGATGCCTATCAACCGTATTTACATTACACTAGAATAACGCCGTGGTAAAATATTGCTGCTGGGGACCTGCAACAGTGACTCGAGGTGTCCAGAACATTTGGAGGGACATTTTTATTCTCTTTAACAAGATAAAACAAACAGTGGAGAATGCAGCTGTGGGTTCAGTTGTGTCCGTCCACACAATCAACTGAACGTGGGGAAAGTTACAAAACACACCTACATTTACTCCAAGGTAAGTTTACTTTGTTTATTAGATGATTGATTTAACCACCGTTTAGTAAAAGTAATATGATTTAGCAGCAGGGAGGGTGATGAGTGAAAACATCTCTCCGTTAGCATTCCGGCTAACTCACTAGCCAGCTATTAGCCTGCCTCGTTGTCTACAAATATATATGGCCCTGGATATTTATTTTGTTATGTACAAGGTGAGGCTAGTGATGTTAACGTCACTTTATTAGTTATATTAATACAATGCTGCGACTGTCTGATGTTAACATAGCTCTGGTGTGGGACAGACCTATGGACAGAGCTAATGCTAATGCTAACAGAGAACTCATCAGGTCTGTCCCAGGTTAGTTTGTAGAGGTTTTTCTTAAGTCCATCAGTTCTGAAAAATCGTCTTGCTCATAGCTACCATTATCGTTGTGGGTAATGACGAAATGCATGATGGGAGATGTAGTTTATAGTCAATATGTGCTTTAAAGCGGTGTAAACCTATTTTAAGTCTTAAAATATTGGTTTAAAATTTAAGCCAATAATGCCCAAGCTCTCGAGGGCCATATAAAATGACATGACGGGCCACATTTGGCCCGCGGGCCTTGTGTTTGACACACGTGTCTTAGATGTTTCCTGCTTCAGCGCACCTGATTGAGGTGAATGGATCACCATCAGCTGGTCATCCAGGTCTACGTAAATCTAACGACCCGGGGAAGTAGGGAAACATCTCAGACATACAGGTTTTCGGCTCTTGAGGACCAGGGTTGGACCCCCCCGGTATACAGTCAGTAATCATTGTTGGAATATTGTGCTACCTACCTTCCAACAATCATGAGCTCCCTCTCAGAGGCTGCGGGCCTGGCCTTGTGGTAGAGGTCCAGGGTGAACAGGGTGGAGCTGCTGTTAAAAATGGAGGTCAGAGATGACATCAGAGCCGCCAAAATCACGGCTAGCATCAGACCACGGAGTCCTGTGAGGAATCATCAAAAGATGGCGAATAAACGAGAGAATAATCCTGATGCTCATTTGTGACATGAAAATGAAAGTACAGTGACACCACAGTGAAATGTCATTCACCAGGTCCAGGAGAATGTGACTGGTCTAGTCCCAGTACAACCACAACCAACCAACCAACATGCTTCCTCTCATCGTCCTATGATGTGGAAGCTCTGGCCTTTAAATACGTCTGTGGTTCCCAGTTGGACACGAATGGTTTAACTGAAATGCGACGGTCATGTGACTTCATAGTCCGCCTGTTCATGTTGTCTGGAGCAGATCATGTGTTGTTGTGTTTGTACAGGTGTGTGAAGGGAAGAAGTCTCAGCTCGCTGAAGCTTTTTGGTTTTATACTCATGTATCACCAGTAATGGATTTCAGATTTTGTCCCTCTGGCTGGAGGCCTTTTGCAGCAGCTGCTGATCTCCAGGATGCTTTAACACATTTTTTTTTTTCCTGACCTGCTCCTATCAGCCAGATCTGTACCACTCCTCCCCAGATCTGCACCGCACCACAGATCTAGTAAATGTGAATACAGGATGTGTGACTCACCCACGGGCATCAGCTCCACCACCAGTTTAGGGTAGGCGATGTTGGAGCAGCCAACCGAGGCTCCACAAACACTCTGACATATGTCTGGATCTACGCAACCAACCACATCTACAAAAAAAAAGGAAGTAGAGTTCAGTGAATCACACAACTGGAATATGCCCCCCCCCTTATCTCAGTCACTGCAAGCCCACTGGTTCAGCTTAGCCCGACCTTTCATTCTTTCTGAACCAACCTGTCCATGCTGTCATCCTTGTTTCGCTGTTGAAACGACACCTGAAAAGAAAACTTCTGCCAGAGCCAGAACAAAGACTAGCAGAGCTCCAGCTGAGCCCTGCCACAGCTGCCTGACTGGGGCAACTGGGTAGCAGCCTCCAGGCCAGTCTCCTCCAGACACTTCCAGGCCAACCCAGATCCAGCATGGTGGACTGTTGTTACTGTTAACAGCTACAACCCATGTTATCTTTGGAAGAAGAATGATTATACCCTCCAGGCTCTCTTCAGGTTCACTGAATATACCATTCAAGTCGCTAAAGTGCTGACACCTAACCATCAACTGCCCAGACCTCCATCTGCTCAGCCACCTCTCTGGAGAACACCTGGAGAACACCTGGAGCAGATGCCCGAAACATCCCAACTGGCTTCTTTGAATCTCCAAGGAAGGGTCCAGTAGCCCTATGAAGGAAACTCATTTGTGTTCATGTCATATTCTTGCATTTCCATTCTCCTTTATATCAGCCTCACAGCTAGAAGGTTCCTGGTTTGAACCTCAGCAGGTCTTTCTGTGTGGAGTTTCCTCCAGGTTCTCCAGCTTCCTCCCAAAGACCTGCATGTCAGGTTAACTGGTGGTTCTAGATCACCTGGAGGAGTGATTGTGAGTGTGCGTGGTTGTTCATCTACATGTGGTCCTGTGATGGACTGGTGACCTGTCCAGGTAGACCCCTGCCTTTCACCCAGAGAGAGATGAGATGAGCTCCAGCAGATCCCTGGGACCCGACATAGAACTAAACAGGTGTGGATGATGGATGGATTCTTTATATCACTAACCAAAATCCATGACCATAGGTCAGGGTAGGAACGGAGACTGACTGGTAAACAAAGAGTTTACCACCACCACAGACTAGTATGGAGTCTGCAGAACTGACCTACCTGTCAATGTCATGCTCTATTCTTCATAAACAGGACTGTAATGTTGTCATGGAAATCTTGAAATCTATTGAAATCTAGCTATGGAAACCAAGCAGAGTTCCTGCCAACATGGTGTCACCGAGCCTCCAAAAATGGTTTTTATTTCTCCTTCAGAAAGCTTGTGTGCTCCATCAACAGTCTTGACGAATAAATAATGAATGTGTTTTTAGCTAGGCGTTTAATTTAGAGGTAGGATTTGGCATGAGAAAGTGTTCAATAAAAGAATTGACTTGGAAATGAAAATGAAAAAAAAAATGAAATGAAAAAATACTTTATTTATCCCATAAAGGGAAATTCAATTTCAAAATTCAACAAATAAAGGACACAGGAAGAAGAGACATTTAGTGACTGATGTGACATGCTTTTTGATGACATCTCAATTGACATCAAGCCAACCTGAAGCTGAAGGTAAACAACAGGTGCAAATGACAAAGCAATGAAACGCTGTTTGAGTTGGATAACAGGGTAAACTCTAAACCTCAGCTAAGTTCATTAAAACGCTATTGGCCCAGTAAACTTTCTAGTGCAGATTTGTATTTGTACAATCCCAAGAAAGCAAAAAGTGAACGTTCCATGTGAAGAGACATTTGATTTGACATGACCACAGAGATATACGGACAGACTCACCTGGGTAAAGTGCTCGGCTTATCATGCCGGGCATCACGATAAAGAACATTGGCAGCACTTTCAGATAGCCTCCCAGAACACTTCCTCCTTTGGCATGAGACAAAGATTTGGCTGACAGAGACCTCTGAACTATAACCTGGACATGCAGACATACACCCACGCACAATCATTACTATGATGCTCATCAGAATACGTCACTGTGATCTGGATAAAACGGAGAGAGGGGGTGGTTTCATAAAGCCTGACAGAGGACAGGTGATGGATGCCACAGGAGAGAATGTCAGAGAGCTTCAGAGTCAGAGTTCAGGTCTGCTCCAGATCAGGACATCGGAGTAGAGCGACTGGTTTATTTAATGTAACGGGCTCTCTTACCAATGTTCATTTGTTGGATCGCTGAGTGTTTGGAATAAGGGGGCATTGAAACAAAGTCTTAGCAGTGGGAATGATGTTTCCACAGAGAGGAGAACATAGTGAAATAAATAAAAGTCCCAACTTTGGCTCGTCTTCGATTCAAGTCTCAGGTCTGTTGAAGACGAGCCAAAGTCAAGTCATCTGCCTCAAACTATTTTGGGTTTCTCTCTAGCAAGCCAGTCCTGATGGCCCAATTGTGTAGAGTTGCTGGAATCACTGTTCATTTTTATATGAAGCACAATAAATGACATTGGGTTAGGGTTAGGGTTAGGGTTAATATGAAGCACAATAAATGACGTTTTTGTTGACATTTTTGTTGCCCGGACGACGCCTGGCATGGACGCTTCTCGCTGCCGCTCCGAGAACTTATCCCTGCGACGCTGGACGCTCCAGTTTGTGCCCGGTTTGTGGTGATCTGCGGTCGGATGTCTACATACTGTCTAGACGGATTGGTCCTCTTGTGGCTGGTTGAGACCTCCCGCCGCGGACATGGACAGTGTTGGTGGAGGCCGGTTCGGGAAAGCTAAGCTAAGTAGCCCTGAACTGCTACCCACGGCAACCACCGCCACTGGATCCGGGCTGCAGCGTCACGGAGCTGGGACGGAGGGGCATGCCCCAGACGTAGCAGCGGCGGCGGCATGCTGCCCCCGTCCAGCAGTCTACACGCCGGATGGGTCAGCTGACCTGGCAGGGGCCGTCTGGTGACCTGGTGGGGCCCAGCACTGCTGGGGGAGGACGGGGAGACCACAACAGCCTGGTCCGGTCCACATGATGAACCGGGCTCTGGGACGGTCGGTACTGTCGCTCACCGGACTGAAGGAGCTCAGTCTTCCCAGAGGAGACGGTCTGGTTCATCGGTGTTTCCTCCTCTGACCTGGAGATATCTCACTGTCATTATTATGGAGATATACTGGTTCTAACGGCTGTTAACTGTTTTGAATGGCTGTTAACTGGAGTTAGCACTCGGACCAGTACTCTAGTACACCAGACTCTACTGAAACTTGAATTTCTCCCTTGGGGGATTAATAAAGTCTATTTGAATCTGAATTTGAATAAATGCTTGAAGAGCCAACGCTACACCAGCGCTTCCCTCCCCCACTGTTGTTTTGTCTTGGAGACTATCAGGGAAAGTGACATCGTATTGCATGTTAAGACCAGAATTCTTCCTCCCTTTCTTAATAAACACATTAGTTTGTGATTGTGCCTTCAAGAAACCGACATGCAGAATTTAGGTAGAGTGTGGCTGTCAGTTTTTTTGAGACCACCCTCTCTGCCAGCCCCCCCTCACCCCAGTTCAACAACCACTACTAGCATGAATGTTTTAGCGTTGCTAGAGTTACCTGATCCGTGCACCAGACCCATGTAGCCAGGACAGTGAGTCCGAACAGCAGGCCTGGCCAGGGTATATCCCCTGAAACGGCATCTCTGAACATGTGGAAGGCATCATGACGAGGAAGGTGGCAGGTGGTGTTGGGCACCGTCACCGAGGGAACACTGGACATGTAGCGATCCACAAGACCATCATACCAGCCAACCCTGGAGAAGGCTAGACAATAAAAATCATATTTTATGAAAATGTTTACATGACACAGTCAAATAAAAACTGCTTTAGGGATGAAGAGAGCTTGTACAACCTACCCATGAACATTAGTGTGAAGGCTCCCCCAACCATGATCAAAGTCTGGAGAGCATCTGTGTAGATGACTGCTGCCAAACCACCTACAAACACAGTGAAAACATAAATAAATACGACAACGTCTCAAGTGTTGGGCCAGTTGTGAGCCACGAAGTAGGCATTTACTCAGCCCGGCCAGCCATCATGATTCCAGGGAACAGCACCAACAGATGGAGAGGAAACGTAGACAAAGCTACAACCAGGCTGCTATCAACAAAAGACATCCAAAATGGTGCAGTGGGGCAGGAAAGCTTGTGGTAAGATTGTAATTGTGTAAAAGGCTGCTAACGGGAGGATTACCAGACCCATTTCAATAGAGAGAACTTTGATTGACCGGACTGGTCAATCAAAGTTCTGGACCAGAACGGTGTTCCTGAGGTTTGGTGAAAGGCAAGCTGTGAAACATACCATACCTCTACATTTTGATCCACTTCCCCATAAACCTTAATGTCAAGCATTAGACACGACCACTTAGACTGTCTGTTATCTCCTTATCTAGACTCTATAAGGCACTGTACAGTGCATTTCTCATCTAAACACTCATACAGCACATCTTATTACATATTTGTACTTATACATGGTTGTTCTTTTCTCTCAAAACAATTAAAACACAATGAACAGATCAGGAGCATCTTGGGGTTAATTTTAGGCAAGAACATTTCAACAAGTGCAGCGGACTGAACCTTTCTGTTGGCAGACTGTTCAGTTCAATTCAACTGACGCTGCTTGAGTACCATTAAATGCTGCCATTTTTATCCACTAGGTGTTGTTGTGGACATCACCACTTCAGGTAAAGAAAACAACAAGTGATACAGATCATTGATCAGAAGCTACACTTACAAGTCGAGGAAGAATGTCGACATGCTGAAACTGACAAATTCAACCCTATATTCCCTTCAGTTTAATAAAGGAAAAGCTGGGCACACAGCAGATCATTTCAGGACCCTTCAAAGAGACTCAGACTAGCTCAGCTACAAGCTTCAATCCCCAGGAGGGTCGGCTGATCGACCAGCTCTGCTAGATTCAGATCTGGCAGCATCTGTTTTGGTACACTTGAAATAAGGATGTTTGGGCAGATTTGCTCAAAATGAATGTAAAGTAACATTGATTAGCATAAGCTAAGCCAGCCAAGCAGAAAGAACTAACTGTATGTGGTGGGTGTGTTCCAGCTTCTTAGTGATGCTCCTTCTGCCTCTTTGCAACATGTACGAAAAAAAAAAGGGATTAAAAGCACTCTGTAGAAACCTATGGGTGACGTCATGGAGGGTTTGTCCACTAAATTTATATTCTGTGGTTATGCCTTGACAAATAGCCCTTAACTTCTTCTTCAGTCAGCCCTACCCCCTCATTAACCCGCTCACAGTATAATACTTCTTAATAAATCAAAGAGCATCTTACATACAGGATATATATGTATATATGATAACTTAATGATATTGATCTTTTTTACCATTTCTGAATCCAATAGGGTTATGAAATGTTAGAAACAAAAAAAATACAAATGTCCACATCTTAGTCCACATGTAGATTCTTGCTACATGCAGTCTGTGAAGATGCACTGGCCTCCCTGCAGTCACTAGGGGGCGCCCAAACCACAAGGTCAACCTCAACATGCAGTATTTGGAGAGATACCTGTGGCCACCTAAATAAGAACATTTAACATCACTGTGTAGAATTTAAATCATGCCTCATATGAGCTCTTTGCTGGGTTGTGAAAGTGTTTCTTACAAAATTAGAAGTCAGAAATTGAGTTTTACTTTTTCACCCCAAATGGACCTAATAGACCAGTGTACTCTGTTGGAAACATTTATGTTATCCAGCTTTAGTTATCGAGGCTTATTTTACTAGCTATTAGAATGAAGTAGATTCATTTGATTACAAGGAACTGAAGTGTACTAAAGCAGTTTTCTTTATAAAGGTGCCTTGAGGTTATTTTTGCTGTGAACTGAACTGTGTGTATACCTGCAATAGTGTATGCAGCAGTCACCAGCAGCAGTATAACTGTGGACAGGTAGAGATTCCAACCAAATGACACCTGGATGAACAAAGCCCCTGAAAAGATATCTGTCTGGAAAACATGCACAGTTTAATGAGTTGAACCTTTTGTGTTATTGGTTTTGACAGGGAATCTTCCACATGAGTGGATATGAACTGCTGTGTTTATATCTTACTGAAATCTTTGTGAAGATGTATAGAATGAGGGACAGGACAGACATGTATATGCGTATCCTCTGGCCTCCAAAACGTTTGGCCAGATATTCAGGCATGGTGACCACACCAGCAGAGATGTAGACGGGGATGAAAATCCAGCCCAGGGCCACTAGAACCCATGCTGCCTGCAGAAACACAGAAACCCTCCAGTCACTGCAACATCATTTATCTGTTTCTTTACATCACTGTCTATAGATTCAATAAATAACACATTAAAACTCACTAAAAAGATAAATCAAGTTACACATAAAAAAAAGAAGTCTGCATGTAGGGGATATGCATTACCCATTTCTGTATCCAGTACAATAGGTTCACAAAAAGGCAAAGTTGTGTGTAAATGGCTTCAAAATAGAGGTCTTCACGGGTCCACTTTCATGGACCAGAACCCGAATGGACCCGTCAAAATTCGACCCGAAACCGACCCGAGCTATTATCATAAGTTCCGGAGTCCGAACCCGAATGGACCCGCTATATTTGGACCTGGAACTGACCCGACCCGAGTTTTTGGTTTCCGACCACAAACCGAACTGAGTTACCTGAATAGAACCGAGACAATCCAGCCCATAGTTGCTCATGTTAAAGTTGTCTAGCGTTGAATAAAACTTGATTTTCTTACCTAAAGTTGTCTTCTTCTACCTGGTTCAGTTGCTACATAGGCTACGTGATGTAGACAACAATAAATCCACGTCGTTATTTTCTTTGTGGATACAGATGCTATTGGTAGCAACTGCTAACGCTAATAGTCTACACCGGTCAGGCCGAGGTGGTCAAAAAGCTCCTCGGTGGCAGGGCCCCAGGTGTGGATGAGATCTGCCCGGAGTTCCTCAGGGCTCTGGATGCTGAGGGGCTGTCTTGGTTGACACGCCTCTGCAGCATCGCGTGGACGTCGGGGACAGTACCGCTGGACTGGCAGACTGGGGTGGTGGTCCCCCTCTTTAAAAAGGGGGACCGGAGGGTGTGTTCCAACTACAGGGGGATCACACTCCTCAGTCTCCCTGGGAAGGTCTATTCAGGGGTCCTGGAGAGGAGGGTCCGTCGGATAGTCGAATCTCGGATTGAGGAGGAGCAGTGTGGTTTTCGTCCCGGCCGTGGAACGGTGGACCAGCTCTACACCCTCTTCAGGGTCTTGGAGGGGGCATGGGAGTTCGCCCAACCAGTCTACATGTGTTTTGTGGACTTGGAGAAGGCGTTCGACCGTGTCCCCCGGGGATTCCTGTGGGGGGTGCTTCGGGAGTATGGGGTACCGGACTCCCTTGTACGGGCTGTCCGGTCCCTGTACGACCGGTGCCAGAGTTTGGTCCGCATTGCCGGCAGTAAGTCGGATTCGTTTCCAGTGAGGGTTGGACTCCGCCAAGGCTGCCCTTTGTCACCGATTCTGTTCATTACTTTTATGGACAGAATTTCTAGGCGCAGTCGAGGTGTTGAGGGAATCCGGTTCAGTGGCCTCAGGATTGGGTCTCTGCTATTTGCAGATGATGTGGTTCTGTTGGCTTCATCGAGCCGTGATCTACAACTCTCGCTGGAGCGATTCGCAGCCGGTTGTGAAGCGGCTGGGATGAGAATCAGCACCCCCAAATCCGAGACCATGGTCCTCAGCCGGAAAAGGGTGGAGTGCCCTCTCCGGGTTGGGGGTGAGGTCCTTCCCCAAGTGGAGGAGTTTAAGTATCTCGGGATCTTGTTCACGAGTGAGGGAAGGATGGAGCGGGAGATCGACAGACGGATCGGTGCGGCATCTGCAGTGATGCGGGTGCTGCGCCGGTCTGTTGTGGTGAAGAGAGAGCTGAGTCGGAAGGTGAAGCTCTCTATTTACTGGTCGATCTACGTTCCTACCCTCACCTATGGTCATGAGCTTTGGGTAGTGACCGAAAGAACAAGATGGCGGATACAAGCGGCTGAAATGAGCTTCCTTCGCAGGGTGGCCGGGCTCTCCCTTAGAGATAGGGTGAGAAGCTCGGTCATCCGGGAGGGGCTCAGAGTAGAACCGCTGCTCCTCCGCATCGAGAGGAGCCAGATGAGGTGGTTCATCTGGTTAGGATGCCTCCTGGACGCCTCCCTGGTGAGGTGTTCCAGGCACGGCCCACTGGGAGGAGACCCCGGGGAAGACCCAGGACACGCTGGAGGGACTATGTCCCTCGGCTGGCCTGGGAACGCCTCGGGATCCCCCCAGAGGAGCTGGAGGAAGTGGCCGGGGAGAGGGGGGTCTGGGCTTCCTTACTCCGGCTGATGCCCCCGCAACCCGACCTCGGATAAGCACAAGGCCTTCTTCTGACAAGACATGACCAAGACCTCCCTCTCCTTGGCTACCTCCTCCAGCTCTTCTGGGGAATACTGAATTATTTCCAAGGTAGCCATGAGATGTAACCTCCAGTCTTTAAGTTTTCCCCAGCGGCTCTGCCCATTTGGACATGACCAAAACACCTCCCTCTAGTGGTGTCCAGGAGGCACCCTAACCCCACCAGATACCCACCTCAACAAGCTCCTCTTGATGTGGAGGAGTCAACTGAGGACGCCTTGGGATGCCTTGGGACACCCTAGGTGTCCCAAGGCATCCCAAGGCATCCTCAGTCAAAATGGCCTGACCAAAAGCAATTCAAATATGCTCAAGAAAAAAAACAAAAAACAAACAAACAAACAAACAAAAACTAGGAGCATGGAAGGCCAGGGTCCCAGCCTGGAGCCATGTCTGAGGGAGGGACTCGTTGAAGAGCACCTGTGGCTGGGTCTTCCCTCATGCGTCGAGTTGAGCTTAGCGTGAACAAATGATGTGGGTTTGCTCTTATCGACCCACCACCTACATGAAGAGCCATATGAGTCATGTTGTATGTGGAAGTGATAGCAGCCTCAGTGTTCTGATCCTCAAGAACAAAGAACTGGATCTTTGGACATGGTCTATAACAAAAACATTGAATATCCAACACTCCTGACAGCGCCCATCAGACACCACCAGGGAAATGGCCATAAACCTTTTCACAACCATCATGTGTCCACAAAACACATGAAGACTTTTGAACCAAACTCTTGTGAGGGTAAAAACACAGCTGAATGAAGTTTAATGTTGTGACAAAATGCATTGCATACCTGTCATAATGTGCACGGCAAAGACATTTTAATAAAATAATGGGTTGGGCAACTAATTTGCAAATAATTAAAATTATATATTTGAATTACAAATGGAACAAAGAACTCATCACACTGGCCATCATACACAAATGTGTATTCTTGGACAATTTTTTTCTCCTAAGTGGCCAAATGTTCAATTTAGTTCAATTACATTTTATTTGTATAGCATCTACAGTGATCCCTTGCCACTTCACGGTTTGAGTGCCGTGGTTTTAGTGCTTTGCGGAATTCTATGTACTGGTTCATTGTTAGTACATGAACTACAGAGATGACTATATAAACAGATGTAGGCAGCAACATTGAGGTGAGGTGGTCAGGGGATCAGACCCGAAGACACACACAGGTGGAGGTAAACGCTGGGATGGCCAAATGTTGTATCTCATTTGTTAAATTTGGTTCATATCTACTTCAAAGACTGGGTAAATCTAATTTGTTTGAGGTCTTTCTACTTTGAATTCACAGACTGCATGTCTTACATTCCATTCAAATCCCCCCACGGCGATGCCTCCAGCTGCTCCCGTTCCTGCTAGACCAATGAACAGACCACTGCCGACGTTACTGGACATCAGGGAGGCTCCAATCTGGAAGTTCAGTAAAAAAAAACAGAAGGTTGAGCTTCAGATAACAGATTAGAAATGACCAAAGAAAATGGGTGCTTTGAATAAGACAAAATCAGAAAACAAAAGGACATGTTTTTCTCTAAAAAGGGAATGGGCAAAACAAAGTATATTCTCTAAGATCTAGCTTAACATGGCTACTAGCTCTCTCACTACATTTCCTGTACTTGGGGTGAAATGTTTGCTAGCCAGGCCCTCTTAGATAGAGAGGACCCTCTTAGATAGAGGGCCTGGCTAACCCTAACCCTAACCCTAACCCAGGTGCTAAGGAGCCTTGATCCCATGACAGGATCTAGAGAAGGCAAAGCCAAACCCATGTTTCACCAACAACCTTTCATGTTTTGTAATGGTTTTTCCTTACTGGGGGACAAAACCTCAGAAACAAATCCTGATAACTGCAAGATTTATTGTCAGAAATGTGGCAGAGACACCAGAGACTATCCTGAATCCAGAGTTGGTAACAGAATCCTTTTGTAAAACTCCTGGCTAGGATATCCAGAAATACCCTTGTGGGTACCATCTGATGGCATTTGGATTTTCTGATTTATTTATCTTGACCAAACCTTATTTTATGTTCAATGAGTCTAATCTATGTTATTTTAATCAGTCTGTATTTTGTACTTGCACTAAGTGCTTTAAATGTTAACTTTTTTATTGTGGTTTCATGACATTGTACAGTAGTCTGTTTCTTGTATTTGCATTTGAATACTGTCATTATTGTAAACCCTAATGTGTACTATTTTTGTTTGTCAAAGACTACAGATGGAAATTAGCTTGTGGCTAACTCTGGTGCAGCCATCTTTTTAATGTACCTTCACATTGTCCTTTAGATAAATAAATAATAAAAATAAAATATATAAAAATAAATAAAAATAAATAATAAAGTACAGTAAAACTGTTATTCAAATCCTCAGTAGTAGAGATCAGAGTAAGATGAACCATGCATCTTATCAGTTGTACATTTGTACTGCCATGTGAACGTATTTCCTGGTACTACTTAGAAGCACATTAGAGAAGTGGCAATCAACTTTATCTATAAAGCACTTTAAAAACACGAAGTGCTAAACACAAACATGGAGACAAAAGGAAAACTATATTATAAACATATAAACCAAATAAAGAAAAATAAAAATGAAAAAGTAAAAGCAATAAAACAAGAAACAAAAACCAAGATCTCAAACTGACTTAAAAGCCAGAGAGAAATGTGTTTTCAGAGGGAATTTTAATAATGGGAAGTGAGTTGGTGTGCCTGATTTGGAAAAGCAGTGACTGAAATGTTCGGTCCCCTCTGAGATTTCTCTGTCTTAGGAACGCCTAACAATCACTAATCTGCAGACCTGAGAGCGTGGAACAGGTCAAACAGATGTTAACGATTCCATTTCAAACCAAATAACATAATTTTAAAAATCAATGCAAAAATGTACTGGGAATCAATAAAGTGATGCTAAATTTGAAGAAATGTGTTCTTGTTTTCTTGCACCAATTAATAGCCAAGCAACAGCATTTTGAACTAACTGCAGTCAAGCCAGTGACTTCTGGCTAACCCCAACATAAAAGGCTCTTGGGAAGCATCCGTTTACTTTTAAAAACTGTTTTCAGCATATCAAAGTGTTTTTTTTTTTTTTTTGTTTTGTTTTTTAGGAAATCAGATGTAATGGCTTCTAGATAAATTTGTTCTCATCTCTAGGTCTACAAGTATGATTCAAGAGCTAAATGCTAAGGGGAAGATGGAAGACGGAGAAGACACTGATTCTGACGCATTGATCCCAACAAGGAATTCCAGGATACGTTCTGATTAATGTAACAAGGACGATTTCTGCAGAGAGCGGTGATCCTGTTTACTTTGCCTGGAATAACTGGAGGAGGTCAGTAGCATGGAGAAGACCAGAAGGGTAGATAGCTGCAAAGCCCCAGGTGAGTGTGAGCATTGCCCTCTCACGGATGTCCTCTACTGAATGATGCTATGCTCCAGCCCGTTTGCTCGACACAGTATCTATCTTTTGAAATAGAGGTGTTGTGATCCCTGCTTCAGGGACCACTGCAACTATATTCACTGCGAAAACTGTGGATTTTTCCAGAGATGAGATCCTTGTCCACGCCATTACTGCATTCACTGTTTGAATATAATCCAGGGAGAGTATCCCAGCAGTCAGATTTAGGCTGAAACAGATGTTTATCCTTGTTTGGGGTTGCCACAGCTGAATGAACCATATGAATAGTTTGGCTCAAGTTTTACACTGGATGCTCTTCCTGACGCAGACCCTGAACCTCTTACATGGTAGGCACTAAGCCACTGTAGAGGCCTTGATATGGTGGAATAATAAGTGCCAAAAAGAGCATGCTCTTATGCTTGGGATTACTTTAACATCATTGACTCCCCAAAGGTCAAATGTCTCATTTATGCTCAGAAATTGACATTCAGCAATAGATATATAAAGCCTGTGGCTTTTATCTGGAATCTTACAGGAGGACTGCTGAAAGGAAACTGAAATTACTTTACAGACGACATGGATCAGTCCATCCATCACTGTTGGGGTCATGGAGGGACGTAGCTCGAACAAAAGTGTTTCTACCATCGTTGAGATTCTTGACTCGTCCACATGGATGTTATTCATGGTTAAGGAGTGCTGGATGGCAGGAATAAAATTTGGGGTGTAGAGTTGTGGCCTCAGCCAGTGATGGTTAATGTAGAGGTTTTCCTCAACCTCCTCCGAGCACTGATGCCATCTCTGTTGTGGATGGTTGAGCTGTAGCATCTCTCTTTTTGGTACTTGGTCATCGTGATGCTGAGCAGATGGAGCAAGGCAGTTTTTACCGGTTCTCAGGACTATCCCTGACATCCAGAAATCATCCTCAGTCTTCTTTATTCCTGTCTTCAGGTAAAGCGAGTGGGGTTGGATCTGCAGACCTGAGAGGGCTGAATCAGAGGTGTTGATCTCCAATGGAGACGGCGGGTAGTCAACCTCCATAGACTTGGATGAATCGGTTGGCTTGTCGAATGAATTGACCCACGGTGAGATCATGTTCATCGACGGCTCAGGAGGTGAGTGGTGATGCCCCTAGCCTTGCAGTTTCTGGTGCAGGCTGTCATGGTTTCTAAATTTTTTTTCCTTGTTCCTTCGAATGATGTTTGAGCTAAAACAGACTCTTTAAAACAACTTTTTGTGGGTAGAAGTGGCAGAGGTGTGGTCAAGAAGGAAAGTGTTTTTTTCACCACTGGAGCTTTATTCCAGTTAGGACCACTGTGGAAGAGGACCACCTGTTCCATCTTTTAATCCCAAGTAACCATGGGAATGACCAAAGTATGAAATACATCACAGTCAGTGTTGAAGAGATCCGGGAGTAAGTAGCTACTTCATGAACCTCTGGTTCACGTGCAACATGGAAGTATGGTGCACATTTCTGCGAGCAAGATAGCAATAAACAAGATTTGTTGGTCATTCTCCCATCTCATACTTGGACATGTGGACCCTGCTATCTGGATAGGATTACTATTGCAACAACACATCAGTAGGGTGAACCTGTCTCATAACGGTCTACGGCCTGGCTGGTCCATAGGGTTCCTGCAGAGAGGCGTCCCAGACAGGACCATCACATTAGATTCTGGGTCTTTTATAATTGTTGTGGGCGTCTCACTAATTACTTATATTTTGCAATAAGTCGCTGGACCAGACGTGGTGGGTCTGTCTTCCATCTTTACAGTTAGGGTTATAGCTGAAAGTTTAGGGGAGAGGTAGGGGTTATTTTAACCCTTAGATAAAAAATAATTTTTCTACCAATAAGTACCTCTTTGAATAATTTATACATTTCATATGTAAAGCGCAGTTTATGCATGTAGAGGGCACTTTTTCCCCAACTCATCCATGGTCTTTCCAACACTTCAATACATAAATTTCATGTAGCGCACATGCAAGTCCACAGACACACACAGTCTCATTGATGGGACATGTCTGTTAATGCCTCTAACAGACAATAACTAAATTCTTTAATTACCAAGATCATTCATAACGTCTTTGCCCATGAGACCGAGATTTTCAATACTCCATTATAAAGCTAATATAATATTACATACATGAAGGGTGAATGTGTTCTGGGGATGGTCATGGGTCAGAAAGCGAAACTGGGGGAGTATGGGATAACCACTCAGACACAGGAAGGGGAGCATGGACGTCATCTGGCACTTCAAGGGAAGGGGGGAGGGACCTGGTAACCTTGTGCATTAATAAATAGTAAGAGAGGTAAGAGACTTTTTGATGCAAATCCATTAGCTTTTTAATGTGAGGCTGTGTAGGTTTCTTAAATCGTCTCATTTCATTTCTAGCTGCAGACGTGAATGACTTTTGAAGCGTCGTCTTCTGAGCTGCAGCACCAACTGATTTTAAAGGTGTGTAGTAGTAATCTTTTTTTGCAACCCTTGAATGTCTTAATTTTACACATTAAAAACATGTTAGTGTTGTTTAACAGGATTTACAGTAACTTCCAAAAAGTTCCCCTCATGGGAAATTTGATACCAAGTTTGAAAGCACTTAATATGTCTTAAGTATGAAAGTGTCTGATAAGTCGTGTACTCACAGGCCACCAGGTCATTGAACGGCCAGCTAAGAAGTACCCCCCCACAGTGGTGCGATTGGCTCGCACTGATGCCTAGAGAGATAAACATCAGGTCACTCTTTGGTTTTTAGTGTTCTGGCTAATTAAATATGACACTAAATGTTTAAACATGTAAATAGTGATGATGATCAGTAATCACTGATGATTAAATGTACATTTACTTTCAGAAAATGTTTCTCCTAATGGCATGAAAGTGACAGGCAATATTTATACAAACCTGAATCAAATTTCAAAATGCTGCAATAAAAGCAATATATTTGAAAAAGTAAAAGAAAACAAAACCTGGTGTCGTCATTTACAAACTATACATTCTGTGAATATCAAGCTGACTTACATGCATTATTTTTGTAATGATTTTATCAAAAATGTCCACCCTTACGTCCAATATAACCTCAGAATAGTGGAGCTTCTTACCCAGATTCCAATCACCATTACAACGATAAAGTAGACGACTACCACAGCGATATCAGCGGTCTCCACACCGACAGGGCTGCCAGGAGGTCCTGCAGTGGTCAACCCAGGTGTGGTCAACCCAGGTGTGCTCTCTATATAAGAGAAAATTATTAGCATCTTGTATGATAACCAGACAGCCATGTGTATTGACAGTAAAGTATCCATAGTTGGTAGAAAAACAATTCTAATTGGATCCATTATGATAAATTTCATTTTGCTTCCAAGGTCAGCTTTTCCCTCTCCAACCCTTGAGTCCTTGCCTTGTTTGTCTCAACTCTTCCAATCATTCACTCCACTTGTATCTTGGTGTGAGCTACCTTTCTTGTTGTCATATCTTTTACGTCTAGCTGGCAATGACCACTGAATGCAGGAATATTCTTGTTCTCGGTTATTTAGAAGTGCTCCTGAGCCCATTCATTAGACAAATCATGTCTTTTTGTTTCATGCAGTGCTGTCTGAATGTCCTGAGATTACATGTACTCAGTTTCCATTTCCAGCCTTGTCCCTCGTGAGATGATTGCTCAGCAGGATTAATGCATGCAGAGCTCCAGCCGTCATGGTGTTACACCAGGTCCTGACAACGTTGGTTGTGCACTGAGACTGCACAGAGGAACTCATAGTTGTCATATTCAGCATCTCACTGTCCTCACCTCCCTCAAGCCACCAACATTATTCTGGTCATGCATCATATCAGCTCTGCATTTTCACCTCCCTTCCAGTTTGACTGATGATGCCATCTCCACCGTCAGCAGCATCACACCAAACATGAGGTATGACCTCTGTGATGGGTGTCATCAGCAGCAGATGAGACGCTACTGGAGCAAGGTGAGCTGCCTCTCTGTGTGATCCAGAGACAGCACGCTCTCTGAATGTGGAGAAGACGATTTCAGGACAGTGCACACTGACAGTCAAACCATAAACAGTGCTGCTGTGGAGAGGGTAAGCAGCACCAAGGTCCTGGTACATCACAGAGGACCTCCTCTGAACTTTTAACACCACATCACTGGTCAAGAAGGCACAGCAGCGTCTCTGCTTCCTCTGGAAACAGACGAGCCAGACCCCTGGCTCCCATCAGGACAACCTTCTACAGAAACACCATCAAGAGCCTCCTGACGGGCTGCAGGCACCAACCCCCTGACCAACCACTACATAGAATTCAGAATGTCTCCCAAAGGAAAAGGACACGGTCTCCAGGTTTATGGACAAACTAAAGAGCCGACTCTCTAGTCCTGCAGATCAACAAGTGTATCTTATCTGTCAGACAATTAAGATGCCAAATGTCCAGACCTGCCCACTTTTCCAGCATCCACTGCAACCTCTCCGTTGGACACCTTATCGGTGAATAAATCAATAAAATGAAAAAAAAAAACCTTTCAGTTCAGGAAAAGAAGTTATTCATTGCATCAATGTCATTTTTCTGTTTTCATAAATACATTAAGGCCTGGACCGTTGCTGAACGAGAAATGGCTCCACTTCTTTCTCCTCGTCCGGCTGTCTCGACTGTGGTCACCTGGCTGAGAAAATATCCGAGCTAGAAATGAGAATATCCAAGCTGCACCCGATCTGGGAGGCAGAGAACCTGATGGATACCATTATCTTTGGTGCAGCACAACCGGACCTGCAGGTGCCTGACGTCGCCGCTCCGTGTCCTGCAGCCGGAGTGGTCGGAGCAGCATCTCCTCCTAAGCCCGACAACATCAACCGCAGTCCCCCTGCTGTGACCCCACCACAGGCTGCCGCCAGCCATGGTCCCTGGGCACGGCTTGGAGCAAGACCTAAGGCCCCAGTCAACTCCACACCTCAGCCGGAGCCCTGGTTCCTTGTTGGTCCTCATGAGGGAAAAAGGGGGCGTCATTCCAACGCTTCCCCACTAATCGAGACCCAGCTACAGAACAAATTCGACCCTCTCAGCCTCGAGGAATTCCCACCCTTTGGGTGACGGATCCCGGCCCTGTCGGTCACCGCATCGGCCCGAGCGCCCCGTTTGGAGCAAGACTCTGGTGTGAACTCTGTGCCACAGTTCACACCAGCTCCACGGAGGTCTTCTACCCGCCATCCTGGCGGTCCCTTCCCATCATCTTCACCACCTCTAGTAAATTCTGAGTCACTGATCCAGTCCGCTCCAGTCACTCTACTAATCGGAGACTCAGTTGTCAGAAACGTGAGAGTTAGGGGAGGTCTAACCCTGTCCTTTCCTGGTGCAACTGTTTTGGACATCTTGGATAAACTTCCAGATATCATTCAAGCTCACCCTGAGGCTACAAAAATAATTTGACATATTTTTTAGTTAGTTAGTTTTTTATTTTGGTCCATTAATCAATCAAAAACATGCATCACAGAAAGCTGGATGTATAAATAAATGAACCAAAAAGGTGTAGGCTGAAGCCGTAGCTTATATAATGCCTACCCTTTTTTACAACATATCACATCACAACAAATGCACGGGGCATATTGGTGCATATTGGACATATTGCAACCAATGATATCCCAAAACCCTATGGTCATGAACTGTGGGTAGTGACCGAAAGAATGAGTGGCGGAAATGAGTTTTCTCCGCAGGGCGGCTGGACTCTCCCTTAGAGATAGGGTGAGAAGTTCAGTCATTCGGGAGAGACTCAGAGTAGAGCCGCTGCTCCTTCACATGGAGAGGAGCCAGTTGAGGTGGTTCGGGCATCTGGTTAGGATGCCCCACGGACGCCTCCCTGGAGAGGCGTTTCGGGCATGTCCAACTGGGAGAAGACCACGGGGAAGACCCAGGACCCGCTGGAGAGATTATATCTCTCAGCTGGCCTGGGAACGCCTTGGGATTCTCCCAGAGGAGCTGGTGGAAGCGGCCGAGGGGAGGGAGGTCTGGGCCTCTCAGCTGAAGCTGCTGCCCCCGCGACCTGACTCCAGACCAAGCGGGAGCTAATGGATGGATGAACGGATGGATATCCCAAAACAACAGTCCGAACTTCTGAAATGGAATTTTTTTTTCCTTTTTAACTCTGTGACACAGCTCCACCACAGCATCTTCATCTCTGGCCCCGCCCCCCACCTGTGGCCGGGGAATCAGACGTTTCAGTAGGCTGCTGAGCCTTAACACCTTGCCGGCTTCGGCCTGTACCTCCCACGGAGTTGTGTTCATTGATCATTTTAACACTTTCTGGAACAGGGGGCATCTCTTCTATGCAGACGGACTCCACCTTAATAGACCTGGTAGCTGTCAGCTTTCAGACAACATCTCTTATGGACTATTCCACAATCAACCACAGTCAACTCTACCACGTGACTCATCTGCTCTGTCCGTAAATGCTTGATGTCCCCCTGGTCCTAGTTTCTGTCTGCTTAGTTCCACTACCATAAGCAACACTGTCAGTACCGGACTAGGACCAGCTGTTTCACAAAATAACAAAAAATCAGTAGTGTCCAATCCCATCCCTGTAATCATTTCCTCTTGTTTTAACTATTCATGTAAGCCTGCGTCTGCGGGTCCGTGGCCCGGCGCAAACTTGTGGGGTTGCTCGGGGTCACGGACCCGTGGAGGCTGCGACAAGCGCACGTTCAGCTCAGACGTTAATTTGGCCGTGCTGAATGTGCACTCCCTCTTAAACAAAACTTTCATCGTAAACAACCTGATTTTAGACAGTAAGCTTGACATTTTATTAACTGAGACATGGCTTGGCCTGATGCACCAGTTGTTCTCACCGAGGCCTGCCCACCTAATTTAAATTTTTTATTTTCGACTAGGGGAGGTAAAAGAGGAGGGGGAACTGCATCATTCATTCTGAGATCACTGAACCCAAAGGAAGTTTCTTTTAACAGTTATTCATCATTTGAATATCATTCCTTTGTTTTTAGCAGTCCCCCAAATCTGTGTCTTACAGTTTATAGACCACCCCACCATTCCACCTCTTTTATGAGTGAATTCTCTGAATTATTGTCAATTACACTTCACCAACAACAGAATTTTAATAACTGGTGATTTTAATTTGCATGTTGATATTAATTCCACTCCTTTATCCAGAGAATTCCTAAACCTTTTGACCTGTATGGATTTTAAGCAGCACGTCATGCAGCCGACTCACAACAGAGGACACACCCTGGACCTACCTGGACCTGGTCATAACCTATGGTCTGTCCACAGGTGTGTCCTCTGTTGTTGACCTGGCTGTGTCTGACCACTACTGTGTGTATTTTAACATCACCAGTTTTAGCCACCAGGAGGCCCCAGTGAGAACTGTGAGGAAATGCTACCTACCTTCTGAAGTGGCTGCAAATTTTATTGAGATTTTACAGAGCACTCCCGCTGAAATTTTACCTGCATCATGTGATTTTATTGTTGACAATTTTAATACCTAGCTAAGGACAACGCTGGACTCAGTGGCTCCACTTTTATCGAAAACAATAAGAACAAAACCTACAGCTCCGTGGAAAAATCATCACACTAAAGAACTGAAAAGAAATTGAGTGCTGAAAGGAGGTGGACAAAAAAAAATGAACAGTTCATTATGAAATATTACACAACCAACTCAAAACCCACAATAATGCTGTAAAGAAGGCAAGAATATCCCATTTCTCAAAACTCATCACAGACAATAAAAACAACTCAAAATTTCTTTACTCCACCTTCAATGTTTTAACCAAACACCAATTTTAATAAATCCTCCATGACGCCAACAGACGCCCTCTGCGAGGACTTTGCAGACCACTTCAGAAGTAAAATTGATAATATCAGATCCAGTCTTTTACCCCAACAGAATGTTACTTTTAACATACCTGAACCGTTCCTTTTACCTGGAAACACTGGAGAGTTTTGTCCTGGTTGATGCAAGGACACTTGGTCCAGTTTTCTCCCAAATAAACCCAACAACCTGCCTTTTAGATCCAATCCCCACATCACTTTTAAAAACATCTTATGGATTCTTTGAGGAACAGATTTTAAATATAGTAAATTACTCTCTCCAGACGGGTGTCTTCCCCACTGCCTTCAAAACAGCAGTGGTGAAGCCCCTTCTGAAGAAGAGTCATCTAGACCCCAACAATTTTAATAATTACCCACCTGTATCCAACTTACCGTAAAATTTTAGAAAAACTGGTTTTTAACCAAGTAAATTATTTCTTAGTTAAAAATAGAGGAATTTCAGTCTTGTTTTAGGATGAACCACAGTACAGAGACAGCCCTTTTAAAGATTTTAAATTACATCAGGTTTGATGCAGATTCACAAAAACTTAGTCTTTTTTTTTAACAAATTGTGATGGTCCACTGTATCAAAGGCAGCGCTAAGATCCAGTAAAACCGACTCAGGAACCTGGTCAGCCTCTCTGGTATTGTTCTGAACTGGTTCAGCTCCTATCTCACGGATCGATGTTTCTTTGTAAGTATGGATACATGCTCCTCCAGAAGGCATAAAATTAACTCATTTACTGCCATTGACGTCTATAGACCTCAATTGCGCAAAAAATGTTTTTGAACAGGGGTTGCTAGGAAACACTCTGGCAGAGCATCTCAATAAATATCAGAGTTCTAAGCATCGTAGTTAGTGTTTAGATCCTTTAGATGGCAGCATTCACACCTATAAAGTTTGTCACGATGCAGATTTGTCTGAGAAGATGGCGCAGCCTGGTAGCAAGAAGGAGTACAAGCAGCTCACACTCCAACAGTGTGTCGGTAGTTCGAGGAGTGAACGGAAAAAATATGATGGAGGTGATGGAGATCATGGAGGAGGATCGGAGCGAAGGAGAGGAGTGAAAGCCACGGACGACCAACCAGGTCCAAGCGGAGTTCAGCCGCGCTCACGGAAGACTTTGCCTGTGTTGTCCGAGCCCTGCTCCGGAGAAAGTTCAGATGAATTTAGTGAACTCGACGGAGATTTGTCGGATGAATTGCTGCCGGTTGGATCGGCTGAGAGTAGCAGAGACTCCAGCAGAGACTCGTCACCAGAAAGGCCATAGAGAGGTAAGAAATAACTTTTTTTCTTTTGCTTTGTTCCGGCGGTTCATCCCTCCTCGCACCTGTTTCTAACCGTCCATGTTACGTGAGCGCCATCTTCTCCCACCAGTTCATTTACTGGAATATCCAGCGTCTAGTTATTACTTTATTACACCAGGAGACGGTGGACATGTGTCTGTAATCTGAGAACCGTTTTTGGTGGTGGCGTTATTCAAATTTTTAGCGTAAAATGAATTTGAAAAACACCCTCTGGCACAGACGCGCGGCACAGCAGAGGGAGAATGCAGGGCGTTGAGCAGAGCGAATGAGTTTTTTTTCTTTTTTTTTTCATTTACTCACGATGCTGAGAGGTTGGTTTACCATCCACAAGAGTACTTTGTCAGGTTCTGGCTAACTCCGATTCCGAGGAGGAAGACATGCAGTCGTCCAGTGAAGCAGAAACTGACGGTAGTGACGGCGAGTCTGCGCCGTAATCCACAATCAACACACAGTATAGTGACTGCTTCGCCTTAGTGTGACCGGGGTGAAAACATTTTGCGATCACCAAGCAGGTCGAGGTGTCAAGGGGCTCATAACACCGCAAATATGGAAAAATGTAGCAGGGATGAAAACAGTTCTGGCAACAAGGGAGGAGCCGGTGAAAAAAAAACACCGCTAAAGGCACACCAGAAATCACAGTGATGATGATGGCTGAGTTCTTGAGAGAAGAGGAAGAGTATTAAAAGTGGAGAATAAATTTTGATGAGCTCGTTGGTTATTGTGGAGACAATCTGAAGATATTTCTCATTGACAGTATACCCTTTATCTCAAACTGCTTTCAAGTTAGAGCCTTTTGAAATCTTGATATCAAAATTGTACATTTTCTTGAAAAAATGTTCAGGTCCTGCACCCAGCAGAGGAGCCAGCAGAGGTCCCAGTTCCACACCTGTTTGGCAGTTCAACAAAGAAAGGTGAGTGTAAAAAGGGGAGGAGGGGGATATACCTCCACACTGCAGCAATATCAAAAATATATTTATGCTGATTGTATATATTTCTGTAATTTATAGGTTGTGCATCAAGGTGTCGTGGGGAAGACTCTGTCTAGCATGAAGATGTCAAAATGTGTTATATAATGTTGTATATGTGTAAATAAACCATTATTTTTGCCATCAAAAACCTTCTGCCTTTTTTTTCTTTGGTTCTATAGAAGGAAACCACTGTTCAGATCTTTGAAGTGTCAGTAAAACAACAAATATTTGTGTTAAACTCATTGTTTTACTTCTCTTCACAAAAAGCTCATTTTCTCTATTTTCGGTCAGAAATGGGTGATTTTGGTGAAACTTCCCCTTGTTCTGCTGATTACTTAAGATTGGAAGAAGGTAGAAACAAATTATTTTTTCCTGATGAAAGAAGAGAGTCTACACTTTATGTTGGTGGTTTCAGTGTTCACAGAGTCATAGAACACAATATTCTATGGGTCTTGGAAAATCAGTGAAAATGCTCCAAAACGCTGGCAGTATGAGGCTCTCTGCCGTGCAGCTGTCTGGCAGTCAATGAGTTAAGTGTGGGGTACCCCAAGGGTCAATCTTAGGTCCAATTCTTTTAAATCTGTATATGCTTCCCCTTAGGGACGTCATCAGGAGACACAACACCAGCTTCCGCAGTTATGCTGATGATACACAGCTGTACATCACCGTGTCTCCTGATGACACAGGACCAGTTGATGCACTTTTAACTGTATTTCAGATATCAAGACATGGATGCGGCAGCACGGTGGCTTAGTGGTTAGCACTGTTGCCTCACAGCTAGAAGGTTCCTGGTTCGAACCTCGGCAGGGGGGGTCCTGGATTGAACCTCAGGGCCTTTCTGTGTGGAGTTTGCATGTTCTCCCCGTGCTTGCGTGGGTTCTCTCCGGGTACTCCGGCTTCCTCCCACAGTCCAAAGACATGCATGTCAGGTTAATTGATAATTCCAAATTGCCCATAGGGTGTGAATGTGAGTGTGAACGTTGTGTGTCTGTATGTGTGACCCTGCGATGGACTGGCGACCTGTCCAGGGTGAACCCCTGCCTTTCGCCCATAGACAGCTGGGATAGGCTCCAGCAGATCCCCGTGACCCTTCAAGGATGAAACGGGTATAGAAAATGGATGGATGGAAGACATGGATGCAGTGAATTTCCTACAGCTCAACCAGGACAAAACTGAGGTCTTAGTTATTGGTCCTGAAGGCAAGAGAGAGAAACTTTACTTTACTAGACTCTACAGTGTACAGTCTATCCAGGTCTACCTGGGTTGAGGTGGTCTCTGGGACAGCACCCCCTGTGGTGCCTCCCAGTGTGGATGGCCTCCCAGAGGTGGTATTTCCTTACCTGGATCCTCAGTGTCCTGCCATATTACTGAACTATTATTATACACTACTATATGTGTGTGTGTGTGTGTGTGTGTGTGTGTGTGTGTGTGTGGGGGGGGGGGGGGGGGGGGGGGGGGCATTTAATTAACTGTTATGATCCTGTTTTGTTTTATTTTGTGAAGCACTTTGGGTTGCATTTTTAATGTATGAAAAGTGCTATATAAATAAAGTTTGATTTGATTTTCAGAAGAAGTTGGCAGGACCCAGAGCCACAGTTCAACCCACTGAACAAGATAATCCTTCTCAAACTTCATAGCTATACCAGAGGCGGCTGCCCCACCAGCTGTGGAGGGGAAAAATATTTATTTTATTTTATTTTAATTTATTTATTTGAGCAGCGTCAGATTTACTTAATAGTATGTGTGTGCCTACATGCGATTTAAATAATTTAAAACAACATTTCCACCAAATGACAGTCATTAAACAGTGAATTTTCACCGACCTACAGTGCATCGTTCTCTCACCGGGCGCTCAGCAAAGCGCCCTTGACCTGCAGCTAAATAGCCAATCCGGTTATGGTTGCTAGATAAAAATGATTGATAATTGGCCTATCAACGTCACCAAATTTAATGCCGATGGGGCGCTGGAAATGTAGCCCCAACTGCTACGTAAAATGCGTGAAGGTTTATGAGCTAGAGCTACGTGAAGGGCCAGCGGTAGTTTTATTTCGTAGAGCGACTCCCAGACTCTGTCCTACGATGGGAGAAAAAAAAAAAATATGGCGACGAGGAAGAGAGATGGCGACGGCGGTGACAACGAGTTCAAAAGCAGCTTCCACCTAATTCGGTGAAATCATTATTAATGTACCCTTTTGCGAGACGGACGACGGAGGAAAAACTTCTCGTTAAGGAGCTGGGACCCGACAAGCCTGAAATTAACATTTTCCAGTAAACGAAGGAGAAAGGTAAATCATACAAACTGAGTTTTTGTCAGAGTTGGTTAAACCCTGAGACGTGGCTGGCAGGTTGTGGAGCAGCTAATGCACTTTTCTGTTTCCCCTGAATCCTCTTCAGAAGTGACAGATGTGATTGGACTTGGACAAAGACTGGACTAACTGACTTAAAGCACCTCTAAACGGTTCAAGAAACATGAGAGATCCAATGTTCACATGGAAAACTGCGTAAAGCTAGCTGTGCTCGGAAAGATTAGCATAGCAACGCAGCTAGATGATGGGCACCACATTACTGAAAGAAGGCACAAGAGGTGGATAAAAACCGTAATATTGTGTCCAAGATAATCAATTGTGTTAAATTTTGTGGTGTTTTTGAATTAGCAATGTGGGGACATGATGTCAGCTAGTCCTGGTACTGATGTCAGCTAGTCCTGGTACTGAGGTACATTGATGGATGCAACAATAAACAGGAGCGGTTCTATTGATTCATCAAGCTCCCCAACAACTGTGCAGATTTAATAGCTGGAGCCTTATTGGAGAGGCTGCACAGCATCCTTCCAGAGGGACAATTCATCCCTTGATTGTATTGTATTTGATAACAAAGTCTAATATAGCTGTAAATTGTTACTTCTGTGAAACTGGAAACTGAAATGAAATTATGATTGTGGACCTGTAGTCATTTTCTGACTGTTCATTTGAATGCTTTTGCTAGATTAAGCAGGGAAAAATGTTGGCACACCAGCCCCACCAAGATTTTTTTTCACCAGCCGCCACTGAGCTATACCTTAACAAAAATCCAGCTAACTTAAAAATAAGTTCTTAAAATGGTCTCCAGCTGATTTGACTTGTTTTTTTTCTCCTTGGTGGGACTTTAGTTTTGTCCTTTTGCTGCACAGATTAGAGCACACTGTTGGAATTAAAGGGACAGCATTAGGCTGGTTTAAGTCATACTTATCTGACAGGTTCCAGTTCGTCTATGTTAATGACGCTACACGGACTAGGGTCTGCTATGGCGTCCCACAGGGTTCAGTTCTGGGACCAATCCTTTTCACTTTATACATGCTGCCCTTGGGAAAAATTATCCAGAGCCATGGCATAAACTTTCATTGCTACGCTGATGATACGCAGCTGTACTTATCTATGAAACCAGAGGAAACAAAACCTTTGGCTAAACTTCAAGGGTGTCTTAATGACATTAAGTCCTGGATGTCCTCTAACTTTTTGCTTCTAAACTTGGATAAAACAGAGGTTATTGTCTTTGGTCCCAAACACCTGAGGAATGGATTGACTGGGTTTACGCTGGCTTCCAGCACAGTTGTGAAAAACCTTGGAGTCATTTTTGATCAGGATATGTCATTTAAGCAGCATATTAATCAGGTTTGCAAGACTGCCTTTTTTCATCTCCGAAATATTGCCAAGATTGGGAGCATCCTCTCCCAGGGTGATGCTGAAAAATTAATCCACGCGTTTGTTAGCTCTAGACTGGATTACTGTAATGCGTTGTTAGCAGGATGTCCGAAAAGCTCGCTAAATAGCCTTCAATTGATCCAGAACGCAGCAGCGAGGGTGCTGACAGGAATCCGCAAGCGAGATCACATCTCTCCCGTGTTAGCCTCCCTCCATTGGCTTCCCGTGAAATTTAGAATTGAGTTTAAAATTCTGCTTCTCGCATATAAGGCCCTTAATGGCCTAGCTCCGCGCTATTTACAAGACTTGATAGCATGTTATGCTCCTAATAGAGCTCTCCGCTCTCAGAGTGCAGGATTACTCGTCATTCCTAGAATATCTAAAAGTAGGTTTGGAGGACGGGCCTTCTGCTACCAGGCACCTTTTTTATGGAACCAGCTACCAGTTTGGGTTCAGGAGGCTGATACCATCTCCATTTTTAAAACTAAATTGAAAACATTTCTGTTCAGTAAAGCCTATAATTAGTCTAAACTATAGTGTGTAGGGGCTAATAGTTATAACTATAGTTGTAGTAGTAAGACTAGAGTAGCTCGTCTTAATCACAGCTTCGTCATAGTTATGCTGCTATAGGCCTACGCTGCAGGGGGACACCAGCATGATCTGCTGAGTGGTGTCTCCACTGCTCTTCTCCTTTTTCTTCCCTTTCTTCCTCCCTTCCTCCTCCTCCAGCTCATTTATAATTATTTGGGAGCACCCTGTTACTGAAACTGTGCTCCATTTTCTTTGCTTTCCTGTGTTTGTTGTGCTGTTTCTGCCCCCTTTTCTTTCTGTGTATTTGCAGGCCAGAGTTTCCTGGGTTTCATGCTGACTTGCAGTTCCATCCTCTGTCCATCCCGGGGTTCTCCTCCACTTGTGTTTGGGTACCGACTGGCGTGGTGATCGGCGACCTGGTCCTCTGGCCATCTCATCCCAGTGCTGCTGCCTCCATCTGTTTATATTTATGTTTATATGGTCGTTGTATTTAGTCATTTGTGTGCTCTCCTCTCTCTGTCCTCCTTCCTCTCTCTGTCCTCCATCCTCTCTCTGTTCTGTCTCTTCTCTCTTTTTCTTTCTTTATCCAGCTGGTCTTCAGCAGGAAGGTCCCTCCATATGATCCAGGTCCTGGTCCAGGTTTCTTCCTCTTAAAGTGGAGTTTTTTCTTGCCACTGTTTGGCTTAAAGTTTTTTACTTGCCATTATCATTGTTTGGATTTAATATTATAATTTTAGTCAATGATATTTGCTCGGGGGTCATGCTCTGGGTCTCTGTAAAGCGCCTAGAGACAATTGACATGGTAACAGATGCTATACAAATAAAACTGAATTGAATTGAATTGAATTGAATACTCCATATCCAAGGTCTAGTTCATTTATAGAGCACAGAAAACAAGGTTACAGTGCACTATGACTGCTAAGTTAATTACAATATGTAAAAGCGCAATAAAACAATTAAAAAAGGGGGTGGAGCAGAAACTATTTTAGCAGAAAGTCAAGGAGAGGTGGTCTGCAGCATGAATTTCTACAGAAATGACCTGTTCAGGCCAGTGCTCGCTGACTCACACCTGATATTAAAATGTGTCGACTTATCTGACTCATTTCCAGAAAATAAACAAGGAAATCTAACTTTAGCTTATCTGGATTTAGGGTCTTATCCTTATCATTAACATTTTTTTTTAAATTGTCAGTTGCGTCTTGAAATCAGGTTATGGTTACTCATTTAGAAAACCCTTAGCAGCATGAATTTAAAAAGGTTAGTTATAAAGTTATTGTAATTATGTGACACGGTGGTAACATCAACAGCGAGATGCCAAAGTAGATCTGAATCATGACGACGTATATGGAGCCACTATGCTGGCAGTGATGAAGAAGAAACGCAGTGTAAAGTGATTTATAGAGTTAGAAGAGATTAGAAGGGTGCTATATAAATACAAAGATAAGCTCAAACTTCCCTGTTGGAATCCAGACGCATGCATCCGTACAAACTAAAGAGAATAAAAGGCTCATGTGAAGCTGTGGATGAAAGTCCTGCCAGACTCTTGGTGCTTCTTTAAGTCACAACACTCTCACTTTGACACTGTGCATCTCCGTTTTTCCTCTTGTATTTCCTGCCTTTTTATCCTTTTTCAAAGCCAAGCATACAACCCGTTTGTGTGAAAATAAATCTTGTTGTAAAAGCCATTTTAGCCAAAGTTTAGCAACATAAAAACAGAGGTTCAGACCTGTGCTGAGACCGGCAGCCATGTTTATTCCAGTCCTCCAAATCCTGCTGGTTTTAATTCCATCCACGCTCCTCCAGTTCACTGTACCAGTCCCCACTCTGACAGCCTAAACGTGTTGTGCTGGTAAACCTGACAGAGGTATGCGTGTATCTGGTCAATGATTAGTATTTTTATTGAGACAGTTAAATGGCGCTGGTTAGCCATTAGCCAAAGCGTGACCTACTGTTTGTCACGTTTGCAGTTTTTTTATTTTTGTTTCTATTTGGACTTTGTTTTTGGAGTTGAACTTGTTCTGTGGAGTTCTTTGTCCCTATGTTCCTTAGCTTTATTCTCAGTTTTATCTTGTAGAAGTGTCTTTCTGCAGTCTGTTTAGTTTCCTGTGTTTGCATCACATTATTCATCATTTTTCTGAAGGTTTCCTTCCTTCATCTGCTCGGCAAGAATCCCGACCTGTTTTTTAAAAATAAATTTGTTCCAGAAGAAAAGGGCCAGTAATCCAGGGAGATTTTTGTGAAGCGCATATTAAAGTGAGTGTCCAGGTATGTGGAGACTTTCAAAGCCTCAAACCAGCCAAACCCAGTTAGTTAATCAGAAAACTGTTCTCGGGTTTGAAACGTGTGATTGAAACGTAAATGGCAGCGAAGCGCACACATTTTGTGGACTTGGGCCCAGCGCTGGGGGAAGTTATTTTTAAATAATTAATAACATGTCTATATTTTATATGTTGCCCCCAGTAACACCAGCACCCTCACATCTCAACCTTCTTCCCAGTTTATTCCCATTTTATTTACTGCCAGTAACAAAAATATGTATTTTTTTCATATTACATTCAATTAAAAAAACTTCACCCACCAAAGCCTCGGTATCATCACAATCACTGCCTGTTTTACCTTTATTGTCCACTTAATGGCACAATAGAGCAGTGGACAACGTTTCATGAAGCTTCATGTAGCCATCAGTACATCTTTATGGACATATAGTGGATCTTGGTGGGTTAACTAAGTTTTATTTTTCTCCTCACCAACTAGTATGAACCTGCATCTGGGTGCTCCACAAACATTCCTTAGATCAGTGGAGAATTATATGAAGTGGGTTTAAAAAAAAACTCCCTTTATTTCAGTCCTTTTGACCAATTCTACAAATTTGTAGAGTAGGAAGATATCCATAAAAGAGATAAATCAACCACTTCATGTCACGTTGACAGGTCAAAATGATTAAAAAATAAACACAGACATACATCAAACTGACAGCTTAACATCCTTCTGACCCGGTCAGAAGAGTTTTAAGTTACACACACACACACACACACACACACACCTCAACATACATGTATATAAATTGACACCTTTTCCATTTAATGTTTATTTACTTATGTCAGTCTAGTGGTCTTTTAGTTAGTAGATATCAGGATCTTGATTCAAGTGTTTGTTCATCTCAACACTTGTTAATAAATTCTGATATATTCTATTGAAAGAAGTTGTTTGTGGTTATTTCACACAGTTTTGTAACATTTGCTGGTTGAAGAGGTCTTTGCTTGGACTCACACCTTGTTGCTCTATAGCGCCACACCTGGTCACAGGCTGGCATGCATAGAACAGGCATTTAGAGACTGATTGTGCCGTTAAGTCTTTGTTTCCTGATTTATCAGGTGATGCCCCGTTTCATTTTATTAACTTTGTTAATACCCTTTTTGTTATTAGCAGCTGTCCTTCAACACAGTTGGTAATAACCCCCTTTATGACTAAATGAGCAGGTTGTATGCTCTATTGCACAACATGTTACACGGTGCCCTGTGTGAAGGTTCTAATATACTGTATATATTATTGCAGATCGGTGTGATAACTTTTCTATTATTTCAAATTCTAATAATTTTCCAGAAATCATATTTTAATTTATTGGTATTTATTACCCTACTTCTTATCGTATAAGCATAACTCCAGGTGTGTTCTGTGTAGTGTTGTGCTGTGTGGCAGTGGTTAGAGCACTTATTACGTTGTTGTGGTTCTCAGCTCTCTCATCTGGATAGCTGGGGGGTCTGTAGCGGGCCTCTTGGTTGGCCACCTCGTCTGTGTGGGTGAGGTAGTTGTGCAGCACCACACAAGCCTTCACCACATCCTCAGCTTTGTCAGGGAAAAACTCAATTGGCCGTCCGAGGATCCTCCATCATGCAACCATGATGCCAAAGGTGTTTTCAATAACCCGTCTTGCCTTGCTGGTGTTGGTAATTGTAGATCTGCTTGTCTTGAGGCAGATTAGTTCCTGCATGAGAAGAAACGGGGGATGGAGACAATGAAGTACTCAATATTGCATCACATTTGGGCTGTAATAACAATGTAGAAATGCAGTTGAACATATGTTTTGTTCATATGGCATCACAGCTATAACTGACATATTTTTAGCATTTCCACAACAAAGACGTCAGGATATGCAGCAAATTGTTCATTATGTTACATTACATTATATTTTGCATGCGTTTTTATCCAAAGCGACTTTAAGACTTGTAGATCACGTGGGTACCTTGAAATGGTCGCATGAGGTTGCAGTGGAGGGGGAAAGCGGCGTCACCAACAACAACGTGGGGTGTCTTCACCAAGGTCCCGGGAAGGTCAGCTGGTGGGGACAGGTTTAGCTTGTGGTCGAGGAGCAAGGACCCAAAGGTGCTCTCCTTGAACACCCCACCGTTGCTCTCACGTCCGTAGGCTCCGACGTCCACCATTGTGAAGCAATATCTTGCATCGCACAGCGCCATCAACACAATGGAGTGGGCACCCTTGTAGTTGAAGTAGTCGCTCCCTGATCGTGGGGGGGGGGGGGGGGGGGGGGGGGGCCTTCATGGTGACGGTGAACGTCAAAAACTCTGGCTGTAGTACCATCCACAATGCCTTGCACATCTCGGACACTATCGCAGACACTGTGCAGGATGCTAGTTTGTAGCTCTGTGCGACGGTCTGTTGGTTTGCACCTGAAACCAAAACACGCAGCCACAGCCAGTCTTTCGCGAACGCTCACGGGTGAACTGTGTGTCCTCTGGTGTTGGATGAGGGGTTGTAGATGCAAAACAAGCTCGTCAAACCGACACATGGACATCCTGAAATACTTGAAGTGCATTTCCTCGTCGTCTCTCAGCGGTAGAACCAGTGTAGCAAATTCCCCAGTTTTTCTCCGGGGGACATTCAAAGGGTGTACAGACCATCTTCTGTGACCCTTCTTTCGCCTCTCTGCCAGCTCCAGCAGCAATATTTCTTCCATTTCTAGATCGATTAGCTGCATCTCAAACTGCGCATTCGTCCAGTCGCCATTGTTGTTAAATGACCTCCGTCACCGGAAGGGAAACACACCACCCACCACCCTAGCTAGTTCGTGATTGTCCCTTGCGTTGTGGTGTGGAATAACATAGCGCAGACCGCGCAAGTATAAATCAAAAAGTGTATCACCTTCTGTGTGGACTCCACTGTCCCAGCCAGGACTGTCCATTGTTATCCAAATAAGCCGTGGGTAACGAAGGACATTAAAGCCATCCTCAATGAGAAGAAGAGGGCTTTCAGAGTGTGTAATAGGGAGGAGGTGAGAACAATACAGAGGGAACTGAAGGTGAAGATCAAGGAGCTAAGGATAAAGGAGGAAGGAGGAAGCTGGAGTGGAAACTCCAACAGAACAACTTTAGAGGTCTGGGGTGGATTGAGGACCATCACCGGCTTCAGGACGACCAACAACAGAGGAGTTGACAGGGCCAATGAACTGAATCTGTTTTGTAACAGATTTGACACAGTGCGTTTACATGGGAAGTTTAATTCCTCTTTAATTCAGAATTAAAGTTAAAGCCAAATAAAAGTTACCATGTAAACACCTAATTCCTAATAAAATGTCTATTCTGAATTAAAACTTATTCCGAAGTAAGTGGCTGGTTTATTCCGATTTTAATTCCGAATTAAATAATTCCGCGGTCATGTTTACACTCATTCCGCTTTAAATTAAATCCCGTCTTTCTGCGTATGCTAGTTCTCTTGCCCGTCTGTCGCGATGACGCTTATATTCCGTGCTGGGCTTGTTTTCAAAACAAAGTTTCAAGATGGCAGCACGCAGTAAACGGTGTTCAAGAGCAGAGACGATTTATTTAATAAATAGCTTGGAGGAAATGGAAATAATTAAAAGAACAGATGGCAGGAAACATAAAAATTGTGACCTTTTCAAAGTTGTAGCGGCCAGGTTAAATGAAGGAGGTTTCACAGATAGAGACGCCACCCAGGTCAAAAATAAATGGAAACTCTTGAAGCAAGAGTACAAGAAAGCGAAGGCGCACAACAAAAGGAGCGGGTCGGACCCCTCAAATTTTCCATTTATGAGGAGGTGGACAGGGTCCTCGGTGGACGGCCATTGGCGAATGCCGACCACCATGGCATCGAGGTGGGATTTAATGATTCCCGCGCATCGGAGATGAACGACTTCAACATATCAGGTAAGCCAACCCTTTTTTTTCTCCTGTTCAAACGTTACCACCACTACTATTAATACTACTATCTAGTACAGCACCACTACAACTAGCCTACTATTATTGATATTAGCCCAGTGTGTTTAGTTGCTATAAGTACTAATACTGCTGGTGCTGCTCCTACCGCTTCTACGATTAGTTTTGAGAGAGGATGAGCGAGAGCCCTGATATAAAATAATCAATTATTCCTTGTGTTTCAGATGAAGATGATTCTACACTTGAGGAGCAACCTAGTGTGGCAAGTGGTTCACCCACCACTCTCACTGGCCAGGTTGGTGGCGATAGACCTGTTTTTTGATTAAATCTTTTTATTTATGCATACATATTCTTGATGACACCCATGAATGACCTGTTTATTTCCTTGCCAGGCTAATGGTAATGCACCTGGAACATCCCTGATGTCATCCCTGGTGACTTGGAAGGATGTTGGACAGGGCGCATGCGCACGCAGCGACAGGAGTTCAGCGTCTTTGCACAAAGTTTTTATGTTTGTTTTTAATGTCCCTAAATGTTTTATGTAACCTGAGTGAGTGTCATCTGGAAGTGAGTACTCAGCCAACGCCGATCTGACATGGATCTCTTTTATTTTGCCCTTTTGTGGCTTTTATCCTACTTTTTACTGGCGAGCGATGTCAGCGGAGCTGTCATCCCAGAGAGGACACGTCATGTCTACTCTCGTGAAGCGTTGCTGCAAATGAGCTGTGCAAGCACTCGAGTGACGGATGTCATACTACGCCTGCCAGCGCTTATTCAAAGGGATCATGGTTCTCACACAAACGGGAAGAGAAGAATTAGGAAGCGAGGGAAAAGAGGAGGTGTCCGACTGCGCTTCAAGAAGCAGCAGCTCAGCAGGATTCCCCTGCCCTCGGTGATCAGGGCCAACGCGCAGTCCCTCAGGAATAAAGTGGACGAGCTCCAAGGGAATGTTCGCTTCCTTAAGGATTTTAAAGACTGTGGTGTCCTCGTCTTCTCTGAAACATGGCTCAGTGAGCGGGACCAAGATTCTGATCTCTGCCTTGACGGCTTCGGGACCCCCTTCCGCCTCGACCGGAATGCTGAGGTGACGGGGAAAACACAAGGGGGCGGAGTTTGTTTATACGTGAATAAACGATACTGCAGCTCTGCCTCTGTCACTGTCAGAGAGCAACTCTGCACATCAGATGAACCTCTGTCTGTGTCACTGCGCCCGTTCTACTTGCCCCGTGAGTTCCCTCAGATCTTTATAACTGTTGTGTATATACACCCAAAGGCGAATGCCTCTTCTGCCTCTCCCATCATATATGACGTCATACAGAGACTGCAGACTATATCACCAGAGGCTCCGAATTTCATATTGGGTGATTTTAATCATGTTTCACTGGAAAAGACCCTTACAAACTTCTTCCAATATGTCTCCTGTCCGACCAGACGTGGTAAGACCTTGGAGTTGTGCTATGGGTCTATTAAAAATGCTTTAAAATCACTTCCTCTTCCCCCTCTGGGCTCTGCAGACCATAACTATGTGTATCTCCTCCCAACCTATAAGACTGTTTTAAAGAGGGAGAAAACCCAAACCAGGGAGGTAAAAGTCTGGATGAATGAGGCCGTGCACTCGCTGCAGGGATGCTTTGATTGTACAGACTGGGAAATGTTTGAGGAATCATGTGAGGACGTGGATGAACTGACTGATGCGTGTTTATACTCAGCTTATACCCACTAAGGGCCTGATTTACTAAGATCCTGAATAAAGAGTACTAAATTGCGTGTGCACTGAAAAAGTTTGCGCGTGCTGTTGTTGTGTGTTTTGCGGGTGATCAACTAAGAATGCTCGCGCAATTGATAACGGGTGCAAACCGCAGTATTTAAATGAGGTGTTGCGTGTCTTACGGTTTGCGCCATGGAGAGTCTGGATGGAAAGCAGGATAGACGCAAGCGCAAAATGAAATTTGACGAGTTGGAGTTAGAGATATTAGTGGAAGAGGCAAATAAACACATTCATGAACTATGGCAAAGAAATTTAAACATCACCAAAAGAAACGCAATATGGGAGAAAATCTGCAATAGAATAAATGCAGTTGGTAAGACAAAAAGAACGGCAGATGAGGTTAAAAGAAGGTGGCAAGATATAAGGCAAAGAACTAAAGAAAAAGTGGCCTTTAATAAAACTTCGGCAAACAAGACAGGTGGAGGGCCTGTGGAAGAGATGCTTCTAACCAGGATTGCGCAGCAGGTGCAGCTCACCTTCTGCGAGGAGCAGATAACAGGGATATTACACGCTAGAGCCAACTGCAGAACAAGGTAGGCGCACAATAAGAAACACTTTTTTCTCCATGAAAACACGTGATTTATTTATTATCACAAATAAAAAAATGAACGTGCCTCCTGTGGCAACCTTTTGCTGAATAATACTCGATTTAACATTCAAATAAAATATTTCTCCTTTTGCATGTGCTTGTGACCGGCTCCAAATCAGCCCTTAAGTTTCAACTATCTGGTTTACATTCATTCCAAACAAATTTACACGAGTCCGAAAGACTTTCTCTGCGTATTCTTTGATTTTGGCGATGTCGCCTCCTTGCCACAATAACAGCAGCCATCGGTGCGTAATGCCGGGCAGATTAGCACCTTCCTTTCGAACGTACTAAATACAGACGCAATCACAATCCCCGCAATTACTTTCAGGGTTGGTAAATCTCATTGCGTGTGGTAAATGAACCTATTTGCATTTTCCCCTCCCAGTATTTAGCGCTTTCTGGCGGGTACGCCCCCTATTGATTATTCATCAGAGCAAAAGTGCTAAATGAACAGCGTGTGCTATTTTGCTCATTTGAGAGGCGCAGTCCTCTTTGCACGCGGTTAGTAGATCAGCTTGCACATTGGTTTGCGGGTGGTGTCAAGTTTGCACACGTTTTTACGTACGCAAACCTTTAGTAAATCAGGCCCTAAGAGGGTCAAAATATACCCCAATAATAAGCCGTGGGTAAATAAATCAGTGAAGTCTTTTATAATGAAAAAGAAACTGTTATTTCAACAAGGAGAAACATCAGATTTACACACAGCTAACAGAGAACTCAAAGTGGAGATCTTAAAGGCAAAACAGATATATAAAACCAAACTGGAGAACAAAATGGCTTCCAACAGCCTTGGTTCAGCCTGGTCCAGTATGAAGACCATCACCGGTCTCCAGAACACAAGAGAAAGCACTAATGTCACTTTAAAAGGCTTTAGCTTAAATACTGACCTTGCTAATGCTCTTAATTGTTTTTATAATCATTTTAATATGTTTGATTTTAGCAAGGAAATACAGGCATTACAGCTTAAACTGCGTGACAATCAGCACATCCTGGTATCACAAGAGGATGTTGAAAAAGCCTTTCTTTGCACAAAGGTTAACAAAAGTCATGGACCAGATAATATCTGTGGTCGGCTACTTAAAAACTGTGCAAAAGAACTGAGTCCGGTTTTCCACAGATCCTTAGAAGCACAGCAGGTTCCCAGGATCTGGAAGGACGCTGTGGTTGTCCCGGTCCCTAAATCCAGCCGCCCCACAACCCTGAATGATTTTAGACCAGTGGCCTTGACTTCAATTATAATGAAAATCTTTGAAAAACTGGTCCGGCTGGAAATCCTGAAAAAGGCAGAAAGTGGATTGGACCAACTGCAATTAGCCTACAGGCCTAAAAGAGGAGTGGAGGATGCCACACTCACTCTTCTTGATTTGCTTTTTAAACATCTCGAAGGAAGCGGGTGTCACGCCCGGCTTTTATTCATTGATTTTTCCTCTGCTTTTAACACAATCCAGCCGCACATATTTTTTTTTTATTTAAATTTTTTTTATTGTGTTTTTTAACAATAACACCAACAAAAACAATATAGCACAGACAGATAAATGTTTTCTATACAGAATAGCACAGATAATTCACACCAATATTACAGCAGTGTTACGATTTCAAAGAGGAAAGAAACGCCTTCCAGGTACTGAAATAAGATTTTTGACAGTTATGCAATTTTGCCACTAATAGTTCAAACGATGCAATATCAGTCATTGATACAACCCACTCCTTATAAACTGGACAGTCCCGACTCTTCCATTTTTGTAAAATAACTCTAGCAGCCAAAATAAAACCTGTTAAAGCCAACGCTTTCTTAGCTTTTGAAACGTTTGGTAAAAAAGAGACATCACCTAACAAACAAAGCTGAGCACTGTCAGGCACATGTGTATTTAACCAACCCTCAATAGTTTCTATAACCTCCTTCCAAAAAGGTCTAACTTTACAACATGTCCACATGGCATGAATAAATGTACCCTCCTGATTGTTACATTTCCAACATAATTTATCTTGAAGAATACCCATATTAAAAAGACGTGTAGGTGTGAAGTAATATTTATGAAGTATTTTATAATGAGTAAGTTTCCCTCGTGCTTCCCTAGTAAACAGCCCAGCGTTGGATATTAGTTTGACCCATGTTTCTTTGTCTATACTTACATTCAGATCCCTCTCCCAAATAAGCCTCAGACTCTCATCCTTGTCATATACTATTCTAGACATCATTTTATAAAACATGGAGACAGACTGACATCTGGGGGGAGATTCTAAATAAATCTGTACCACATTGTCTTCATCAGGCAGCCGCACATTTTAACGCAGAGGCTTCTAGAACATTTTAACTTGAGTACAAATCTAGTGGGATGGATTTTAAACTTCTTAACAAACAGGACGCAGAGAGTGAGAGTTAATGGGTTTTTATCTGATAAAATGTGTTCCTCCACAGGCTCACCACAAGGGTGTGTGCTCTCACCCTTGTTATTTATTTTATATACTAATATGTGTCAGAGCACTTTTAACATTTTAAAGTATGCAGATGACTCTGTGATTGTTAGTCTGCTGCAGGGAAATGAGAAGGACCACGGCCTTGTTGTTGACAACTTTGTCAAGTGGTGTGAAGACTCACACTTACAGATCAACTTGACAAAGACTAAAGACATGACAATTGATTTCAGGAGGAATGCAAAAACACCTGAACCTGTGAGGATCAAGGGACAAGTCATTGAACAAGTCCAGTCTTATAAATATCTGGGGACAATCATTGACTCGTCCCTAAAATGTAAAGAGAACTGTGTAGCTGTGAGCAGGAAGGGACACCAGCGGTTCTGTCTGAGGAAGTTGTCCCGTTTCCACGTAGATAAGACCATGATGACACTTTTTTATGAATCTGTTTTAACTTTTTCACTAGCATCATGGTTCAGAAACCTGCCTCTAAAACAAAGGAACTCACTCAACCAGATCATTAAATGGTCAGGGAGGCTGATTGGGGAAACACAGCCGGGTCTAGAGTCGCTGTACGTGAAGCAGCTGCAGCGGCTCGCCGGCTCCATCCCCAATGATGCCTCCCATCCCTTAGCAAGTGAGTTCCAGCTCCTGCCATCAGGACGCAGATTTATAGTCCCTAGAACTAGAACCACACAATACAGGAACAGCTTCGTCCCTGCTGCTGTCTCTCTTTTAAACAAATCTTAACGTATTTTATTTATTGATGTGGTCTATCCTGCTTTTTATTTATTTTAATTTATTTATTTTATTTATGAGAAACCCTGGGTTTTCTTTTTTACTTCTATTTATTGTTCTTGGCCTTGTGGGCAAACCTACTTTCTACTTTTATCCTGTTCAGTGAGCGTTGTGAGTACCTGCCATGTCTGTCTTCTGCTGTTTTAAAACTTGTTCAATGTTTTTTGTCCTGTGTTTAATTGATGATGGTGGGGGTTGTGTGTTATGGCGTTATTTTTGTGCCATAATCCTGAGCGAACTGCGGCAGATTCTGAGCACAAAGAATCATATTTTGCGAGCGCATCACGTGTGTTGAACGGAAAATCATATTCAAGAATGAAGTAATTAATTCTGAGCGAGGAAACATCTATTCTGTGCTTAATAAATGTCTCACAAACTTTTGATCTGTGCGCGAGCAGAAGACTGCGCCCTCGCCTCCTCCCTCTCCTCCCTCTCACGTGATGCGCTCGCAAAATATGATTCTTTGTGCTCAGAATCTGCCACAGTTCGCTCAGGATTATGGCACAAAAATAACGCCATAGTGTGTGGGATGCCTTCTCCAAACTGCAAAATGAATCTACCTACGGGTATTAATAAAGTAAACTTGAACCTGAACTTGAACTTGAACTTGATCCCTGGCTGGTGGTGATGATTTTCAGCTCACAGGAGTGGAGGACACTGCGGGTGCTCAACCCAGAGAAACAAAAAGTAAGTGTTACACATACACAACCTGTTGTAGTAGTAATATATTTTTTTTAAGTGTGTTTGAGAGATAGAGAATCACGGCTGCTTGGGGTGTACTGATAATTGTTTAAACAAATGTTTGGTATAGGAAGGAAGCTCCCCAGAGCCATCTCGGGGTATGAGCGGGCTCTGCGATCCTAGTCAGAGGAGCAGGCGAAGATGCTACAGGAAATGCAGGACAGAGAGCATCGGTGGATTGAAGAGCGAGATGAGCGCCGAGAGCAGAGGGAAAGGGAGCTCCGACAAGAGGATAGGAGACAAGACGAGAACCTGCTGAGCAGACTCATTGAGCAGAATTCAAGGTCTACTGAGAGACTTGTTAGTGTGATGCTTGAGGGTCTCAGGTCGCTCATACCTACTCCACATCCCCCTCAATGTAATTCTTATCCCCAATATACATCTCCAGTCCCACACCAGCAGTATTAGTGTCAAGTCCAGTCTCAACTGTGTTTCCCCACACAGAATGAAAACACAGAAGCTGAGTCAGAGTATAATTTACTTACACTAGACTAGATACATAGGAAAGAAGATCTCTCTCTCTCTCTCTCTCTCACACACACACACACAAGTGCAGCACCTTTAGGCTATAAATGCCAAAGCGGGTACCTTGCTACCATTTTGTTTATTTGTGATTTTTTTTTTAACTTTTTTTTACTTTTATACTTTTGGTTCCTCTGAGCATCTTATTGCTTTTAGTTTATTGTTGTGATTTATGACCTCAATACTTGAAGTTCACTTGTCACTTTACTTTAGGGCTGAGTCATACAATATCAAAGTGCCTGTGCTCACCCACAAACTACTGTCACTTTTTATTGCATTAAAGTTTGTACAAATTTGAACTGGCGCCATGTGCTGTGTGTAATGGATATTCAATACATCATAGACATATTTTGATTTTTGCTGGATGTTTATTTCAACTAACTGGCACTAAGAACCAGGGAAAGATGGAAAACCTAACTTTCGTCCAAAAAAAACAAAAAAACCCCCAAAAAACTTCAAAATTTAAAACCTAGTACAATTAAATAAGTTTATTTACAAATGAATTGAAATGCAAAAACAATGCACTACTACTACTGGATGCCAGTGCGAAGGGGGAAGTTTTTCGCCATATATGTCGTTAATGCCTGCCTTGCCCTGGTGTTGTGTGCAAGGTAATTTCTATTAGCTGCCTGGGCAGGCTGAGGATATTGCAGAGGGTCAATCTCGTTCAGCCAGTTGGCCTTCCCATGATCCCTCTCTTGTTGGCAGAAGTTGTGCAGGCCGCAGCAGGTGGCCATCATTTTTGGGGCAAATGTGTAGTGAAACTCACTCCTCTTATGCAGAACTCGAAATCGTGATTTAAGAAGACCAAAGGTCTGCTCAACCCCAACGTGAACAGAGCTCAGATAGATGTTGAAGGACTCTTGTTCTGGAGTGAGGTGAGGTGATGTCTGGTATCCTTTGATCAGCCAATCGAGGAGTGGGTAGGCAGGGTCACCAACTATTTGTTCCTTATACCCTGTGACAGGGGAGGTTTATTTTTTTTACTTTCAGGAAAACCATTTTTGATTATCAAGTGTAATACATACAGTTGTGTGCGGAAGTTTCGGCACCCCTCCACAAACAGCGTATATTGGTAATTTTTTATTAGGAAAGATGAAAAATAAAATACAGGAAAATATGAAAGACAAAAAGAAATCACAATATTATAAGGAAACATTAATGCTGGTATATTTTTTTTATCCAAACAAATATTTGTTCATTATGGCTAAAAAGTTCTATTTTTAATTCATCAGTCCACAGCACTTGTTTCCGAAACACATCAGGCTTTTGTAGATGTGTTGTATATTTTAGACATTGCATGTTATGATGAGGACGCAGGTAAGGTTTTCTTCCAAGTGGAGCAGCATGTAGGCTACTCTATCTAGTGTCTGAATGCCTACCTGTGGCAGCAGGTGAGCTCTTCTAAAGAGGTCAGAATTCTTGAATACCAATGAATCATGGGCACACCCGGGCATCTTGCAGCTGATGTTCCTGAAACTATAGGACACGAATGATTAGAATACTAGCACACCAACCACAAACACGCACGCACATAATAAAGCATGTAAACTTTCATTCCAGTGACAAGATGGCGATTGCAGCATACAATTTTAAATCGGGGCTTCTAACTGTAATGGTAGCAAGCAGGCCACAAGGCACTGAGTTCACAAGTGGACAGTAAAGTTGTATTGAATGGTTGAACACACTTTGTTGTTGCTTGGGGGCGTGTGATGTACTCAGTAAGAATACATGCTGTTAAATGCTATCTATTAAAATAAGTTTGTATGAACCTCTTCAAGGGATGTGCATAATATTCAAAACAGAATGCTTAGTAAATGGGAAACTTCTCCAGCATACTGTTCAGCATGTTTTTTAAAAGCATTGCCAGTTAAGTGTGTTTTGAAGATTAACCCAGAAAAAAAACACTTACATTAACCTGTCGTCCACAACAGCCTGAAGGACGTAGGAAGGCCAGCCTTTCAATCTCTGTAGCCATCAGAAGGAGCGAAGATCGGGGGGGTGGGGGGGTCAATAAAATACCCCCTTACAATGCAGTGTCACGACTATCAGTACACAATACAGAAATGCACATATGAGCAGCAAAGAATAAAACTGCAGAGAATAAAAGCAAAGCAAAGAATAAAACTGCATTAAAACATGTTTCTACTCCATATAACCATGTAACATTTTCAAAACGCATCGGTGCATTTAGCGTTATTAACTGATGGAAAGTCAAAGAATACTTACCATCAATCAGGCCAAAAATCTGAGGGATGTGATGTGAGGCTTCGAACCTTCTCACAATCTCGAGTGCCTCCTCTTCATTTGGCATTTGTATTAGGGTTTTTAGTAGTCCTCCTTCGACCGTGCCCTTACAAAATAAGTATGTGAATTTCTTCACCGTTGCCTTGTGGATCCCGAACTGATTTGCTGCCAGGCGATACTCGGCACAACTACCCAGTCTGTAGAGGACGATAGGCACACGCATGTTGAGGGGAATGGGTGCACGGACATTCTCGACCACGAACATCCGGGCCACTGGCATCCACGGGCCATAGCAACCAGTCCGTAGGGGCAAACAATCGCTCACTGTTGCTAGCGAAGCCGATGAATTGCTCAAATCAGACTAAGCGTATGTTTGTTCAGCACACTTTGTAACAGGTAAGAAATCGGATTTTTTCAAGATATTTTAGTTTTTAATTTCTATGTTTAGATCTAATATATATCTAAAATATCTAATAATTGACGTGTTTGGGGAGGTATAGATCTTGAGGTCCGGTAAAAAAAAAATGCTAGGTCTGTCTGCTGGGGCTGCTGACCCAAGTGACTGTCGAGAGATTCCATAATATATCTACTAGGGACCTGCAACAGTGACTCGAGGTGTCCAGAATGTTTAGAGGGGGCATTTTTTATTTTCTTTCCCAAGGGAAAGGGAATAATTTAGTAAAAGTAATATGATTTAGCAGCAGGGAGGGTGATGAATGAAAACATATCTCCGTTAGCATTAGCTCTGGTCCACAGTGGGTGCATTTACATGGGAAGTTTAATTCCTCTTTAATTCAGAATTAAAGTTAAAGCTGAATAAAAGTTACCATGTAAACACTTAATTCCATATGAAAATGTCAATTCCGAATTAACTTAATTCCGAAGTAAGTGGCTGGTTTATTCCCATTTTAATTCCGCATTAAGTAATTCCGCGGTCATGTATACACTCATTCCTCTTTAAATTAATTCCGGTCTTTCTGCGCATGCTCGTTCTCTTGCCCGTCTGTCGCCATGACGCTTATATTCCGCCACGCAGTAAACGGTGTTCAAGAGCAGAGACGATTTATTTAATAAATAGCTTGGAGGAACTGGAAATAATTAAAAGAACAGATGGCAGGAAACATAAAAATTGTGAGCTTTTCAAAGTTGTAGCGTCCAGGTTAAATGAAGGAGGTTTCGCAGATAGAGACGCCACCCAGGTTAAAAATAAGTGGAATGTTGTTGCTAACCAGTTAGCTAAGTTTGTTTTCTTCCGGTAGATGTAAAGACGTCCGCCCCCCCCCATCCAATCAGAACCCTTCCCAACCCCCAGACCTAAAGCGGAGTTGGATAAAGCCGAACTAACGTGTTTTCCATGTAAACCTTAATTCGGAATTACTATTTCCATGTAAACTCGAAGGAAAATAGTTTAATTCGGAATTATTTAATTCCTAATTTTAATTCCGAATTAAAAAACATCATGTAACCGCAGCCAGTGTCAATGATTTCTCTACTATGGACCAGAGCTCGCTAGCCAGCTATCAGCCTGCCTCGTTGTCTACCAATATATATGGCCCTGGATATTTATTTTGTTAGGTATAAGGTGAGGTTTGTGATGTTAACGTCACTTTATTAATTATATTAATACAATGCTGCGACTGTCTGATGTTAACATAGCTCTGGTGTTGGACAGACCTATGGACCGGAGCTAATGCTAACAGACAACTCATCACCCTCCCTGCTGCTAAATCATATTACTTTTACTAAACGGTGGTAAAATAAATCATCTAATAAAAGTAAACTTACCTTTGAGTAAATGTAGGTGTGCTTTGAAACTTTTCCCACGTTCAGTTGCTTGTGTGGACGAACACATAACCCACAGCTGCATTCTCTAGCGTTTGTTTCGGTTTGGGAAAGAGAATAAATGTCCCTCCAAACGTTCTGGACACCTCGAGTCACTGTTGCAGGTCCCCAGCAGCAATATTTTACCATGGCGTTATTATAATATAATATTAACACTGATGATACACATCGGAAAAATAGCAAATTAGCAAATCTAATTTGGCTTTATTCCTCACTAAAGCCTCTGGCTTCAACTCATTCTGATATAGGTAAGCCACGATCGCCACCACAGGCACCTGTGACTATCGCCAAACAAAGTTAAAAAAAACAATAAAGACGCGAAATAGCTAAAGGAACTGCGAGCGAATACAAGCTGGAGCGAGCTGGATACATTGTTGTTTGCCCCTTCGCGCTAAAACCGGAAGTGTAAACAAGGCCGATCACATGGTTCGTGACGTCACACCGATATCGAGAATAGCCTTCTTCGGGGGACATGAAGGCCACACAGCTTCACAAATGACACGCGGGTCAACTGAAAGTTCTCTTTCCACTTGACATCCGTGAATTGGGTCAGGACGATTCGGTTCCACCAGTCCTTGCTTCGCACTTTCATCCACTGCTGTCTGGCATTGTGAGCTGGATGTGGCAGTGGGCTGAGGTAGAGCAGGCGTTCAACTGACCGGTTTCTGCTATTTGCCTCCTCCTCAGCACATGAAAGAAAATAATCGAAACGATGTCGTGCTGCTGCTTCAAAAATAAAATCCAAACAAATCCAAAAGAGATGCTAATAATGTAGTCCTCCATGTTGTTGCTAATTGAGTAAGTTTGTTTTCTTCTGGTAGACGTAAATACGTAAAGACGTCCGCCCCCCCTATCCAATCAGAACCCTTCCCAACCCCCAGACCCGAAGCGGAATTGGATAAAGCTGAATAAACGTGTTTTCCATGTAAACTTCAATTCGGAATTACTATTTCCATGTAAACTCGAAGGAAAATTGTTTAATTCAGAATTATTTAATTCAGAATTATTAATTCCGAATAAAAAAAAAACAACATCATGTAACCGTGGCCACTGCAAGCCTGGCTAATCCTCCCTCTGACTGCCCTGCTGCCCGTCCTGGACGACCACCATCAGCCACTCCCCACTCACACCCCCCCCCCCCCCCCCCCTTCTTACACCCCCCATCATCCTGTGTGAGCCCTCTTTACACCTCCACCAGCTGCCAGACTGATTGTACTCTTCCAACAAACTAACTGGACAAATTTATAAATCCAGGTGTGTCTGAGTAGCTACAATGTTCAGACACACCTGGATTAATCAGTTTGTCCATTAATAACAGGTATTGATGCTCACAAAATGAATGTGGAGTAGCATAGCCAACATAGGCTACTTAACAAAAACAGAATAGGTTTTAACTACTTGGTTTGTTTTTTTTCACTTCCTGCTAAAGCGCCCCTTGAGGGCTAAAGAAAAATTCATAGAAAAGCCACATTTCTGTATAAGCCTCATGGTTTAAAGCCTGGGACAAAAGTAGTGGCTTATAGTCCGGAAAATACGGTATTTGTCACAAAACTTATTTTTTAATCTGTTAGGATTTTAGAATTAACTCAGAATAGTTTAAACTAAAACTTTTGACGGGAAGGGATGCTGTCTCCTTTTACGACTGTGAGTTCCTCAGCTTAGGGTTTATGACTTAATTACTGTAACATCCTCCCGACCCCCACCAACAGTTTGCTCCCTGATGAACTGTTAGTTCATTAACCCGGACGGTAAGACTGGAGAGTTGGTGACCATCTGGATTGTTGAAGACAAAGAGTCATAAAACCCAGGAGAACAGGATCCACCTTCTCTGGATCCTTACAAGATGGACAGAATCTGACTTCAGGTGTGCATTTACCTGGCATCTCTTGAGATGTTAGGAAGATGTACCATCGGCCGATTAAAATATTCTGCATGGCATAATAATTCTTTGTAATTATGATTATATTAAACTCTTTGATTGACCTTTGTTTATAGTCTCGTCTATAGGCACCAGATAAAAGAACACGGAGAGATACTTTCAATCACAATGCACATTCTGTACACCCTAATTCAGTATAGATGTATAACAAGACTGTACAATCTCAGAATACAACTTTACTGTATATACTCTTACCTATTTTTTTCAGTGTATATTTGTTTTATATTCATATTTTAGTATACAGTTTTGTTTATATTCATATTTTATTTTAATTTTATGTTCTCTTCTAATTGCACTACATGTTAAATTTCTTCTGTTTCTTATTAGGCGTGGCCCAATGCAAAGCATTGGAGCCAGACTATTGCTATTTGGCATATTTATTCTCGTTACTTATTCTTTTTCTTCCGTTTCCGTCAAGAATTTTGACGGGTTTCACGGCCCGCAGTTTTGAAAAAAATCTCACACAAAATACATCAAAATGACGAGCTTGTCTGGGATTAGTCTGCTATGACTTTTGGTGACTTTTCATAACAGTTTTCGTGCAAATTGCAAAAAACGACGAAATTTCGTCCCATAGAAAATGAATGGGGATTTTTAAACCCCACCCCTTTTTGAACACGTGACGTCACATCATAGGCTTTCTAAATAAATATGGAGTGGCCATTTTGTCGTCGCTTCGCTGGTGTGTGGTTGGAGGTACGTCTCACTTTATTCAACTAATTTATATTTAAACAATTATCTTTTTAAAGCTAAGGCAGGAGTTATGATTAGTAGCTTATGATAGAATGTCGCTTTTGCGCCATTACAGACAGACATTCTGTTAGTGTTGTGTTAGAGCTGTTACAGTTCACAAGAAGGTACTAGAAGCTTTATGCAGTTAGCCTGGAGCTAAGAGTCCCTAGAGTTCCTATTTAATTTATTTTTTATTAGCCGATCAGATGTAGAAAAGGGCGGGTTTTGGAGAAACCTGCTTCAACCTAGTCCGATGTTGCATAGATGCTCGGTTGTCCAGCAGAGATACGTATCATCGCAGTTGTTTGGACTCTAAACAGTGGTCTACAAAGTTTTTTTGCACCACGTACCGGGTTAATGTCAGGCAGTATTTTCTCGGACCGGTCCGTAAAATGTGCCGAGTATTTATTAGAAGCGTCATTGGAACATCCTGCGAACAGAACATCGGTAACATTCTGTCCGCGCAAAGACACTTTCTGAAAATGTTTGTTTTCTACTGAGTTTGCTACGTGACCCAGACATGGGTCTGGAAGTTTTGGTCATGGATCAAAAATCAGTAATAGACAGATGTAATAGAGGGAATTCGGTCATTTTTCAAAATAAAACATCATTTAGAGTCGGATAATAAATCAAACAGTAATAATGGAAGTTACTTATTTTTTCTCCGCAGCCTGGTACCAAATGAGCAACGGATCGGTACCTGAAGACAAAATAGCTCTGACAAAACTGCTGATTTCTAATCAAGGTGCAGCTATTTGAACTCACATGAAGCAACACCAGAGTTTAAAAAAAAAAATAGTTGAATGTTTTGGTTATTAATTGAATAGTAATTTTACTGATATATTTTCTATTAATTTCTAGAACTTAATTTACCATTATATATTTTGAGCAAATGTATTATGGAGCTCAGAATATTCTTTTGCTTCAATCCCTGTAGGCTGAGTTAATAAAAGATTTATGTATTTTAAAGCTCCTTTTGTTTCAGTACCAAATATACATTTAGTCAGAATATTAACATTTGATACTGCTATTAAATAATGATAATAATAATCATCTCAATTCTGATGTGATGATTGCAGAAACTGTTTGATAATCTCAGCTGGAAGACTGCAGAGAGAACGTGAGTCTTGTAATTTTCTTCCATATTTAAAACTAAAATATTTATATAAGTGACAATGTTTTATAAATGTCATGGTTAAAATGCACAACATTGTATGAAAATGTATGGCTTATGTTTTTCTAATTTTTCTTTTTGTAGCTCATCATCTTTGGACAACGGTTGCACCTTTACACATTACCTCACTGACTGGATAAAGACACCTTTACTTGCACAGAAACATCTACAGAGATACACCTACACACAGACTCACCTTTAGAAACACACACACACACACACACACACACACGGAAATATACACACCACATACACTAGAGACAAAAAAATCTTAAAAAAATATTATCTAAAATTTATTACATATATATCTAGACTTTTCTGCTTTGAGCGATCTCTCTTTTTTGCCTTTCAGGATGCCGAGGAAGAGCAAGAGGTCCCAGGCCCAGAAGGTATGCTGGAGAAAACTGGATCCAGTTGTGGCTCGTCATCTTGACCAACAGCAAGCTGGCTCTCCATCTGAACAGGTATGTACCACCCCCAACCCACCCCTCCTCTTTCCACACAATTAAGCATGTTAAACTTATACCTACTCTATTCAGGATTACACACATACATCTGCCTGTTTAAAGGTTTCTATAAAGAACTGATGAACTTAATAGTGGTATTAAATGTCCAAACATGTTGCATCACATCTTGTTTCCTGTGTTCAGGTCATGTTTTCTCAGATGGCAGCATCACCTCCATCTTCACCACCTCCTCGTGCCTGGACAGCTGATGAGGAACCTTCCCATGGTCCAGCTGTAAAGGTCTGCTTTTCTTGATCTGTTACCAACTTTAATTTGTGAAACAAACATCATGGAAATTTATCTTTGTCATATTTAAGCTGATATAAAAAGGTCACAGATCCTAATATCTAATTGGTGTCAACAGACACCATCACCAGTGAGACGTGTCTGGAGAGTGGAGGAAGCAGCATCGTCCTCACCTGTGGCCAACAAGACCCCCCCGACGACTACCCGGTGGTTGTTCATGGATGACCCCACACGTTCTCCAGCTAGGAAGGTACATCCTCACTAATGTTCAGTGCTACTCTTTAATTACATTCTGACTTTATTAATAAGAAAAGAGGCAACACTGACAAATATTTATTTGACTTCTTATGATGGTCTAATAAAAGTTCTTATTTTATAACTAATATGTGAAAACATTGTTACAGATCCCCAAAGTCCAAACATCTCCACAGCTGGGAAACATCTGGATGAAGATCCCAGGCCCGTCCCGCTCTTCACCTCCCCAGGTACAAACATGACATGCAGCATGACCTCCATCTTCACAGTTATAAAGAAATACAGCTTTAAATCAGATTAATTCTTTTTATGCAGATTTTTATCAAACTTAAATTGAAGTTTCTCTCATTAATTCACCATCAAAATATTTTAGTTTAATTATCTTATTGTAGAAAGTTAGTTATGCTTGATGTCCTGCCATCAGAATATTCTTTTGTGTCTTGTTTGTATTTGTAATATGTTTTTGTTGCTTGTTTAGCAGCCTTGTGGAGAGGGTTTCCGCCATGCTCAGCCCCTGGCACAGCGGGTACCCAGAGATGGATTTTGTGCACGTGAGTACCACAGTAGTACACATAGGGCCTGATTTACTAAAGGTTTGCGTGCGTAAAAACATGTGCAAACTTGACATCACCCGCAAACCAATGCGCAAGCTGATTTACTAACAGCGTGCAAAGAGAACTGCGCCTCTCAAATGAGCAAAATAGCACACGCTGTTCATTTAGCACTTTTGCCCTGATGAATAATCAATATGGGGCGTACCCGCCAGAAAGCGCTAAATACTGGGAGGGGAAAATGCAAATAGGTTCATTTACCACGCGCAATGAGATTTACCAACCCTGAAAGTAATTGCGGGGATTGTGATTGCGTCTGTATTTAGTAGAAAGGAAGGTGCTAATCTGCCCAGCATTACGCACCGATGGCTGCTGTTATTGTGGCAAGGAGGCGACATCGCCAAAATCAAAGAATACGCAGAGAAAGTCTTTCGGACTCGTGTAAATTTGTTTGGAATGAATGAAAACCAGATAGTTGAAACTTAAGGGCTGATTTGGAGCCGGTCACAAGCACATGCAAAAGGAGAAATATTTTATTTGAATGTTAAATCGAGTATTATTCAGCAAAAGGTTGCCACAGGAGGCACATTCATTTTTTTATTTGTGATAAGAAATAAATCACGTGTTTTCATGGAGAAAAAAGTGTTTCTTATTGTGCGCCTACCTTGTTCTGCAGTTGGCTCTAGCGTGTCAGACCCCAGTATCCCAGTTATCTGCTCCTGGCAGAAGGTGAGCTGCACCTGCTGCGCAATCCTGGTTAGAGGCATCTCTTCCGAAGTTTTATTAAAGGCCACTTTTTCTTTAGTTCTTTGCCTTATATCTTGCCACCTTCTTTTAACCTCATCTGCCGTTCTTTTTGTCTTACCAACTGCATTTATTCTATCGCAGATTTTCTCCCATATTGCGTTTCTTTTGGTAATGTTTAAATTTCTTTGCTGTAGTTCATGAATGTGTTTATTTGCCTCTTCCACTAATATCTCTAACTCCAACTCGTCAAATTTCATTTTGCGCTTGCGTCCATCCTGCTTTCCATCCAGACTCTCCATGGGGCAAACCGTAAGACACGCAACACCTCATTTAAATACTGCGGTTTGCACCCGTTATCAATTGCGCGAGCATTCTTAGTTGATCACCCGCAAAACGCACAACAACAGCACGCGCAAACTTTTTCAGTGCACACGCAATTTAGTACTCTTTATTCAGGATCTTAGTAAATCAGGCCCATATTGGGGTCAGGTAGTTTTATGATTTTGTACTGCAAATCAGTATTGTTCATGTCTTTGACTTAACACTATTGTAAAATGTTTGTTCTGTTTATTCTGACCAAGGTCGTGGTACTGGTTACTGGCCACGCTGTGCAGAGATGGCCGACTTCACTGTTCACTGGGAAAAGTCACAAGTTGGTGGTTCCAGCTGAGTCTCCCAACAAGAAGGTATCGTTATTGATCAGTTTCCCAGTAAAATGTTAAAAGTCAGGAATGAGTTCTGTTGTTAACTGCAGAATATTTGTGTGTTCTTGCAGTTTGTCTTCATTGTTGGTGACTCCCATCTGCGAAGCATCGTAGATGGTTTTGTGACCATGCCAGAGGGAGGACTGTCGTTCGGTGCCATGTCAACACCAGGGGCGTCTGCAGCACAGTTGAGGACTGAGGTACTGAACACCATTCTGGCCCGCACACCTGACGTTGTCTGTCTGTTGGCCCCCAGCAACAACCTGACGGCCAGCAGAACCATCGGAGAGGCAGCAGAGGACTTCAAGAAGCTCCTGACTACTGTCTGCAGCTCCTGGCCTAAGGTGTGCTACTGTCTTTATATATTTATAGTTGTAGCTTAAGTCAGTTATTGGATTAGTTCGTTCAGTAATACAGTAATGCTTGAGTTATTTTTGCTTGTTTTTCTCAGGTGTTTGTTCTTGACTTCCCTCCTCGTCTGAACATCGATGTGGCTCAACAGGACAGTCTGCGTCAAGAATATCACCGCTTGGCAGCACAAATGGGTGAGTAATATTGTGTCTCCATGAAGATGAATCACAAGATTTTATTGGGATTATTAGGGAGGGAGAGGCAATTTGTCCACCAACGTCCAACCCCTTTGAGTGGACAGTTGGAGATGCCCAGAAGGTAAAGGTTTATAAATGTTTATGGTGATGGAAAGATCTTTCAATCATCCATATGCATTGGATCTGTTGTAATTAGGAAATGCTGCATCTTTGTCTAATCAAAGCGACGTTCTGTTTCCAGAGGAAGTGGGTTGATGAAGGCGGACATGTCAGTGGTGCTTCCCAGAGAGAGACTCTCCAGCAGCAGGTTTATCATGTCATAGTCATAAGCTCATTATACTGTGTCGTCTTCAGTGCGTATGCCCTGAGTATTGAAAATCATTATATTGGGTAACAGATTTTATTTTACAGGACGACCTGACATCAGTGGGGCTGAAGGAGAGTTCGGTTCAGCTGAATCCAACCCGATTCAGCTCTGCTACACTGAAAGTTCTGGATGAAGCTGCTCCAGTTGAGGGTTCCAGGCGTTTGAGCGCTCACACTTCCGGAGGCAAAAAAGGTACTCGATTTATTTTATTGGTTAGTGTAGTTTAAATTAGTAAAAAAAAAAAAAAAAAAGCATGCATGTTTATTGTTTACGGTTCGACTATGGTCAAGTCAAACTTGTATGTCAACATGTGCTGCTAACATAGAGGCTGGGAAGGTGGTCGGTGCAAGTTTGAACTCACATTACCACCATAATACACAAGGGGCAAAGTTTGCACACTCAGCAAATTTTGCACTTTGCATTAACAGCACTTCATTTGCTAAGTCTCCATGGCTTATGTAATAAATATTTTCAATCACTGTTGTGTGTTTGTATTTTATGAAACTGTCTTTGTAGAAGAACGTCGTGAAGGTGCAGAAGAGTTCTTTGCTGAAAAGGAAGGAACAAGTGCAGCAGGTTTTTACTTTTTTCTCCATTTACTTTCCAAAGGGACAGGCTACTTAATATATAGCTTAAACAAATATACATGTAATTGTACAATCTAGTGCAGTAAACTAATTATACATTTGACAACATTTAATTTATTGATTAAAGATTTTACATTTTGCTCTCTTGATTTTAGTTGTAATTGATTTTAAGTGATATTTTCTTTTTTTTTTTCCATGTTCATCCTGTAAGGTGGAGCAGGGAGCAGCTGAAACCGTGGTCAGCGTGGATCCTGCTGCTGCAGCTACGACCAGAACAGACCAGGTCAGTGAAGAGCTTTTTGTCTGCCTTTTTTATTCAGTTTTAATTGTTACATTGTGCCATTACCAGTGTAACCGCAATGGTTGTTTTAAAGAGCATTTCTTTTCATGAAGGAGTTCCCCAGAAGAGCATTTTTTGGAAGTAAAACGTTTACTGTTGAATATTTTTATACGTACACAGGCCATGTTGACATTGATGTGCTTGGACCGCTGATTACATCACCAGTGGTCATTTATATCCCTTTTTACCAATTTAATACTGGCCAAAGCAGAGAAGTTGCATCTTTACATTTCTTCAAACTACTTGTACTTAAAAAAACAACAACAAAAAAAAACACGTCTTTATGACTGACATGCTTTCGGGACATGGAGACCAAACTATCTGTAGAGATGACTACGTCACCAGCCGTTCCAGGACGCCATCTTCATCCATTTGGTGTGTGAGAGCCAGTCATTCTCAGAGTGATGCCAGGTACTCTGACTACTCCAGGAACTTCCAGTGCACGTGCAACGCTCTGATGTTCCTGACCTACCTGAACGAGGGCCTGAGCTTCAACACTGCTGACCTGGACAGGGTGCTTGAACAAGGTGATGCACTCTACTTTTACACCAAAGTTAGGCTTATTCATGAGGGCACATTTGAAGATAAGAAAAAGTGCTGGTGGCTCACACTGGCTGAACGTCTGGAATGTCTCTCAGAAGACGTCAGCCTAGCTCTGCTCATGGTACAACCGGAGTGTATAGCAGTCTTCCGTAACAGCTCAGGGAGATATTTGATTCACACTCCAGAAGTGCAAGAGGTCTGCCATACCCAGGTGGAACTGCAGTCATGATAACTTTCAGTCATCTGGATCACCTGATCAACCATCTGCACAGGTTGTTTCAGACTCGTGGAGACAGCACCAGCTATGACTTTATGCCTGTTTCCTTTGAAAGACTCAATAGTTCCAGTGAAGAGACAAAAAGACAAGATACAGTACAAACCATTACTGTGTCAGAACTCCCAGCCACCAATGAGGAACTGTCACCAGAAGGAGCCACAGCTCAGGAAACCAACACAGAGCTCTCTGATCCACCACAATCAGAAACTGAAAAACAAACCAAACTAAAACAAAGTACTACAGAAAGCTACATGCCAGAGGTCACCACTGATGAACAGCAGCCTGAAAAGGCCTCCAAACTAAATAATGAACGTCGGCGCAAAAGCCAGTCCAAGTCAGGTCCCATTAAAAAAAGCCATATCTCAGGAGAAGAAAAGAAAAATGAGAAGCCAACATGACAGACAACGATATGTCCAGAACAGAGGATGAAAAAGGTATAAGCTCTAACAAGGAGATATGCAAAGGACTCTGACTTCAGGACACAAAGGCTGCTTTCATCCAAACAGTTGTATCAACATGTCCAAGACAAAGTCAGAGCTCGTATGACCCAAAGATACCACACAGATCCACAATTTTTTTTTTTTTTCCCAAGATGGCGCCACGGTAGGCAGCTTGTTGTCACAGCTCCTAGAGTTATCCTTGTTTTTTTCTCACGTTTGTTTGTTTCTAAGTTTGTTTTCCCGACTCTCTGGGTTGTGTCTTTTTTTTGTATTTTCAACACTATGGACCTGCAAATTTTCGTAAGAGTAGTAGCATGTCTTCTACTCTTTTTTGGACTTTTCACCACCACATCAGGGGAACCTGTGAGCTGTCCCATTGTTTACAGCCAGGATCAGCTACTAGCATGGAGCAACAGGAGGGTGCTCCCAGAGGAGAGACCTGAAATTCCTAAGGAATTAAGGCGTCGGAGAAGGGGCTGCAGAGCTGGAGCTAAGTACGGGAGAGGAGGAGACGGTACAAACCGAGCATTCCATCAGTTCTCATGGGTAACGTAAGATCTTTACCCAACAAGATGGAAGAGCTAACGGCGCTAACCAGACTGCAGTGGGAGTACCAGCAGAGCAGCCTCCTGCTGTTCACAGAGACTTGGCTCACGGACCACACGCCGGACTCTGTCGTAACCCTGGATGGCTTTCAACTGGTGAGAGCAGACCGGAGCGTGAGGGACAGCGGTAAGAGGAGAGGTGGGGGGCTGGTGATGTATGTGAATGAGAGATGGTGTAACCCAGGACATATCACCGTGAAGGAGCAGTGCTGTAATAAAGACATTGAACTGTTAGCGGTTAGCCTTCGGCCATACCACCTGCCTCGGGAGTTCTCACATGTCATTGTGTTGACTGTGTACATCCCGGCCTCGGCCGATGCTACGACAGCCTGCGAGGACATTCACACCACTGTCTCAGCTGCAGACGGCACATCCACAGTCCCTCATTATTATCTCCGGGGACTTCAACCATGCATCGCTCTCCACCACTCTCCCAAATTTCACTCAGTATGTCGACTGCCACACAAGGGACAACAGAACCTTGGACTTGCTGTTTGCCAACACAAAAGAGGCTTACAGCTCATCACCCCTCCCCCCGCTGGGCCACTCAGACCACAACCTAGTCATCCTTCACCCCACCTACACCCCCATGGTGAAGAGAAACCCCCCACCAAGAAGGTGATAAGGATGTGGTCTGAGGACTGCAGTGAGGCCCTGAGAGACTGCTTCGACTGTACGGACTGGCAGGAGCTCTGCAGGCCCCATGGTGAGGACATCGACGCCCTCACACACTGCATAACGGACTACATCAACTTCTGCGTGGAGAACACTGTGCCGACCAAGAAGGTGCGGTGTTTCTCCAACAACAAACCGTGGGTGACCCCGGAGCTGAAGGCCCTGCTGAATGAGAAGAAGAGGGCTTTCAAATCCGGGTGGGCCCGGCGTTATGAGGGTGCCAGAGGGTGCCTGGCACCCTCAGTTTAAAATTCTGCACCCTCAGTTTGAATGACTGGTAAATGTCCTTTTGTTCTGTTTTTTTTTTTTTGCCGGGACCAGGAAAAAAATAATCCTTCTGGACATTCCGACCAATTTAAAAATGCATTTAATATACTATACTATTCTCTCGACAGAGAGTCGGGGTTCGGCCGGGGGAAATTAAATTGGAATTACAGAAACACACACTCAACCTTGCTTGCAGCTCATTGCACCGCAGAAGCAGAAAGCTGCAATTAGAATCAGAGCGGAATCACCTTTCCAGCAGCACCGTGGACAGCGACAGCATCAGTGTCACTGATGCTGTCGCTGTCCACGGTGCTGCTGGAAAGGTGGGAAATCACTGATTCAGTGATTTCCCATGTCTTAGCTAATGCATGTAGACACACATAAGCATGGCCTAATTAATGTGCTTAATAAATGCTGCTGACTGCTGTGGCTGCAGTTCACATTGAGAAACTCAGGTTCTTGATTTATTGACTGATGGCTTGATTGAATACTTTACTGTAATATGGCATTACAGGATGACAACCTAGCCTACAGTTCAGTTTTAGCCCTACTTGCCAGCATGTGTTAACCATTGTGTGTGGAAAAAAACCCTTTAAAAATGGCGTAAAGACACGCAAACCGACCCGTAAAAAGGCCAAAATTTCGGGGCGACAGTGGCACCCCCTGGCATTTATTTGGCACCCTCAGTGGTTAAATTCTGCAGCCGGCCCTGAATCCGGGAACAAAGAGGAGCTGAGGAGGTGCAAAAGGATCTTAAACACAAGATCCGGAGGGGCAAGGAGAGCTTCAGGAGGAAGATGGAGGAACAGCTCAAGCAGAGCAAAGTCAGAGAAGTCTGGAGCAGTATGAATAAGATCTCTGGCCGCCTTGAGGACAATGGTGGGGCCACAACTTCTGCTGACCGGGGGTGGGCTAACGACTTAAATCTGTTTTTCAACAGATTCGACTCTGGGTCATTTAACACCCCCCCCACCCTCCTATCCTCCATCAACCCCCCACCCCTCCTGGTGCAGCACTATCGTTACCTGCACTCTCCTCAGACGACCCTGCTTCACCCCCGTTTTCACACCCACCAACAACAAAGCCAGCCGCACTGCCACCTACAGAAGTTCTCGGATGATACGGCCATCATCGGATGCGTATCGGATGGGAATGACCGGGAATACAGGGGGGTCATCAGGGACTTTGTCAACTGGTGTGAGATCAATGCCCTACAGATCAACGCCAGTAAGACAAAGGAGATGGTGATAGACTTCAGGAGGAAGTCACCCCCTACCACACTTGTGAACATCCAGGGAAAGGACATTGAGACAGTGGACTCATACAAGTACCTGGGTGTTCATCTCAATAACAAACTGGACTGGTCAACCAACACAGATGTCCTGTACAAGAGGGGCCAGAGTCCACTCCATCTACTGAGGAGACTGAGGTCCTTCGGAGTCTGCAGGGCTCTGTTAAAAACTTTTTATGACTCTTTTGTGGCATCTGCCATCTTTTACGCAGTAGCCTGCTGGGGGGGCGGATGCTCCGACAGAGACAGGAACAGGATCGACAAATTAGTGCAGAGGTCAAGCTCCGTACTGGGTTGTCCCCTAGAGTCTGTGGTTGTGGTGGGTGAGAGGAGGATGTTAGTGAAGCTGACATTCATCATGGACAACCCCCATCACCCTCTGCATGAGACCGTGGGTGCGCTGAGCAGCTCCTTCAGTCAGAGACTGAAACACCCTCGCTGCAGGAAGGAGCGCTTTCGCAGACCTTTTATACCAACTGCAGTTAGACTCTACAACGCATCATGACGCTGAGAGTCACTCGGACAATTTTTCACACTCACAGTGCCCCCCCCCCCCCACACACACACATACTTACGCCACATACACACACATCTACAGCTGTCACACGCATATTATTATTTATTCATTTATCTAAATACCTCCACAACCCTCCACCCATAACTGCATACCGTGTATGCTTGCTGCTGTAAATTGCCGCTGTACATAGTGTTTACAAATTTTTTTCTACTGTATATATTTGTTCTGTATATATCTTGTTCCTCTTCTTTATATATATATTGTTTATATATTGTTTATTTTTGTCTTTCTGTAAATTGAGCTGTGGGAACACACAAATTTCCCCGTCGTGGGATCAATAAAGTGCTATCTTATCTTATTTCAAACACAAAAGAAAGAACGCATTGCTAAAAGATACAGGACAGAACCAGATTACCAGAACAGACTAAAGCTGTCATGGCCTGGGTCAGCCATGTCAGCCCTGTGTGTGTCTGTCAAGATGGCGTCTCTCCCTGTCTTTTGTGGTTCCTGTTTTACTTTGAAAGGTCTGTCTTGTCTCTATTGTTTTCTGCTTTGCTTCCTTCCCCTCGTTACCACTGATTCCCTGCACCTGCCCCTCGTTTATTCCTCTGTATTTAAGTCCTGTCATTTTCCCTTGTTCTCTGTGGGTCCATTGTTGTGAGTACATGTTTGTAGTCATGCTTGTTTTTCCTCTCGTCATCGCCATGGATTAAGGTATGTTTTTGTATTTTGAGATTTTTGATATTTTGCATTTTGGATCTTTTGGACATTTGTGTTTTTGTTTAATAAACCTTTTTGCTTGGAGATCTCCTGCTCTTGGGTCCTTCCTCAGCCACTGCAAACCATGACAGAATGGACCCACCGTCAACTGGACCAAGCAGGAGGTCCCGATACCTTTTGGGGCACCCCACTGGCCCTGGGGGTCCCAAGAGCTTCCAGATTGCCAGTTGGAGCTCGGGGTTTGGCCCAGCCCATTTCCTGGCCGAGTTCACCTCCGAGGAAGAGGACGTGATGCCTCGGAGAAGGCGAGGCAGGCGCTCGCGGTGTGGGGCGACTCCACGGATGGCCAGTCCTCCAGGGGTGCATATTGGCGTGGTGGCTTTGGAGGCCACACCACCACACCTCGCATGTGACGGCAAAAAGATCTGCCAAAAACGGGGATCCTGCCGGGACATGAATGAGCACCCTGTGGGAGGATCTCCGCAGGGAGGCAGCCCGGAGGAGGTGAGGAAGACATTCCCCCTCCGCGGTGGCCTGTATGGACATTCTGTCCTCTCCTGTCTCCGAGACGGTCCCGGACGCACCTCCTCCGTCCTTTCCCGAGGTGGTCCAGGACACATCTCCAGCATTCCCGATTCCCGCATTACCAACCCAGCCGTCACCGACCAGCCCCGTTTCTGTTGCCGCCCAGAACAATTGTCTGGCGACTCAGGAGGAGGTCCAGGGCTTCTGTAAATCTTTCCACCGTCTCACGTCTTCTTTGCTGGAGACCCCAGACGTAAGGCAGTTTCATATACGACCTCCTCCTGCAGCATACATGAGTTGGTTGTGTTTATGTGTACAATTGTTTGTATATTTATCATTTTAAATTATGTAATGAATGAAAGATAGAGATATAAATAAAAACATGTCTTTTGTCATCAGAACCAGGGGATTCTCCAGTCGTGATTGTCCACTCATAACCGGACTGTGAGGTATTAAGAACACCAGCCTCTACAGTCGAGAGGGATTGTGAAGTCATAGTTGCATCACCTGCTGGTGCAGCTGTCGCTTCGCCAGGAGAGTCCAGGGCTGCGAGACACCTTAGTGTCATAGCTCCGTCACCTGCTTCAGGCATCGCTAGTGCATCCGCAGCTGTTGCTGGTGCTGCGGGCGAAGCCGTCGCCGCGGCCGCTGCAGCCGCTGCTGCTGTTTCGCCGACTGCATCACCAGGGGACTTCAGAGCTGCGAGACGTCTTAATTTCGGGAGCAGACGGTCTACACCTCTGGCGAGAAGACTCTTTAGCGGTAATACTTGACTTGGCTCACATGTTTTTTTTTTTTTTTCAACGGGTGAGGGTTAGTGTTTTAAAGTCTACAATTTTCTCATCATTTTCAGATTGTTCTATCGGACGGAGTAGGAGGAGGGGTGATACAGCAAGCCGGCGAATCTGTCTAGATTTTTTTGACTAAAGTGTGTCAGATTCTGGAGACAGCCTGCAATCTTTTCAGCCAAGTGTGTGAATGATCAACAGGTGCTGTTTAATTTATGTTTTTATTTGTTTGTTTTTATTTGAATGTTTTTATTTGTTTAGATGATGAGTGACCCAGAGGAAAATGTATGCATTCCTGTTGAACTTGAGAATGCTGTCAGGAGTTTGAATCTTTTGCCACACCACTTTCAAAATGATAGCTCTTCTGAAACAGACACACCCCTCGACAATATTAGAATCGCAGTCCAGCGGTTAAATAATTTACAGCCTCTTTTTCGGACTGAACAAGTTGGTAGCTCTTATGACACAGAACTCCCTGTTGTAGAAAGAAACTGTCCCATCGGAATCATAGAAAATGCTTTACAGGATCTTAACCCGTTCGCAGACCTGCATTTTGCTCTGCAAAATTTAACCGGATCTGATTTAATTCTGCAGAATAATGATCAGAGTGGAGAATTACCGCAAGCGGGTGGGGGAGGTCGGTCTGTTGAGCAGGAGGAGGGGGTGGAGCAGGGGGAAGCTGAGGTGCTGCGTGAGGAGAGAGAGAGAGTCATGGTAGAGGAGCAGGGGGAGGAGGTGGAGGAGGAGGAGGGGTTGGTTGAGGTGCTGCGTGCCGAGGATGGCGAGATAGCGACTACGAGCGGAAATTCATGGCGGAGACATCCGAGATTTAACGCTGACGAAGTGACGCGGTCTCTTAACATACCACAGCTGGGGGAGGAACCTGACATCCTTACATTTTATAATAGTGTAATGGGACAGGTTTTGACGTTAATTGATGAGACACGAGCCAGAGCAAGACATAATGATGTTGTTCAGTTTGAAATCGGCGGCGAGAATCTCGAGGGCGGGGTGAGTATTCTAGTCAATGCTAATGAGACCGGTGAAAATATTCTCCCCGCTGTCGAGTCGTTGCTTAATAGGATCGTTCAATCAAATGAAGATATTGTCTCTAGCAATAACGTTCATTTTAGCGTCCGTGTGGCACGAGATCGTTGGGGTGGTGCTAAACGCAAGCTCGAGAGAACGTTAGAATGTGAAGTTCTGGAAAAGAAAAGGAAACATTTATTTGTTGTCAATGACAGAAAAGATCAACTGTGTTTCGCTATCAGCCTCGCTCACGTGATCGATCATGAGTCAACAGATTACGAGTGTGAAAAACTCGGCAGAGCGTTGCATGAGAAGGTAGGTTTAGACGATCAGACACCCGTCACTTTTTCTGATGTAGGTCGATTTGAGAAAATTCTAGGGCGCAAAATTGTACTCTTTTACAGAACAGATAACAAACTTTCTCATTTCCAGACAATCTTGCCGGATCGTTCGAAACCCCTGTTTCTATATTTAAAGCAAAGCCATTTCTACGGTATTAAAAATATCAAAGGCTTTTTAGGAACATCACATTTCAACCTGTGAACTGTCCAGACTGTCACAGGAAATGTAGATCGCCTTCCTGCTTTACCAGACATAAAGAGGCTAAACCGAGCATTCTGAACAGAGACCCTCTCAGTCTCTGCCAGCTAATCAGAAAATGTCCAAAATGTAGCTTGAGTTACTACGCAGGGGAGAGTGGAAAGTCTCACAGATGTTCGCTGTTAAAATGCAGAATCTGTGGGGAGAAATTAGCATCCGACTCCGACGATCATCAGTGTTACATTCAACCCTCAGCTCCGGATGGCAGGCGCCCTGATTTGATTTTTTACGACTTTGAAACATTTGTTGATGATCGCGGTGAGCACGTCCCTTTTCTGGTGTGTGCAAAAACAATGAAAGGCGTAGAAGGTTTTTTACGGTCTAGACTGTGTTAAATCCTTTCTCATGCATTTCAGAAACCCTCGGTACTCACGCAATGTTTTTATAGCCCATACTGCCAGAGGATTTGACAGCTACCTGGTTCTCAAAGGTATTCTGAGTGAAAGTGTTCTGGTGCAGAACATTCTCATGACCGGAAGCAAGATCCTTTCATTGGTGGAACCTGATTACCAGTTAAGGTTCATTGACTCCCTCTCTTTTCTCACCATGCGTCTAGCTGCGATGCCTAAGGCCTTGGGTTTCACAGATCAGACCAAGGGCTACTTCCCACACAAATTCAGCTCTAAAAAATATCTCGAGTATGTAGGAGCCTACCCATCTCCATCCGACTACGGTGTAGAGGGCATGAAAGATGACGAACAGCGTGAGTTTTACACTTGGTACGACAGTGTTTCTCAAGGTACCTTTAACTTTAGAGCACAAGCTTTAAAGTATTGCAGAAACGACATGGACATTCTCTTCAAGGGCTGCAGTATTTTCAGGGAAGAGTTTCAGAGTGAGACAGGCGTTGACCCATTCAGCTGCATCACCATCGCTTCAGCCTGCATGAAAGTGTTTCGCACAAAGTTTCTGACTCCCAAAACATTGGCCATACCCTGCCCTTACAACTACAGGCGGGGGCATAAAGCATTTTCAAGCGCTTCTATTCATTGGCTAGAATTTGTCATCCACCAAGACAGAATCTTTATCCAGCATGCCTTGAACAAAGGCGAACAGAGAATTGGCCCGTATCATGTTGACGGTTATGCAGTGATTGAGGGCATCGTCTACATCTTTGAATTTCATGGATGCTTTTTCCACGGTTGCCCGAGATGTGTGAACCCTGATGAGATTTGTCCTCTGAAGGGTGTCACCTACGGGGAGCTGCATGCTGCTAGCGAGGAGAGAGTGCGGATACTGGAGTCTGAATACGGTGTTCGCACCATCATCATGAGAGAGCACGAGTGGAATGAGATGAAAAAAAATCATGTGAGGAGGTGAAACAGTTCCTCAGAGATTTTAAGTTTCCAGAGCCCCTCCTTCCACGCAATGCGCTCTATGGTGGTAGAACGAACGCTATAAAGCTGAGACATACAGCTGGGCCTGATGAAACCGTGTACTACGTGGATGTCACTTCTCTGTATCCGTACGTGAATAGTACATGTGCATACGCGCTTGGTCACCCTACTATCCTCTGCAATGATTTTTGAAACCCTCAGGACTACTTTGAGTTCATTAAGGCCACAGTCTACCCACCTCGTGGGCTCTTTTTCCCTGTGTTACCTTACAGAGGTTCAGGGGGTAAACTGCTCTTTCCCTTGTGCCGTAGCTGCGCCGAAGCTAACCATCAAGAGGCCCCCTGCACGCATGATGATGAAGCTAGAGCATTGACGGGTGTGTGGGTTACGGTTGAATTTAACAAGGCTCTGGAGGTGGGGTACAGAGTGGGTGAGATCACGGAGGTGTGGCACTTTGATCAGAGTCGCTACTCTGTTTGTGGGTTACATTCACGCATTTTTGAAGGGAAAACAGGAAGCGTCAGGTTACCCTGCAGAAGCAACGGATGAGGCCGGCAGAGAGGAATACGTCCGAGACTATTATGTTCATCAAGGCGTTCAGTTAGATGCCAGAAAAATTAAGGTAAACCCTGCCAAGAGACAGGTGGCTAAACTATGTCTCAACAGTTTCTGGGGTAAGTTTGCACAGAGTCAGAATCAGGTTCAGACTAACATCATCTCAGATCCTGAAGAATTTTTCAACTTTCTGTTTTCAGGCAAATATAAAGTGGAGTACTTTAACGTTCTCGACAACAAGAAAGCCCTGCTCCAATGGAGGTATCAGGATGTCCCCCCTCCGGGTAAATCGAACAATATTTTCATAGCGGCGTTCACCACTGCCTATGCATGATTAAAGCTGTACAGTTATCTCGAGAAGCTGGGTGAGAGGGTTCTGTACATGGACACTGACAGTCTGATTTACGTGGTGAAGGATGGTGAGACCCCTCTGGAGGTGGGTAATTACCTGGGGGATCTGACTGATGAATTGGGTGGGGATAGCATCCAAAAGTTTGTGTCTTCAGGTCCCAAGAGTTACGCCTACCAGACCAAGAATCAGAAGAAGGTGGTCATGAAGGTGAAAGGGATCACGCAGACAAAAGAGTGCTGCCAGCGCGTCAATTTTGACAGTGTCAGAGAGCTTGTGGAAGGTTTCATCGAAGGTTCTCGAGGGGGTGCTGTTGAAACACCTCAGCACAGCATCAGACAGGGTAAAAAGAGCTTCACGCTGAAAAATGTGTCATTTCAGAGAACGTTCAGGGTCGTATACGATAAAAGACGTCTCCTGACTGGCGGAGCAACTCTGCCTTTTGGATATTGAGAGAAAAAAAAGTGGCTGTAAATGGAGGAAATTGAATTAGAGCCCAAATTTATCTTTCCTTTTTCATGTTTGATTGTGGGCCCTAGTGGTTGTGGCAAGACTTATTTTGCAAAAAATGTACTGGAAAACTGTGAGCATGTGATGAATGTTGTTCCTGATAATATTGTCTGGATATACACCTCTTTCCAACCCTTGTACAGTGAACTGCAACAAAAAAATAAAAACATTCAATTTGTTGAAGGTCTGCCTGAGTCTTTTGAGGATGAAATCCTTTTTCCTCCAAATAAAAAGGCATTTAATTGTCATAGACAATGCTATTTTCCAAGCCACGGATCATCCAGAAGTGGTGAAAATTTTTACACAGTATAGGCATCATAGAAATGAGAGCGTGATGTTGACTCAAAACGTCTTCCACCAAGGGAAGTACAGCAGGACAATCAGTCTGAACAGCAACTATCTGGTCCTGTTTAAAAACCCACGAGAAACTCCAGATCAACATCCTGGCCCATCAGATTTATCCATCCCAAAAGCGATTCTTCCTGGAGAGCTTCGAAGATGCTAACAAAAACCCACACGAATATTTAATCGTGGACCTGACACCAAGTTGTTCAGAACGGTATAGATTGAGGTCAGGTGTACTTCCCCATCAGCAGAAAACCGTTTACATCCCTAAAACCTCGAGTTAAATCATGTCAGCTCGCATAAAGAGAAACGCTCTTTTGCTCAGAGCTTTATACCACGCCACACCCAAGAAACGTAAAGACATCTTACTTCACTGCTCAACCGATTTTTTTCTGGCATTGTGTGAGGTGGCTCTCAATGTTTTGAAAGGAAACCTTCCTCTGTCTCGCACACAGTTTGAAAAACTGAAAAAGCGGAAGAAAATAATCAGTCTGCTGGCTGATAAGAAAGTCGGTCTAAAACGTAAACATCAGACTTTAAAGAAGCAGTCGGGTGGGTTTCTGCTCCCCCTGCTGCTTTCAACCGTTGCGCCCCTCGTCGGAGATTTGATTGGAGGATTGATTAGAAGGAAGTGAAAATGGCTTTAAAGAATACGCAGAAAATGTTTCTAGATACCCCCCAGCAGTTAAGCCGCATGACCCACCCTGCTCCTTCCATAAGAGAAAATGCTGAAGATGATTTGGATCAGAAAATGAGGTCGGTGTTGGATGATCCGGGGTTAAACTCTCATGAGAAAATTAAAAATTACGATGCATTACTACAGAGAGATTTAATTTTGATAAAGCGAGGACAGAGAGAGCAGCCACGTGTAACTCTAAGTCTGGAGCGGGGAACGGAGGGCGAGCAGCCGGGTGGTCAACAGGCCGGTGAGGATGGAAATGAGGCTCGGGGGGTTTCTCGTAAGATCCCTACGTCTGATGGGAGGAGTCGGGATGAGGAGGAGGATTTGATCGATGAAGGTTTAACCAGCCTTCCCCAAAGAGATCGCAAAAATACTAGATATATTATAAAGAAATTACCCCAGGGTGATGGTGGTTGGAATCTGAAGGGTGAATTCATTCACCAGGGTAACGTTGTCAAAGGATCTCATATGATTGATTTGTTCAAATATCATTCATTGCTCTATAAGAAAACTTCGTCACCTCCGGCGGGGTGGTCAGAATTTCTAGACACTCTGCTGAAGCTGAACATTCCTCAATCAGCCGTCACTAATCCTCATGCCCGGGACCAATTTCGCCGACTAAAGATAAACACGGATGAGGTGTTGCTACAGGACTCCCCTCATGCGAAAAAGAAAAAGAAACTGATTCTATCACCGCGTTGGCATACACCCCATGAAGAAAAAGAAGAGGAGGAGTTACCCCGACAGCGAAAGAGAAGGAATAAAAAACCATGGACTTTTTCACCACAATGGATTTCATTATAAATAATTGTAACGCGTACAACTTTTTTTGTCTTTCACAAATAAAATGTTTATTCATCACGTCATAAGTCTTTTTCAATAAACCTCATACACATTAAATATAAAAGGATAAAATAGGTGACCAAACAAAGCATGCATGCAATCAGTAGTAACAATCTTTAAAAAGCTCCAGAGAACAGCTCCACTGTTTAGGGTGGTCAGCCGCTCTCTTGACACAACGTTGATATTTTTTCACAAAGTTGTAAACCATAAGGTCATTTTTCATCACATCACGGTCATACAGATTCAGCACTTGTTCAAATGGTAGTCCGCAGGCTCGATGGCAAAGATAATAGACGCAATGGTGACCGCATACGGTTGACAGTAGATGCTGTAGTTGAGCGTTGTGAAACTTAGGATTTTGAGAATGTTTTTCCAGAAATGTTAAAATACTGGGAGGGTAATGGGCAAAGTCTGGCGGAAATCCATAAGAGTCAAAAAAGATGGCTTCATTGTTTTCTTCCAACGTTAAAGCCAGCCAGTGTTCCCCCGGCTTATGAGAGGGGTGGGTGTTGACGATGAAAAAAGCAGGCCTTTTAAAAGCAGGAGGTAACGATGGTAGACGATCGGAGGCCCAAACTCCGCAAAACACATCCCCCAACAGACCTTGCAGGAGACTCTGTAGCTGAATGTTATCCATGTTGGTTTTTATCAGTAATAATCCACCAGCACTTGTCTTTTCGCATCAATCTCCAGAACGGAATCGTAACAGGCGTAGACTATGAGAGTCGCGGTATGGGTTAACGGTGCTCTGAATCTCATCTCCAACCTCAAATTACCGTTTGAGACCGGGGAGAGAGCATCGTTATCATCTCCGGGGTTGAGATTGAAAGCAAACAGAGAATACCCGTTGTTAAATCCCTCACGATCGATAGTCAGGGGCAAGTCTTTGAGATGTCTCCCTGTAGCCAAAAACATGTTATAAAACTCACTGACGGACCCTCCGTTGTTAAACTGCGGTTGGAAAGCCTTGGCGGGGATCTGCCTTCCATCCTGGCAGAGGGCTAAATACTCAACATCATTGTGCTCAAAATGAAAAGGGTTTAGTTCTCTTTTACCCCTGAAAGCATCATGATGAACCACGCCTAAAACTACGTATTTAGGAATTGTCCCCAAAAATAGATTCTCTTGGTTACATACCCTCGATTGTGCCGGAATGCTATAAGTTTTCATGTTAACGCGGGAGAGAGGGTAGAGGGCATTCCCCTTCATTAACGCTGCGGCGTGACCTATTCTAACTGCTGGGGATACGGATACTTTTTTAACAAAAAGCGAGGCCCCCAGTATCTTCAGACGGAATGTAGAACCCCTGGCACCCATGAGACAGAAAGCATCGCCGGCCCTGGTGAGTTTGACTCTCAAGCCAACCGAGTTCAGCAGGAGTCTCTCGCAGAAAAAAATCTCCCCGTGGAGAGGACCCAGCAGGTGTAACTCTCTGGAATCGGCTGTAAATGCGGCTCGTTTATTTAATCCGATATTTGGACCATCAGCAGTCACTGTAGAGTTCATAGCGCCGGGGGTATCTTTATAAAAAAGGCCGGCGCTAAATTGACTCTTGAGTGTATCCTCTGAATAGTTCAGTAGCGTTTCGATCATGGCACGGTAAGGGTGCGTGGCGCTCGATTGTGAGATCAGTCTATCCCCCAGAATAACATTGCATTGACTAAAAATTGTATTTAGAGGGTAATTGATGAGACCTACAGCCGCGTCGTTAGCGAGGTCCGTTCCATCAGCGTTGGTAATTTTAACACGTAAGTGTAACAGGGTGTCGTTGAGGTCCAGATATTTTTCACCATTCCCCGGAATGAAAAATTCGATAGGGCCGCAGTCGGTGAGGGCTGACACAGGGGAAATCTCTGTATAGATTTTATCCTCTATAGAAAGTTGTGTCATAGGTGCTGAGAATAAGTCCAGTTCGGCCAAGGTGCACTCTGGAGATTTCTGGTGTAAGAGAGACATATTTTCTTGTTATGTTTCAGCGGTTAAAATATATCTCCGCTAGCGGCAGACTTCCTCTTCCTCTGCTTGCTCCTTCCAACTGATTTCCTCCGTTTAAGGTTTGAACCCTTATGAGATGTTGATGACGTACGTTTCCCCGGAGGTCGTTTCCTGCGTGACATGACCATGATCCCACCTGATCCATCCTGTTTCCGCTGACTGGTCATGTGTCCTATAGCTTTGTTGAACACATCAGTAGCAATGCCCGAGGCTGCTGATTTCAGATGCGGTTTAACAATAGCGAAACCTTTCTTTACCAGAGGGGAAATAAAGCGAAACAGCCTGGAAAACAGCGAGCCTATACCGCGTCCGTACATTACAGGTGCACCGTAAAATCCTGGTAAATTTCCTCCAACCTGACTCTCGTAATAATTAACGAAACGGTGAGGGTCTTGACCCAGACCTACCCGTGCCATTTTCTCTTTTTTTTAAAAAGCAGAAAAGGAGAAAAAACCAGAGCCATGCAGCAGAAGGTTATCGTTGCAGGTCGTTTTCGATACTGAATGATGTCCGTACAACTAGGCTGATTATATAGCTACAGGTCTAAAGTGGAGAGTAATGATAGTTTTCCCAAAGGTGAAATTTACCGGTTTGTTCTGATCTGTTTTTAACTGGATCTGAATGTTTTCAATATGATTCCTGGCCACCGGTAAATAATAAGCAGGGTTGAAACGTTGAGTGATAACATCTCCGTATGTACCACTGATGTCAATAGTTCTCAAGAGCGGGGCATAGGTATCACCAACAAACTGTAAACGTACAACGTCGCTGTAACAGTAAAGATGATACATTCCTGCATTTATATCCGCAGGGTGGTTAGAAATCAAAGAGTTAAACTTGAACCATCCAGGCTTCAAACCCAACATATAAGCCAAGGGTGCATCGAACTTTAGTTGGATGACCCGAGTTTGACCCGCTGTCCCGAATTTAAATCTTTTCTGAACGTTATCGTAGGTTATGTGAATATCAGAATTAATTTTTCTAAACATAATATCCATCGTTGTGGCTAAGGTATCCAGTCCGTAATAACCGCCGTTAAACCGTCTCGTCGTGACTGGATTCTCTGATTCGGACCCCCCCACAATTCTCCAGTAAAAGTAGGCCTGATCACGGGGTAAATTAAACCAAGTGTGTGGATAGGAGATTTCAGTCAGGGCTACCTCCCATTCTCCTTCTAAATCGATAGCCTGCGCTAAATCCACACGGAAATCATCACTGGTATTATCTCTGAAAACATCCTGACTGGCGTTGGAGGGTAGGGTGATGTAAAAGCCTCGATTCTTTGAAGCGAACATGGTGGAATGATGACCCGTGCACACGCGTGTCCATTCTTATATTTTTTTCAATTCCGAAGCCTTAATCCAGCTATTGAATTTCTCGGGCCAATTTTTCCAGCGTACAAAGACTTGTTTTTCACCCTTGACGGTACGCCGTTTCAGAATCTTTTCAACATGATATACCTTGTCTTTAGCTATTTTCACCATTTGCAATTCTTGCTCATAAAATGAACCTCGGATGGGTTCACCATCGTAATCTTTGAGTTTATACACCGGCGGGGTGCGGGGGATGCACTCAGACACTGTAAACACTTCCCCCGTAAAACTCTGTTCATATTTTTTTATCAAATAATCCTCTCACCTTGGATATCCTAACCAGATCAACGTTCTTGAATTTCATCTCACGGACAACCTTCGAGCGTTACCGTACAGGTTTTGGAGCACTTGTGAGGTATTTTCATCATTGACCTGCATAGGGGTCATTTTAATGCTACTATGGTAACTGTGATTATAGCTTTTTACCAAGTCCTGTAATACATCGAGGTATCGGAGAGTGTTGTTTGCTGTAAAATATCGCCACATTCTACCTTTTAAGGTACGGTTAAATCTTTCAACCACTGAGGCTTTGAGGTCGCTAGCTGTGAAGAAATGTATAATGCCGTGTTTTTTCATGAAAGCCTCGAAACTTTTGTTAAAAAAATTCTTTGCCTGCATCTGTCTGTAGCTTCATAGGAATTTGACTTTCCTCGAACACTGACTCGAACGCCCGGATCACCTCGGCAGCAGTTTTTCTCTTCAATGCCTGTATGTAGGCCTTCTTGGAAAATACATCTATAACCGTTAATAAATAATTATATCCATCATTATGTTCGGCCAGGGCTTGCATATCGCACAGGTCAGCTTGGAATTGGAATAAAGGACGTGAGACAACAACTCTGTTTCCTGGAAAATGAATTCGGGCTGGCCTGTGAAGGGTATAAGCATCTTGTTCGGATAGAAAATCTTTCACATTTTCCAGCTTGACTGACTCCCCCTGTTCATCCTGCACTCCGACGGAGTTGTTCTACACCGCCGAAACCGCCCGGGTGGGCTGGGTCGTAATAGACCTTTTCCATCAAGTGTTTCACTGACATGCTGACACACAAATGAGGACAAAAGTACTTAGTTGAAGTTTTTATTCACCATCAGTATGAGTAAACAACTGTGTTTCAAAACTAATAACGTTATATAGAAAAAACAATCCAGGGACTAACACTATAAAACTAACACGATTATAAACATGAGTGAGTATAAAACAAACTAAAACTAACAATAGTATTTAAAACAAACTAAAATTCATATCAATAGTATATATAAAAAACGTGAGTGAGTATAAAACTAAAACAATATTTCAAAATGTGTGACTAACATGAGACAAGTAGGCTTGTACACTTTTTCTTATTATGAAAAAGAGGATCCTTCTTTTTTTTTGTATGTTTTTTTTTTCCCTCTCGGGTATCGTTAAATATAAATAACAGCAGTACTGGCATGTTGAAAACTAATCAGCATAGTCCCAGAATCTAAACAGAGTCTCAAGTTTGTATCTGTAGGCCTCTCCACTCAAAGTTCTCATCCACGTCCTCATTCGGGCAAGGACCCTTGGTCATCAGAGTTTCTATGATTTTCGAAATTCTTGAATCCTCCACACGGATGTCATACAGCGATAAGAAGTGGCTGATGCCAGGAATTAGATGACGGTTGAAGAGTCGCTTGTTCACCTTCTCACCGTGTATAAGCAGGAAGTCTTCAGTCATGACCTCCAGACACTCGTGCTGTCTCTGACTTGGATGGTCTACTATGCAGCCATAGCATTCCTCTTTCCGGACCATGGCGAGAACGTGATTGTACACATAGTAAAATGCGGCTCGTACCAGTTTCACGATGATACTCGACATCACCCCATCGACCGTACTGTCATCCACGGGTGGAGGAGGAGGAGAAGGAGAAGGGGTTGGACTCACCAGGGTAACAGGAAGGGAAAACAAGGCCTCACCCGTTCCCAGACACGGAGGCAGCTGAGGTGACCCCTGTGAATGGTCAACCTCCTCAGACTTGGGTACTGTTTCAGACGTGTCCATCACCACAATCTCCTCCGCAGGCTCCGGAACCCACTTTGTGACCAACCCCGACATCTCAGGGATCATCCTTAAACGTCTACGAGCATTCGAGCGATCCGCTGACATCATGGTTTCTTCCTTCTTTCAATAGCGATCGGTGTAAGAGTGGAGTTTTAACGGTCTGGACGAAGGAGAGGCTCTTTAAAAACAGTTTCTGTGATAGGTGTGGTTCTGGTTGACCACTAGGGGGTGGTTAAGGCGTGGCCAATGGGAGGGGAAAACCATAACGAAAGGGATTGGCTAAGGTCTGACGAGGGGGCCTGGTTAAGGCGTGGTCTGTAAGGAGAGCGTTTTCCTCAGCACTAAAGCATTATCCCAATCCTGACAGCCGTGGAAGAGGGAGGTCATTTTTTCAGAAAACTCCTCCATCTTCTCGAACCATGCAGCTAAAGGAATAGCGAGCAGAGTACGAAAAATTCCACAATCCGAATTGAAAAGATCAAGGACAAAGTACTTTGCAGTAACATCGTATGTGGCGCGGAAAAACCATTGGTTTGTACCCGAGGTTTTCGTGAGCCAGACTGCCTTAAATGTTGTTCCTGTCCGAGAACATTGAAGCTTTACAAGATTCTTCAGATTCACCATACTAAGAACATCCCAATCATTGGAGGACAAGACCGCCACATTGGTCCCTGGAAGTCCCCCTTCTTCAACCTGAGAGAGACAGAGTTCCCCCGTCTCGTAGTTGAAGATGTAGCCCCAGCTACCGCGCATTCCAAAGGGTTCCAATGACCAATCCTCTCGCAGACAGCTCTGTGGTGATGCCTGAATTCGCCGTACGTATAACACAGTTTCTCTGTAACACCCGTATTGCAATCCAACTCTTGTATGATTGTTACGGGTGTCTCATTAATGACCCGCGTCTGATCGTGAGGCATCGGTACTGACATCTTGAGTGTATACCGCAAGTATTCCGCAAATTATTTTAAGTTAGCCATAAGGGGCGTTGTTTAACACACTAAAACAGCTGTGGTTGCAATCGGAAAAACAGATGCATAAGGATGGGTCATAAAGTCATAAAAAGGGTCATAAGGTCATAAACCTGTCAAGTTTGACAATAAAACTGTTGTTTAACACGCGGAAACAGATCTGGTGAGGGTCATAAAGTCATAAAAGGTCATAAAAGGGGTAATAAAACTGTCACCGAGATTGAAAGTGGATGGTTATTCTCTCTCTCATTAATTCACCATCACAATATTTTAGTTAAATTATTGTAGAAAGTTAGTTATGCTTGATGTCCTGCCATAAGAATATTCTTGTGTCTTGTTTGTATTTGTAATATGTTTTTGTTGCTTGTTTAGCAGCCTTGTGGAGAGGGTTTCTGCCATGCTCAGCCCCTGGCACAGCGGGTACCCAGAGATGGATTTTGTGCACGTGAGTACCACAGTAGTACAAATCTTGGTGGTCAGGTAGTTATGGTTTTGTACTCCAAATAAGTATTGTTGATGTCTTTGTCTTAACACTATTGTAAAATATTTGTTTTGTGTTTTTTCAGACCGAGGTCATGGTACTGGTTACCGCTGTGCAGAGATGGCCGACTTCCCCGTTTGTATTTTGAGATTTTTGATGTTTTGCATTTTGGATCTTTTGGACATTTGTGTTTTTGTTAAATAAACCTTTTTGCTTGGAGATCTCCTTCTCTTGGGTCCTTCCTCAGCCACTGCAAACCATGACAAAAGCAAAACATGACCCAGAAATACAAGATGGATCCTTAATTTCAGAAGATATGGAGAAAATACGTAACCAACAGACGCAACACTGATCCTGAATTGAGACAAAGTGAAAACCTTTTCCTCCAACAAGTATCTGATGAAAACTACAGACAGAGGAAAGAAACAGACCAGGTACCACAAGGATCCAGACTTCCGACTGTTATTTCGTACAGATCTGTATGTGACGCAAAGACTTACTTCAAACCCATCACTTCACACCCAGCACAAGTTGCGGTGTGCTCTAAGGATAAAGAGGAAATACAGCCACAGTGTTAGCCAAACTCCTGTCAGCAACAACACCATACAAGAAGCCATTTCTGTTTCCTAATCAAGTGAGACACACACACACACACACACACACACACACACACACACACACACACACACACACACACACACACACACACACACACACACACACACACACACACCCCCGTCCAAATATGTGAAAAACATCTTCAGGGTGAGAGCCTGTCTGACAAGAACATTCGTCCATACCTGCAGCAATGAATGTTAGGATCCTTGCACCATTCCACCTGAGAGGAAGCACGAGTGGATCTGCCACACTTGTGACAACCATTTGAAGAGGGGATCAATGCTGTCTATTGCAGTAGCCAACAAACTGGAACTTGCAGCCATCCCACCAGAGTTGAGTGAATTAAATGTTCTTGAAAGACAGCTGATTTCTAAAATCCTGCCCTTTGCTAAAATAGCAGCATTGCCTAAAGGACAGCAAAGAGCGGTACACGGTGTTGTGGTCTGTGTACCGTCAGAAGTGGAAACAACGGCTAACTCTCTCCCAAAACCCAACCATGAAAACCAGCTGCTGCAGGTGAAGCTGAAGAGACAAATCAGGTACAAAGGATATCAGTAGTGATGTTATGAGAGAGCGGAAGCTCTGAAGCGTGTATCGAGAAATGGAGGGGGCATGTATCTAGGCTTGCTTTATTTGGGGAGGAGCCAAAAGTGATGACATCCGAAGCTTCACTGCCTGGCTGTACCACGTGACTGCTTCGGGAAGTGGTTCAGATCTTGGCGCGGGGTTTGACAGCTTTATAAATGCCACAGGCTCCATTCAAGATGTGGGTGTTTGTAGGCGAGTTGTGGTCAGGTGAGAGGTTGGTTAGAGTTTGGATAGTGGATTTTGGATAGTGTTGGTGAGAGACAGGAGATTAAGGAGAGTGAGGATAGGAGGAGGATGGAGCCAGCTCTGAAAAGGAGGTATTCCCCTATGTGGGAACATTATGAATCGATTGGTCCAAATAAGGTAAGCTGTACATACCATTATTTTAGATGCATTAGGTTTGCTTGTGAAGAACTGTATTTTCACTGTCTTCCTTTACTGAAAGGTGAGGTGTGTGTATATTGCGTTGGGTTGGGCACAATAACCCCTAATCTATAAGGCATTACCGTGCCTTCCATTAGGATAGGGAGGAAACTGGAGCTTCAACCAGTTGACGTAAGGTCATTTCATTAGTACAAATTCACCATCACAATTATTTTCAAGCAGGCATTTGTTTATTGTGCAAATGAAGATAGGTAACAGACACTGTATTTATTCTCTTTTAATCAGCCATCAGAAACCAAGAGCTGGATGAAGCCCTAGTCACCATGGTAGTGAAGGATACCCAGTCCTTCAGTATTGTGGATGACAGTGGATTCAAGGCATTCGTGTCCAAACTGGATCCCAGTTATGTCCTCCCTACAAGGCAGGTATGTGTGGGTACCCACATGAAACAAATGTGTAGTTTTTTTTGCATGTCTCAAAAATTCAGCACTGTATATTATTTCCTTTAGGCTCTGAAGGCCTTGGTGGAGGCCAAGTATAAGTCTGCTAAAGAGCAGGCTAAGACTAAAGTGGAGAAGGTGGTGGCCGTTAGCCTCACAGCTGACATGTAGACATCCATCAACATGGATGCCTACCTGGCAGTAACCTGCCATTTTGTGGACACCAGGCTGGATTCAGTGATGTTGGGAGTGCAGGCATTTCCCCAGTCACACACCGCTGATAATATAACTCGTGTGATAACCTCTCTAATGGAGGAATGGGGAATCACCAATAAGGTGACATGTGTCGTCACTGATGGTGCTGCCAATATGGTCGCCTGTGAGAGAGACCTGAAGCTTAAGCACCATATTTGCATTGCACATACACTGAACCTGGTTGTGGAGAAGGCACTTGATCAAAACAGGTCCTGTTTTGATCAAAACAGGTCCTGTTTTGATCAAAACAGGACTTGCCTTTGCCCTTTCCGGGCAAAGGCAAGAAAGCTTGTTGGCTACTTCAGAAGCAGCACCTCTGCGAAGGTATGCTCTTTCCTTTTATTCCAATATATAATAAAGCTTATAGTTTATCTGTATTGCTACTGCAGTGATTTAACAGCCTACTCACTTTTGTCTTTAAAGGAGAAGCTTGCACAAGTGCAAGTATCACTGGGGATGCCAAATTTGAAACTCATGCAAGAGGTGGACACCAGATGGAACAGCACATATTTGATGCTGCAGCGTTTGGTTGAGCTGAGGGAGCCAGTAGGAGCAGCATTGGCAGGCTGCAACATGACATCCCCTTCTTAACACCTGAGGAATTTCAGATTGTTGGAGGGTGCCTTTCAATGCTGTCTCCATTTTATGATGCCACTGTGGAGCTCTCCTCTGAAGAAAAAGTGTCTGCATCTAAAGTGGTACCTCTCATGACAATGCTTGAACGGAGTATACAAGATGAAATTAGCAAGACAGCACCACCACCAGCAGCATTAGAAATAGGGGACCAGCTTATCAAGCATCTCCGGGAGAGGCTACACACTTTGCAGTCGATGAGCAACATGTCCCTTGCTACACTCCTGGACCCCAGATAAGGTTATTGGGTTTTTCAGCCCAACAAAAGCGAGCGAACCCGTGAACCGCCTGACGTCTGAGTGTGCCAGTGTCATCAGATCTACTCAAGGCAGAGAGGAAACTCCTCAGGCCTCCACCTCTAATGATGTCACTGGAGGTAGTCTAAAATTTTAAATTTTGAGATCAATTATTGAGAACACTTACTAACATGATCTGTGGTTTCCTCTCAGGTAGCAAACTCTGGCATCGTTTGGACACCAGTGTCATGGAGGCAAGGAGGACTCAAAATGTCACTGCTGATGCCACTGTGGAGGTTCAGCGCTACCTTGCCGAACCAAATATAAACGGGCAGGAAAACCCATTGACATACTGGGAGAGACAAAAGAATCCCTGTACCCCCATTTGTACATTATGGCACAAACATTTTTATGCACCCCAGCAGGCCCGTCGATAGGGGGGGACAAACGGGTCTGCTGTCCCGGGCCCAGGGAGCCCACAACTGGGCCCTCATTAAATTGTGGAATTTAATGAGGGCCCATCTAACGTTATCTTGTCCCGGGCCCAGACAAGACTGTCAGCTGGCCTGCACCCCAGCATCCTCTGTGCCATGTGAAAAGGTGTTCTCCAAGGCTGGAGAGTGTGTCAAAAAAAGGAATCGGTTAAAACAAGAACTGTGGAAAAGTTACTATTTTTGAATAAAAATGCATGAATTCACCCCTTTAATGGTCATTTGCCAAGTTGCACCAGCATATTCAGTGCGCCGCCTCTGTTCCACAAGCACTTTCACTGTTCTCTGCCCAACTAGGCTCAGGTCATATTCATAAAATGACAAAAAGAAATTGCACAACATGCTGTATCATATGATACTACTTTGGGAAACAAACAGATTACATTTAAACAATATTTTATTGTGCACTTGATCATTTATGTAGACCAATTATTTGGTCATACACATTTTGTTATTCAGTTATTCGCAAGAGCCATAACTCATACATAAATTAAATGCATCACATCTTAAGATTCAGCTGGCTGTGATTATAAACCTGACCAGTAGGTGGTGTCATGTACATATGAAGCAGCAAGAAATGTACCATTTCTCAAACCATTTGGCCAATGTGTGACAGTGCTTCACGAGGCTTCATTCACCATCACTAGATATCAGCACTTCTACACAGTTAACATGAAGACTGTGTTAGCAGTACTGGCAAAGCTAAAAAGAGATTCATTCAGAATACAAACACATTTGTATTGATGAACAAGCAATGTACGAAAATACTCTACAAGACAAGTCAATCCAAACAGAAGATGAACCAGAACCACAAAGAGAAGCAACCAGTGAACAGGACGCACCAGTCATCAATCAAGACCAGCAAATGGAGCCACAACAACCAGATGTAGGAGTTGATAAACAACCTGAAAATGAAGAGCAGGAAAAAGAAGATCTTAGACCTGGTCTGGCACTGGACACATGCACGCAACCACTCGACATCGCACAGGAGGTTTTGTCTTACGGTGAAGGAATATTTAGCATTTCACCTGCCGAAGGAAACAAACTTGTTGGATTCTTAACAACACCCGACCTTGAAGGCATGGCCTTTCCTGTGCAGTTTCCAACAGGACGAAACTCATTAGACGAGGTGAGGGACATCAAACTGTCCCCTAGCATGTACTTCAATGCATGGCTGTTCTCTGCAGATACTCGCTTTGCTGTAGATCAGAGCTACCTTTTCTTTGCTCAGTTTGCGACTGAAACTTGCATGGCTACCAACAGCATGTCAATCCAGCTGCGTAAAGGTAAACCAGTCACCAAAGATGGATGCAGGATTTCCAAGAGGATGCTTAAGAACAAAGATGAAATAGAAAAACTGATCAGCAACAGAGAGGCAACACGTTTCATGAGACCTCTGAGCGTTTTCTCCCAGTATCCTGGAGTTCCTCTCAGAGATCGCCACGCCATGGTGAGGCAGCTGGGAAAACCAACCTATTTCCTCACCTTTTCTGCTGCTGAAATGAGGTGGCCAGAGGTCATAGAGGCCATCAAAGCTCAACAAGGAGAACACGTGGTCTTCTCACAGCTAGACTGGAACACTAAATGTGACATTTTTTCCCACAGTGATGCGCATGTTTGAGAAAAGAGTTGATGCACTCATGACCCATCTGATTCTGTCTGATGCACAACCCATTGGAGAAGTTGAAGATTACTTTTTCAGGGTGGAGTTTCAAGCCAGAGGAAGCCCACACATCCACATGCTGGTCTGGATTAAAGATGCACCACAGTTTGGATCCACTTTGGAAGAGCGAATCTACAAATTCATTGACCAGCACATCACATGTGAAATGCCTGACCCAGACAAAGACCTCGAGCTCCACAAAATAGTTTGAGGTCCAAGTCCACAGCAGAAACCACTCAAAGTCATGCAAGAAAGGCAACGTGGCCTGCAGATTTGATCATGGTTCCCTAAACTGCCTCTTGATGCAACCATGATCACATTTCCAACATATGATGAAAATGACATGAATCTCGAGGCACAGGAGAAAGAAAGAAAGTGGAGAAAAAGCTAAAGATAAAAGTAAAGAATCAAAGTCCAAAAAGAGAGTACTTGGGGAAAAAACAAAGAGGCCAAGGAAAAGTTGAAACCACTGAGATTTATTGAATGACCCCAAAGTACCATTTAACGACTTGTCTGAGCTGCTTCAAAACTGCAACTTGACCTATGAAGAATATCTGGAGCATGTTTCCAACCTGACCTACGGACACGTGGTTCTTATAAAACACCATCCTAAGGACTGGTGGGTTAACACGTACAACGCAGACCTACTCAGAGCCTGGAACGCCAACATGGACATTCAGTATGTGATTGATGACTACAGTTGTTTGGCCTACATGATGTCCTACATATCCAAGGCTGAGCACGAAATGACAGACTTTCTGGATGGAGTCATCAAGGAGGTGAAAAAGACCAATGTCAATGAAATGGATGAGATGAAACAGATCATGCAGGCTTACGCCAAACACAGAAGTCAGCGCTCAAGAGTCAGTGGCACGTACATGCAGCCTGCCGCTGAAAAGATGTTCACGCAGCATCGTGTTTGTTCAGACCGATGATGACGGTGTGAAGATGAGTCTCCCCATGAGCAAGTTAAAGGACATGTCACCAGATAGTGAAGAAGTGTGGATGTCTGGACTGCCTGAAAAATACACAAACAGACCCCAGCATTTGAATTCATGTGCTTGGCTGAGTTTGCTTCAGAGTACAGGATCCTCTACAGCCAGCAAACTCAAAGCAAAAATGCAATCCCACTTTTAAACGACAAAGGATACATCCAGAAAAGTGGCAAACCTGCAGTAATCAGATACACTCGCTTCTCAGAGAAAAAAGACCCGGAAAAGTTCTACGGCCGACTGAAGAAACTCTTTCCACACAGATCAAACAATGACCAATTTCCAACATATGAAACATTCTACAAAGAAGCTCATCAGTGGGGATTTCCAGTCAAAAGATTAGTGGACTTTATCAAGAAACGTGAAGGACGTGGCAAAGAAATCGAGCAGGCGCTGGAGAAGCTGAGGCAACAGCGCACCTTGAGCAATGCCTGGAACACTTTTGCACCAGAGGCTGAAGTAGATCGTTTGGAGTGTGCAGCTCAAAGAGAAGATGTGAACGAGGACAACGAAGCAGACGACGTTCCCGACTACCAGCCTGAAGGTGAGAGCAGAGGAGCTGCTCCAAGAATACAAGTACCAAAGCTGAGCCCCGACTTTGTCAGAAAGATGTACCAAAGTCTCAACGAAACACAAGCGTCCATATTCTATGCTGTTCAGGACTGGTGCTTCAAGTGCCTGTGGAGTCTCAGTCCTGAACCCTTCTATTATTTTGTTTCTGGGAGGTGCCGGCTGTGGAAAGTCTCATGTCATCAAATGTATTCAACAGGAGGAACCAAGATTCTGAGACAGCTCCCCAGATTCAGAGACCAAGGCGACATGTCCCAGCCTGCAGTGCTGCTCACAGCATTCACTGGCACTGCAGCTTTCAACATCTCAGGAAAGACCCTCCATTCTCTCCTGAAACTCCCCAAATCTTTAAAACCTCCATACCAACCGCTAGGAAACAGTCTGGATGAATTGAGAGCTGACCTGTCAAACGCCGAGATTTTAATCATTGATGAGATTTCCATGGTGTCCAAAGAGCTCTTCGCTTATGTCCACTGGAGGTTTGAGCAGATCAAAGGAAACAAGAAACCCTTTGGTGGGATGTCGGTGCTGGTGGTCGGAGACTTCTACCAACTGCCTCCTCTTGGAAAAGCCAAACCCCTCTGCGTCTACAAGGAGGGGGTGTTGGATCTGTGGAAAGATCATTTTCAGATGGTTAATTTAACAGATCATGCGTCAGAAAGATGATCATGTTTTCGCTGAGCTGCTGAACAGGATCAGAGTAAAGCAGAAGCAAGATCAACTGACCGATGGTGACATGGCCTTGCTCACACAAGCCATCCGTGATGCTAAAGACTGTCCAGTGGATGCCCTGCATATCTTTGCAACAAACAAAGAGGTCAACAACAATAATTCAGAAACTGTTGCCGCCCTCTTCTCCAGTGTGATTGACATCAGGGCTGAGGACTACAAAAAAGATCCTCAAAACTGGAGAAATGACCATGCAGGGACAAGTAGTCAAAAACAGCAAAAGAGATCTCCCTGACAACATCCAAGCCGCAGTAGGTGTCCGAGTCATGGTGATTCGGAACCTGGATGTGGAGGATGGAATTGTCAACGGCACATTTGGAACAATTGCACACATCGTGCAAAGTACACAACCGGGACCACCAACTGTTACACTCCTCGGACTCAAATTAGACAATCCAACCGCTGGTCAGAAATTTGCAGAACAATTCCAGGCGCATCAGACGACTTGGTTTACATCGAGAAGGCTGAAGAAAGCACATGTAAAAAGGGTGTTATGAGAAGGCAGTTCCCTATGAAGTTGGCCTTTGCCTGTACAGCTCACAAAGTACAAGGCATGACGATGGAGACGGCTGTGGTGTGTCTGAAACGTGTCTTTGAGCCTGGAATGGCTTATGTCGCTCTCAGTTGCACTACTTCGCTTCAGGGACTCTACATTACCGAGTTCGATGAAAAAAGATCTACGCTGATCCTCAGATCACAGCTGCACTGAACGACATGCCACAAGATTCATTCGAGAGCGCGAGACCACTTTTACATCTGAGAAAATCAGCAGATCCATCTGTTCAGACGCTCACCATCATTCACCACAACACACAAGGACTGCCAACTCACATCCAGGACTTAAAATGCCATCATGAGCTGAGGCTTGCTGATGTTTTAGTTGTCACTGAAACACACTTGTCTGGATCCTCCGTGTCCCCACATTTCCAACTGGAAGGATACAACATGTTCACCCGCAACAGACACATCTCCTACACCAACTATCCTGACATGTCCAGAAAAGATGGAGGTGGAGTCGCTGTCTACTGCAGGAACAACATTCACGCTGAACATCGGAGGTACATCCAGGATGTGACCGACTTGGAGTTTATCGTGGTCAAAGTAGAAGATCCAGTCAGAGCACTGATAGCAGGAATCTACAGACCCCCGACCTACAGTCTGGAGAAGTTCCTGCCACAGCTGACCAAGCTGCTGGACTCTTTGGACATGATCAATCACCAACCTGTCATCATCTGTGGGGACTTTAATGAGGATCTTCTATCAAAGAGAAAAAAAAAAAAAAAAAAAATCTATTCATGAATTACTGCAATCAAGAGGATACACTCAGCTCATCACCACGGCAACAACAGACAACCACACACACTTACATTTCACATCCACATTCCTGCCTGCAGTCAGGTGCACTGCACACATATTACAGCTACCACAGTCCAGTTTACTGTGTCATACATGGCAAACTGTGACACCCCCCCTTTTTTTTTTTTTTTTTTTTTTTTTTAAAGCTGGGAGCTTCTGTCAAGGCTCCATGGTAACTGGTGGTTAAAGTGAGGAGTAGAGTGGAGGGATGTTGGCCGACGGCCTGTATAGGTCCGGTAACGATCTCTCGCTACTTCTTCTTGACTGCTGGTCCATGGTTGCCTAGACCAGTGATTTTCAACCCTGGTCCTCGAGGCACACTATCCAGCAGGTTTTAGAGGTTTCCCAGCTTCAACACACCTGATTTTAATTAATGGTCATTATCAGGTTGCCCTCAAAGTCAGAACACATCTGTTGATGACACAGCCACTTGTATCACGGTGTGAAGAAGAAGGGGAAACATCTAAAACCTGCTGGATAGTGTGCCTCGAGGACCAGGGTTGAAAATCACTGGCCTAGACTACAGTGACTTTAAAAAGAAACTGTACAGTCATTGTGGTTTGTGTTAGTAGCAAACTCTGTCAGAATATCATTGTGTCAATGCTTTTGTGAGAAGGACATTCCAGTCTTTTAAGAGTGCATAGACATGTCAGCTGCAGTGAAGACAGGCTACAGATCCAGAGATGAGACACTCCGGACAGGGACAGCAGTTCCAGTGAGACAGCTTCAGCAGGACAGAAGACACTGAGGTAAACACTGAGGTTCAGAGTTCAGCTACACTATTGTTACTTCACTTCATCTCTGGAACTGTCGACATGCTTATCAGCGTTTTTTTTTAATCCAGTTTTCATGATGTTTCCTGCTTATTTTCTATTTTTCTTTTTGTCTCCTCTCATTCCTTCCTTCAGAACATCAGAGACCAGACAGAAGTGAGGATGAATCCAGACATCTGACACGACGGCTATGAAGATGATCAGTAAGTGTTAAGACATTTTAAGACTGTCCAGAGGTCTCAGAGCTGATGCTTACTAAAATGATGCTTTCTCCTCAGTCAGGCCCCCCCCCCCCCTCCTTTATGCTGCAAACATCTTCAGATTAAGCTAAGTGTTATATTTATTTTTCTGAAATTACATTGGTTGCTGTAGGACTTTCATAAACCAAAGGAACCTTGTCCTGCAGTTGACACACATGACACTGATCCACATTTGTTTTGTCAGAAGTGAAGAGGATCCAAACGACTGCAGTGACGAGGACGACCCTGGAACAAGCAGCATCTTCAGTCAGCTGGAGTATGAGGGAGGAGACCAGAGAAGACCATGAATGAAGTAGGTTCTTCTGTCAGCTTCATGCTCACATTTGATCATGTTACTGTGGGATGCTGACTTAAAGAAATGTGGATCTTTTCAGTGACCTCCAAAACAACTAACATGTCAGATCATCAGAGGAGTTGACATCATCTACAGGTAACGCTGAAAGCACCTCCAGACTGCTGCTTCTTTCTCTTTAAAAACAATTCTTTAACACTTGAATGTTTTCGTTTCTACAAGTCTGAGACATCTGAGGACAGAACCAGCTCCACCTTCATCGATGGAGATCATCAGAGAAGACCCAGATCATGTCAGCACCTCAGACCCACTCAGGTAAATGAGAACATTACTGAGAGAAGTAAATCTGAACGACACTGGAAGATGACTGTCACAGATGTTCAATGATGGTGTTTAGTGTTAAACCAGACTGAGACCAGTGTAATATGTTTATACATCTGTCTGTCATTTCAGAGACCAGGATCATCAGCTACTGGACATGACTACATGACCTTCACATCAAAGCAGCTGAAAACCCTTTTCCTGTGGCTGTTTTCTGGACTGTTCAACCATTTGAAGGTCAAACCAGTCACACTAGATTGTATCAGACTGTTCAGATAACTTTTGCTTATATTTGATTTTAAAACATTTAATGGAAATTATATGTTTAGTGTTTTTTTTTCTTTAACCCTGGAGAACCCACGGGGTCAAATGTGGCCACTGTTAATTGCTGCCACTCAAAATTAACCAAAAGAAAAAAAAAAAAGTCAAATTTAACTTCGAAAACCCAGAGTGCCACTTCTGGTCCCTGCATAGAGACACCTAGTGGCTGAATATTGAACTGACATGAGCCAGAGTGGTAGTGACAAGTTGGGTGACTGCATGCTGTTTTGTTGAGCTGGAAATCTACCCAAACAAAATCATCTTAAACCAGCGGTCGGTCAAATTGTGTATTTTTTGTCCATCTATTCAGTATGAGCTTGCAGAATGCCTAGAAGTATGTTTTATATTCTTTTTGGATAAATTAGTGACTAAGCTAGTTCAAAAATTGATGGGTCAAAAGTGACCCTCTGGAGCTTTATGTTTACCTTTTTTTTTTCTTTAAATTTAAGCATTTTCAATCACTTTCTTTCACTGTCATTCATAAAACAGTTGTATGCTAAATCTAAATTTGTACAGTTTAATGTTTGATAAATCTTACAAATGTTCACATTGTAATTTACAGTAAATTGAAAATAAATGTATGTAAACTTTCACTGAGTGTCTTTGCTTTTTCTTTCAATAATGCTTTAACCTCCAAATGAAATCAATAATGGAGACACTTAAAATGCTAATTTTAGAAGTTTTTTGTGTGTTGGGGTCAAACATTAGCACTGTGTGTTTTAATTTATGAACCACCTGAAGAAGTTTCAGACTGAAGATGATGCTGTTGAATCAGTTGTGAAGATGATGACTGATACTGGAAGTGTGAGCAGTACAGAGAAGATGGATGGTGAGAAGACATTCCTTTGCTACTGACCACCTGCTCCAGCTCATAATCCTTCATTTTTACAGGTAATGACATACATCAAAGCACATGGTGAAACTGTTAACCAGTTAATTATCATAGTAACTCAAACTACAGCTAATCTGCACAAAAATATATCTTAAAATAATAGTTTATAAATGTAACAATTATACACTGACTTAGAACCAAAACTAAAGTCTCAAGAAACAGTGAAGCAATTATATGACTTGCATTAAAAAATGTATTGGTGATGCATGATGTCCACTTTGTTGGACACATGGTTATTTTTCTACATATTGGACATAAAAATGTCATATTCCAAACACATAATATCCTTCCCTAGATGTTACTGTATATCATTTTTTTCTTTTCACCATTTGGGCTCTTCTGGCATAGACGGATTGACAAGATATGCCAGCAGTGGTCGGCGGGGGTTGCGTCTTTCCGCCATCTTGGATTCAGAGGAAATTTACTTGCAGTTACACTGACTGACCACTGAATTGACCGCAATGGACTATGGCAGCAGAGAGCACTCGAGGCTAATGGACAGTTCCACCATAGAAATCAATGTACCGTATTTTCACGATCATAAGGCGCACATAAGTCTTAGATTTTCTCCAAAATGTGCGGCACGCCCTGTAGAGCAGTGCGCCCTGTGTGTCTGTGTTGTTGTAAGGCCGACGTAGTAGAGGACACCATGAGAACGTTAGGGGGAGGTGTGGGCGTAGATTGTATATAAAAACCACACCCTATAATCAGGTCCACCTTGTGTGTGTTAAATACGGTAACGGCACACAAAAACTAAGACTGCGCCTTTTAATATGGTGCACCTTATGGTCATGAAAATACGGTAATAGAAATCACCTGTGCCTGTAAGGGGAATGTCATATCAGTGGTGAAATTAAGTCCACAGTGGTCCAGACAGACATTTGCCTCCTTAAGATTTTCAGACACTTTCCTCCTGTTCTCAACTGCAGCATCTGACTGACATATAGATGACTCAAATATGGGCATCCCAATATTCCTAACCTCCTCCAGACACTCCACAGGAAAGGTCATATGTTGTGATAGATCTTCAGACTGAAGATGATGACTGATCAGGGCCGGCTCTTGGCATAGGCGGCCGCCTAGGGCGCCATCTGCTGGAGGGGCGCTGCCAGTCCGCCAGTCCCCCGTGGCCTTTAGGGAAAATAATAATAAAATAATAATTTTCTATGCCCACCGGCGCCCTCACTTTGTGTTTTCTGTCTAGAAAAAAAGTACATATTAACATTACAAATAAATAAACAGTGACATGTTCCTAAATTATGTGTGAGCACGTGACGTGTCGTTATTGGGTCCGGATCATGATGCGCGGATCAGAGATCAGATCAGGGCAGGACAAGTGGAAGACGATCTCAGACAGGTGTGATTTACGAGATGAAAAGGCCATCAAAGCCCTCGGGTGTGCAGAACAGAAAGAGAAGAAAAGGGGAGGAGGAGAAGAAGTCGCAATATAAAGGTAACATTAATATCTTCTCTTTTTTTATGTCGTTTTGTGTGAAGACTTTTTATTTGAGCTAGCTATGTTGAAGTAACGTTAAACAACGCCACAGAAGGACTTTGGGCATGGGCAATGCTGACTTAACATGCTAAAAAAAATAAAACACACTGATAGCTACTAAGAAGGATTAATAAATGATGAGAGGGATCAAAATAGAGGCCAAATCATGTGCACGCGCCGCCGGTCAGCTGGGGATGGGTCGGCTATGATCAGTTCACTCCTGTATCTGGCTTCCTTTTTAAAAATACAATAAAACACAGCTTTCTGCTGGCTGTTCTCTATGTTGTTTAATGCGAAATGAACTGCATCTGCGCCGTTTATGTCTATGATGAGAAGAATGTAAAAGTTAGCTTGTTCCATCCGTTATAGGATAGTTTCTACACAGTTATTATCCCTGCCCGTGTGTCCGGTCTGATACTGCATTACAGTTTCATCACATCATTATATAATTGAAAATTAATTTTACCATTACTATTATTAACAACTGTGTGTCCAGTGCTGCTGCTGCTTAGCTCTCCTCCTCCTACTACTGTACTTATCACATTTGATATTGTGCCTAATAATTGCTGAAATTCAGTAGCCAGGTGATGAAAATGCAAACTGCAGCAGCAGCTGTTTTTTTTAGATTTTATTTTAGCTTGTACAGTCATAAATATATCTACTCTATATCTGTCTAGATGCACTCAGAAAATATTTGCAGATGCCCCAAACAGCCATTCCTGTGACAGTTGCTGCAGCAGAGAGGAGCTTCTCCAAATTGAAGCTCATCAAAACATACCTGAGCCCTGTGACTGATACTGGAAGTGTGAGCAGTACAAAGAAGATGGATGGTGAGAAGACATTCCTTTACTACTGACCACCTGCTCCAGCTCATAATCCTTCATTTTTACAGGTAATGACATACATCAAAGCACGTGGTGAAACTGTTAACCAGCCTTTGGCATGCTACATTCAGAGACGGTGGCTTCATTGGCCACGTCTTAATTTCTCCGAAATTTTCTAGTCTTCTATTCTTGTAAGGAGCACCTGCAACGAAAACAATTTCCCCTCGGGGATCAATAAAGTATTTCTGATTCTGTATCTAAAAAAATATATATAATAATATATTTATAAAATAAAATGTATAATAATGCATATTTCAATATACACTGACACATGTGCATAACCATAAGTTAGAAACATGGAACCTCTTGTAAATAAATCTAAATATTAAATGGACATATTCCCCTCAAAAAAAGATGAAAAAAAAAATATATATACCCAATGTATACACACACCGACCTATATACACTACTCAAAAGAATTAAAGGAAGACTTTGTAATCAGAGTATAGCATCAAGTCAATTAAACTTCTGGGATGTTGATTTGGTCAGGTAAGTAGCAGAGGGGGTTGTTAATCCGTTTCAGCTGCTTTGGTGTTAAAGAAATTAACAGGTGCACTAGAGGGGCAACAACGAGACGACCATCAGAACAGGAATGGTTTTACAGGTGGAGGCCACTGATATTTTTTTCCCCTCCTCATCTTTTCTGACTCTTTTTCACCAGTTTTGCATTTGGCTAGGGTCACTGTCACTACTGTTAGCATGAGGCGCTACCTGGACCCTACAGAGGTTGCACAGGTGTCACTACTGTTAGCATGAGGCGCTACCTGGACCCTACAGAGGTTGCACAGGTGTCACTACTGTTAGCATGAGGCGCTACCTGGACCCTACAGAGGCACGGTGCTACTGTTAGCATGAGGACTACCTGGACCTACAGAGGTTTGCACAGGTGTCACTACTGTTAGCATGAGGCGCTACCTGGACCCTACAGAGGTTGCACAGGTGTCACTACTGTTAGCATGAGGCGCTACCTGGACCCTACAGAGGTTGCACAGGTGTCACTACTGTTAGCATGAGGCGCTACCTGGACCCTACAGAGGTTGCACAGGTGTCACTACTGTTAGCATGAGGCGCTACCTGGACCCTACAGAGGTTGCACAGGTGTCACTACTGTTAGCATGAGGCGATACCTGGACCCTACAGAGGTTACACAGGTGTCACTACTGTTAGCATGAGGCGATACCTGGACCCTACAGAGGTTGCACAGGCAGTCCAACTCCTCCAGGATGGCACATCAATTCGCACCATTGCCAGAAGGTTTGCTGTGTCTCCCAGCACAATCTCAAGAGCATGGAGGAGATTCCAGGAGACAGGCAGTTACTCCAGGAGAGCTGGACCGGGCCGTAGAAGGTCTACAACCCATCAGCAAGACCGGTTTCTGCTCCTTTGTGCAAGGAGGAGCAGGAGGAGCACTGCCAGAGCCCTACAAAATGACCTCCAGCAGGCCACTGGTGTGAATGTCTCTGACCAAACAATCAGAAACAAACTTCATGAGGGTGGCCTGAGGGCCCCACGTCCTCTAGTGGGCCCTGTGCTCACTGCCCGGCACCGTGGAGCTCGACTGGCATTCGCCACAGAGCACCGGAGTTGGTAAGTCCACCACTGGCGTCCTGTGGTTTTCACAGATGAGAGCAGGTTCACCCTGAGCACATGTGACAGACATGAAAGGGTCTGGAGAAGCCATGGAGAACGTTCTGCTGCCTGTAACATGGTTCAGCATGACCGGTTTGGTGGTTGGTCAGTGATGGTCTGGTCCATATCCATGGAGGGACCACAGACCTATACAGGCTAGACAACGCCAGCCTGACTGCCATTAGGTATGGGGATGAAATCCTTGCATCCATTGTCAGACCCTATGCTGGTGCAGTGGGTCCTGGGTTCCTCCTGGTGCACGACAATGCCCGGCCTCATGTGGTGAGAGTATGCAGGCGGTTCCTGGAGGATGAAGGAATTGATACCATTGATTGGCCCCCCCAAGCTCGCCTGACCTAAATCCAATAGAAACCTCTGGGACATTATGTTACGATCCATCTGATGCCGCCAGGTTGCACCTCAGACTGTCCAGGAGCTCAGTGATGCCCTGGTCCAGATCTGGGAGGAGATACCACAGGACACCATCCGTCGTCTCATTAGGAGCCCCAACATTGTCAGGCATGCATTCACGCACATGTGGGCCATACAAATTACTGAATACCATTTTGAGTTGCTGCAATGAAATTCCTAAATGGACTAGCCTGCCACATCATTTTTTCACTGTAATTTTTGGGGCGTCTTTGAATTCAGCCCTCTGTAGGTTGATAATTTTCATTTCCATCAAATGATGTGGCATCCTTTTGTTCCTAACACATCACCCAGTCCATGTCAGTGGAAATAAACAGCAGGATTTTTTTTCCCCATTGAGATCTGATGTGTTTTCAAAGTGTTCCTTTAATTTTTTGAGCAGTGTACATACATACCCACCTACCAATAAGCAAAACACATATCTGGTTTAACATGTCTGAAAAGGGGTAGAAAGAAGTAAAACTTATTTAATCCTACCGCTTCTCCAATGTTCCATGATTACCCTTAAAATTTATCTGGTTTTTGAGGCCTTATCCTAAATTGTAGTTGTAATTTCATATCCAGATAGACAGACATCCAACTACATACATACAACTACAAGCTTCGATCCCCAGGAGGGTCGGCTGATCGACCAGCTCTGCTAGTTTCAGATCTGGCAGCATCTGTTTTGGTACACTTGAAATAAGGATGTTTGATTTGCAGATTTGCCCAAAATGAATGTAAAGCAGTGATGTGCGAGATCGATCGATCTATCTATCTATCTATCTATCTATCTATCTATCTATCTATCTATCTATCTATCTATCTATCTATCTATCTATCTATCTATCTATCTATCTATCTATCTATCTATCTATCTATCTATCTATCTATCTATCTATCTATCTATCTATCTATCTATCTATCTATCTATCTATCTATCTATCTATCTATCTATCTATCTATCTATCTATCTATCTATCTATCCAATTGATTTGTACTATAAAGTAATTTTCCATTTAACTTCACCATTTTTAGATTTTATTTTATTTTATTTATTTATTTATTTATTTATTTTTTTTATCTAAAAATCGCCGAATTTTCACATTTACCATTCAAATAGTGAGAAGATGCGGCGGTGAGGCAGCACCCCGCTGAGCCTCACCATGGATTGCGCAATGACTCGGCTAACTGTGCTGCCATGCTATATAGTGAGACCAGATCGCCGTCTCTTTGTATGTCACTATTAAAATGTTCAAACACGTTTGCTATATGAAATAAGTTTCCATAGTTTAGCTGATTTATATAATGAACAGCAACTATATGTGTGTAATGTGTTTCTTGTGCCGGCGCAATCATAAAACGGCTGAGAAGAGGCACGGGGTGAGGCACGCACTTCTCCTGCCTCACGTTAGGGGGAACTAATGAGCACTGGGATTCTTCTTGCGACACACTGGCTGCAGAATAAGTGACAGCAAGCGCTGTCACTTATTCTGCAGAAGGAGCGGCGCATGGACTTCATTTATAAGTAAAGGTAGGACCATAATAACTTTTTTTTTTAATTAAATGTGCTTTTTTGTGCGCTACAGTTTGTATGTGTAAAGCATTTATATGTGAATGACGATAGGAGGTTTTAAACATAAACAGTTAACTGCTGCCAATCAAATGGTGAATAAGTTGTTCTGGAGGGTTCATATGCTTGTAAATCTGACTGATGAAGTCAGTGCCTCACCAGCCATGAATCTCACCGCACGTCACTGATGTAAAGTAACATTGATTATGATCCTGGGTTAGCATAAGCTAAGCAGAAAGAGCTAACTGTATGTGGTGGGTGTGTTCCAGCTTCTTAGTGATGCTCCTTCTGCCTCTTTGCAACATGTACGAGAAAAAAAAAAAAAAAAAAAAAAAAAAAAAAAAAGGGATTAAAAGCACTCTGTAGAAACCTATGGGTGACATCATGGAGGGTTTGTCCACTAAATTTATATTCTGTGGTTGTGCCTTGACAAATAGCCCTTAACTTCTTGTTCAGTCGACATGTGCACCTCATGTAGTATTCACACACCAGCTTCATTTGTCCTCAAACTCACTAAACAACTTTCTAATGTTGTCAAACTAAAATATTATCCATCGTATACAAGTCAAGAAACATGGAAACCATCAATATCACATCTTCAAAACTGTGTTTTAGACAGAGCTCATGTGGTGATTTCATCTCAACCATCTAAATACATTTTATTTTTATGTTGGGGACCTACAAGAAACTCCACTCATTAACCCCAATATGATTTTTGTGAACAGGAAGGAGGACAGCCCAGCTGCTGCAGCAACACAGCATCTCTACACCAACCAGAGGAAAGAGAGGGAGGGCTGCTCCTGTCAGCAGAGCCCGCATCGCCGCCCCGTCCAGAGCCAGGATCGTCGGCCCCGCCCCGTCCAGAGCCAGGATCGTCGGCCCCGCCCCGTCCAGAGCCAGGATCGTCGGCCCCGCCCCGTCCAGAGCCAGGATCGTCAGTGCAGATTTTCATGGACACCACAATGCTGTCGATCGCTTCCGGAGTGGCACACATTTAGAACCGGACCATCGGTCCTGCCTTAACTGAAGGACGTTAATGCGTTTTCTTAAAATCGCAGAAACCAGCCAACATCTGTTTCCTTGTTAAATGATCAGATTGTGACATTGGCTTCACATGGGTAAATCTGAAGAAACATTTCAGCCTTGTTGCTTTAACTCTGTTTTCTCTCTTTGACTAACCATCTACTGCATTCCATCTTGGCCATAAAAAAGGTCTCGAGATCTTTGTTTTTTGGTGCTCAGCTACTCTAGCTGGAGTGGTCAGTGGGTTGGAACCCATCTTGTTCCAAACCCCCAAATATCTTCCCGACACATGTACATGACATTTTTTTTCCCCGTATTTCATGTTCGTCTGCTTATGCAAGTTTAGTAGATTTCAGAATCTTGAAATCTACTAAACAAACTTTCATGTTTGTGTTAATAAATTCTGATATAGTCTAATGAGAGAAGCAGTTTGTGGTCATTCACATTGATAACATTATCTGATCGTAAAGATCTGTGCTCCGACTCACTCCTGTTGCTCAACTGCACCACACATAGGACATTTAAAGACTGTAGTAGTTAGTCTTTGTTTCCTGGTTATCAGGTGGTGCCCCGTTTTAATCTATTTATTGTATTAATGCATTTGTGTTAGTAGCCATCCTGATACACTTAACAAGCACCAACATAACTGAAGTCCAAACGTTGGTCTGGGCTGTTCCAGGTGTTGTTGACCACCCATACAGAAGTGAAAACTCCAGAGAGAGTAATCTGAGATCCATGTCAACAACTGCAAGAATGTTCCAGGGACAATCTTTTGGCACAAGTGGCCTTTATTGGCAGGAAACAGACAGGAAATGGGGCAGAGAAAGAACGGGGGAGGGGCATGCAGCAAAGGGCTGGGAGTCGAACTCGCAACCGCTGCGTTGAATGTAGCCTCTGTACATGGACCACCTGCCCTAACCACTACACCACCAGGCAGCACTGCAGGGACAATTTGATGACCTCCCTCCTGCCATAAATCAGCACCAGAGGAGATGGTAATGTTTAGCGCTGTGCTCCCTCCTTCACCAGGCGAAAGTCACATCCTCACCAGCTGACGGTACATCTTGGCTAAAGGGAAAGAGTCTCGACTGGCCTCAGGCTGCACTCTGAGCTACACTTGTGCGCAGTGATGAATGATCCAGAGACTCCCAGAAGATGCAGACAATGGTATCCTGCTACACTGACAGGATGATGGCTATCTGGCTTACTGGATCCCTCAGTTTCGATGACTGACCCATTTTCTGGTGGTTAGAAATTTATCCACAAATATTTCACAATCCTCACCTCCAAAATATGAGCATGCCTTTTTCCTGTCCAGCCTGTCATACATGTGAGAGACTGGTTATTGGTCATACAGGTTGTTAGAAATTGTTCTACTCCCAAATCACATGAACTTATGGTGCTGTTGCGCTACGTTCAGGTCTGGTTGTCATGTATGCCGTTACATGTCTATTGGAGCTCACACCCCTGGATTTGTTTCCACTGCACGGGAAGATTGTTCATTTGTTTTCTTCTATTATAACATCCATTTATTCAGACTCCATATTGAAGTTCACCCTCAATAAGCCAATAGGGTCCCTCCTCCCATCCTCCCCTTTTTTTGGCCCATTGTTGATAACAGTGGGTTTCATTTTTCCTCCAGCGTCAGGTTTTATGAACCTGTACTTTGACCGTTTTGCCAGCATCTATGGATGGACAGCCTCCAGTTCCTCTGGACTCAGTCCCACATTTCTGCTCCCTGAACCCAGTTTTCTGTGAACTCCCTCAACAATTCTCAGTCCCTGGATCTGTTTGTGTCCCATATTATTCTGCTCCTGATGTTCTTCCACAGATGGATGTTTATTGGTTGTGTGGCTATTTGTTTATTGCCCTTTCAACCAATTGGGTTCGTGTATGTGCTCCCATTTCTCCTCAACGCTTAAGTCATTCCAGCCATAAAGAAAGCTCACTCTGGACACGGATCATGAACTGTGTTTGAAAGTTTCCAGTCTTTGAGTCAGAAAAATTACATTCCAGATGGAAACCATGAACTACAGATTCTCTGAGACAGGAGGATTTGATTTGGCTACAACATCCTGTACTTCTGATGTTATTTTGATCTCCAGTCAGCATTTATCACCTCAATATAATTTGCCATTAATTTAAGGGCAAATTGATCAAAAACTTGAAGTATAGAATGAGTTTAAATGACCCAAATGTAGGTTTATAGCCTTTTGTAAAGACAAAAACAAGTTAATTTAGAAGCTGTACCACAACAGTATCTGATCAAGCCAGTTATCTGGGACAAACACAAATGATAAGATGATAGAACAAGCTGGTGTAGATAGTGGAAAAATAAATTGATACATTTCCTTATTTAACAAAACACATAACATTGTCTAGCCAAAAAGCCAAGGCTGACTGTTCCTGACAGAGCAACAGAAGACCATCCAGCACTGAATGAAGGAACTGAGGAATATAAACTCTCAGGAAGGTGATGAATAACTTGACGCAGGTGTGACCGTCACTAACGACACCTGGTTTGAAACAGGAGCCAAAATGAATGAGAACACAAAGAAACTACTTCCAAATAAAAAAAGAAAATTAAGCTGAGGAGTAGAGGAAAAAGATTTCATTTCATTTTCATTTTATTGATTCATTCCAGACATGTCAAAACAATCTTTTAAAGCATAGACAATTTTAACACTATCATGAATATATGTACCTGGAAATAAATATAATATATTTATAAAATATATAATAATGAATAAATCAATATACACTGACACATGTGCATAACCATAATTTAGAAACATATAGAACCTCTTGTAAATAAATCAAAAATATTAAATGGACATATTCACCCCAAAAAAGTAGAAAGAAAAAATAAACAAAATTAATACCCAATGTATACACACCGATTTATATACATACATATACATATCAATATGCAAAACACATATCTGGTTTAACATGTCTGAAAAGGGGTAGGAAGAAGTAAAACTTATTTAATCCTACTCCTTCTCCAATGTTCCATGATTACCCTTAAAATTTATCTGGTTTTTGAGGCCTTATCCTAAATTTTAGTTGTGATTTCATATCCAGATAGACATAGATATTTAACTACATACATACTGATATACACACATTCACACGACAGTACATACTATAATATATACTATAGTATATACTACAGTACATACTACATATACTTCACTCTGCATATTCACACACACACACACACACACCCACACACACATTGCACCCCGAGAGCACCCAGATACCCCCCCATCCCACCATGCTGCACTCTGACACCAAACCCACTCGAGCCCAGTTCCCCCCCACCAGCCCCCCATAATGATGGCGCAAGAGCAGAACCAAGAGGGTCCCTGACCCGGTTGGCCCACATAAGGCACCACATCAACACAAGCACCCATACCACCGACAACAACACCCATGAGCCTGCCCAGGCACCACGCACCCCCCTCCGCCACCACCCCCAAGACCCCCCCCACCCCTAAGCGGAGGCCCTCCCTGCTGGGGCAGGTTGGGGGCGCCCACCCAACCCGCCCCAGCAGGGGCAACCCCTGCCATCCAGCGAAGACGTCCCAGCAGCGATGAAGAGTAACGGGAGGCACCCGAACAAAACCCCGAGCACCGCTACCAGGGGCCTGAACACCCATGGCAATGCAGCGCCCCACACAAAACCCCCCGAAGGTTCACAAAGACCCTCAGAGCCCCACCCCCCCCCACCACCAAGGGCACAAATGTTGAACACTGAGGGAAACCAGACCCAAACAGCTACAGTGCCAGACCACAACACAGAAGGACCAAGAAAAGCAAAGGAGATCCAACTATCTCCCAATGCACCACATACACACCCCCACACAAAAATACACAATCATACCAATCTGTACAAGCGATTTCAAAATAAAGGCTGAAATCAAATCACTCCAAGGAACAAGTTCAACACCAAGAACAAGTAACATGGATGGAGTCAACAAACAAAAATATTCCAGGATAAGGACTTGTGCCTATTTAAAACAAGGTCAAATAAAAAAGAATTGCAGGAATTGAATAAATTAAAGTTTACTAAAGAACATTCCTTTGAGAAGGTCCTACTGTCAGACATGAAGGTTGAGAGGAATTATAGTGGATTAATAAGACCTCATTGAAAAGCTATCATCCAAGATCTCTGAGATGGGTCTACCAAACATTAGGTTTTAGTTTCCTTTGAGTTTGAAACAATCTGAAAAGATTTAGTTTATCCAGAGGACTTACAGAAATAGAGACATGAATTCTTGTCAGACTGGGCTCAACTAACGGGAAACATCTGTCAAACTCAAGAGACGTAGAAGAAGCACATCCTGTCATGACTGAGCAGTAGAGTCACCTCAGAGACACTGTTGAAGGAGAAAAATCAAACAGTTGATGCTGTGAGTGGAGGGACCCCAGCATAATTAAAGGGAAGACTTCATCCTCTCCATCCTGGAGCACTGCTTTAACTGAAGGTTTCAATGATGAGGTGCCTCAGCACGTTTGCTCTAAGAATATTTATGGATTTCTAATTTCAGTTCATACCTTTACAAAACTTAAAACAATTCATGTAAGGAATGTGATGTGTAAGTGTGTAACTGATCTTATAGACAGAATTTTAATTTGCGATAGGTTGAAACTAGTTATTTTAATGTTTTTTAACCGGTTGAAGTCTGTGCACATGTGAAGATAGTTGCTAATTAGTCATAGATGCTCCCATATGATAGTGATTGGTTCACACCTGTGCACAGGAGGCTGGCTGAGCCTTTTAAAATCCCAGCCAGGAGAGAGATCTTCTTATATCACTGGGGAGGGCTTGTGGGGCTGAAATGTTGTTGTTGGCTGCACCAAGAACTTCTGATGAATAGATACACTAATGTAAAACTTATTTAAACAAAGAAACACCCAGCTGATAAAATGGAGGCTGAACTTGTTGAAGTGACAGTTGAACAATCAAGATGGCGCCCGGAGCGGCCGCCTTGGCGTTTCGCTGCGCTTTTGTTTGTGTGTTTTTGTTAGTTAGCTGTGTGTCTGCCGCTCTTACACCCGTGAAGAGCTACTAAACATCAGGTCTTTCACCCCGACGGACTTGCTTCCACTTTTTGTGGCTCCAGCAGCCAATCTGGTTCACTTTTTAGTCCATAAAGTGAGACGGCGCAGGAGAGGAAGACGGGCCGGCGCCCTGGTGCGGTTACACAGGAGAGGCACACGAACGGCTTTACCTGGGATCTTCCTGTCTAACGTCAACTCACTTTGCTACAAAGTGGACGAGCTGAAGCTGCTGATGCGGATTAAAGACTTCTCCACCTCGTGTGCTCTCTGCTTCACGGAGACCTGGCTCAAGAAGGAAACACCGGACAGCGCGCTCCTCCTTGAGGGGTTTCAGCTGGTTTCAGGGCGCTCTCTGGGAAGAGAGCAGGCGGAGGACTCTGCTTCTACATCAACAGCGGTTGGTGCACTGATGTGACTGTGATCTCACAGGACTGTTCTCCTGCTTTGGAATATTTATTCATCAACTGCAAACCATTTTATTCCCCGCCAAGTTTGCTTCATTCATTCTGGCCGCTGTTTACATCCTGCCATTCCGCATTCACCAAGTGGAGCAGACTTACCCCGACGCTCTGATTATTGTGCTTGGTGACTTTAATCAGAGCAACCTGAGCCACGAACTCCCCAGGTACAAACAGTTTATTAAATGCCCCACCAGAGCAGAGAACACGCTGGATCACTGCTACACTACAGTAAAGGACGCATATCGGGCCATCCCGCGCGCCGCGCTCGGACTATCTGATCACGTGATGGTCCACCTGGTTCCAACCTACAAACAGAGACTGAAGCTCACGAAGCCCGTTGTGAGCACAACAAAGAAGTGGACCAGTGAAGCTGTGGAGGAGCACGTGCTTGGAGACAACGGACTGGGACATGTTTAAAGGGGCCACACATGATCTGGATGAGTATACTGACACTGTGACCTCATATATCCACTTTTGTGAGGAGCGCATTCTACCAACGCGCACCAGGGTCAGTTACTCCAATGATAAGCCCTGGTTCACAGCAAAACTCAGAAAGATCAGGAAGGAAAAGGAAGCAGCGCTGAAAAGTGGCGACAGAGTCTGCTACAGAGAGGCCAAATACCGGTTTAGCAAAGAACTGAGGAGAGCTAAATCTGTGTATTCGGAGAGACTCCAGCAGCAGCTCACTGCTAACGACTCGGCTTCTGTGTGGAGGGGGATGAGGCAAATCACCAACTACCGGCCTCAAGCTTCAAAGGGCCAAGATGACAAAGCCCTTTGTCAGAGTCTGGCCCTCCTACGCCCGCTTTAACACCTCGTCAGCTGTGCCCAACACCCCCCCCTCCCCCCAGCATCACTGCCTCCACGGACTTCACTTCATCAAAGGCAGCCCCCCCCCCCCCCCCCCCCCCCCCTCCACTCATCATTAGTGAACAGGAAGTGCGCAGACAGTTCTCCAGGCTGAACCCGTGAAAGGCCCCTGGCCCGGATGGCGTGTCTCCCTCCACCCTGAGGCTCTGTGCGGAGGAGCTGACTCCTGTTCTCACAGGCATCTTCAACTCCTCCCTGGAGTCGTGTCACGTGCCTGCCTGCTTCAAAACCTCCACCATCGTCCCTGTCCCCAAGAAGCCACGGACCACTGGACTTAACGACTACAGACCTGTGGCGCTCACCTCTGTAGTCATGAAGTCCTTTGAGCGCCTGATCCTTCCCCACCTCAAGACCATCACCACCCCCCTCCTGGACCCACTGCAGTTCGCCTACAGAGCCAACAGATCTGTGGACGACGCAGTCAACCTGGCCCTTCACTCCATACTGCAGCACCTGGACTCCCCGGGAACCTACGCCAGGATCCTGTTTGTGGACTTCAGCTCTGCGTTCAACACCATCCGCCCTGCGCTGCTACAGGACAAGCTGTCTTGATCCTGACGGATCTGAGGCAGCATGTGCGGCTGGGAAAGACTGTCTCGGACTCTATCAGCATCAGCACCGGATCACCCCAGGGCTGTGTACTTTCCCCCCTACTCTTCTCCCTGTACACCAACTGCTGCACCTCTAGCCACCAGTTTGTCAAGCTGATTAAGTTTGCAGACGACACCACCCTCACCGGGCTCATCTCCAACGGCGATGAGTCTGTCTACAGGAGGGAGGTGGCCCGGCTGGTGTCATGGTGCGGCCACAACAACCTGCAGGTGAACGCTCAGAAGACAGTGGAGATGATTGTGGACTTTAGGAAAGTCACTGCCCCTCTGCCCCCCCTTGTCCTCACAGACTCCCCCATCACCACTGTGGACTGCTTCCGCTTCCTGGGCACCACCATCACCCGGGACCTGAAGTGGGAGCCAACCATCAGCTCCCTCATTAAGAAGGCCCAGCAGAGGAAGTTCTTCCTACGGCAGTTGAAAAAGCTCAAGCTGCCCCCCAAGATGTTGGTGCAGTTCTACACGGCCATCATCGAGTCCATCCTCTCCACCTCCATCACCGTGTGGTACGCTGGAGCCACCGCCAGAGACAGACTGAGGCTGCAGCGCGTTGTGCGCGCCGCAGAGAAGGTGACTGGCTGCAGGCTTCCATCCATCCAGGACCTGTACACCTCTAGGACCCAGAGGCGTGCAGGTCGGATCACAGCCGACCCTTCTCACCCCGGACATGGACTGTTTGCCCCCCCCCCTCAGGCAGGAGATTACGGTCCATTCGGACCAAAACCTCCCGCTACATGAACAGTTTCTTCCCCTCTGCCATCAGGCTGCTGAACACTAAGTGACTTTATTGGACCCTCAAGCGCCATGTTCAGCAGCCAAAGTCGGACTCAGACAATTCAAGCCAACCACTGTTTTTGCACTAATCTGCACTGATTTGCACAGAGAATTGCTGCTCTTTTCATAATACTGTTAAATTGTACATTACTTACTTTTTATTTTTATTATATTTTATCTTATTCTGTGCATGCACAGTAGTTTTATCATATTTTTACTCTGTTGAATGTTGCAGCGTTACACCGAGACAAATTCCTAGTTTGTGTAATACTGTGTACTACATGGACAATGGCAATAAACCCCATTCTGATTCTGAAATCCTGTTGATGAAATAAGCAAAAGTTTAAAATGATATGAAAACTGCTAATCTATTAATTCAGCAGCAACATTAGAAAAACAATTTAGGGACTTCAAACTGTGGATGTTTTTAAGAAATGATTATCAAACTGGAACTTGAGTTTAAATCTAACCTATTCTACCTTTTCAAAAGTTTTTATGAAGCTCCTTTATCTTCAAAAATGAACTCAATAGAGCTGTCTACTTGAGGTTTATCAACAACACCCACCCTATGCTTCCACCTACATAGATGAAAGTTGTCACTGACTGATGAGACCTCTAAAGTCTGGACATGTGCTCCAACACACACAGGAAGTCCACTATTTTGAAGAGAATATGCAGTGTTTCCAGTATTCTGACCATTTCCAGGCCTCATACTATTCTTTGTTCAAATCTAGACACATGGATGAAAGTTTAAAAAGCTTAATTTTTTTTTTTTTTTTTTTTTAACCAACGGGCGTGACTGTGGACACAGCAAAGTTTGTCATTTTGAAGACTTGCCATGAAAGAGAAATGGGTTTAAACTCAGCCATCCATTGTCTAATCTGGTCTAAAAATGGATGAGTATGATCGTAGTCTCATCCTGAACACAGAATTCAGTCTTGATGAATAAATCCGATTTTGATTGTACATCGATTAAACGCACAGCCCTAATTGAACCCTATGGATTAAGAATTAGATGTCACCTAAATTCATATAGGAGTCGAGACAGGTGAGAAAATACTTTGGGATATAAAGAGCATCTATCAGACCATCCTTGACAGGAACACTGGATAGACCTCCCCTCTGTAGTTGGAAGACACCCTCTGGTCCCCTTTCTTAAAGAGGGGGACCACCACCCCAGTCTGCCAATCAAGAGGAACTGCCCCCTGATGTCCATGTAATGTTCCAGAGGCATGTCTCCTCATAATGAATGGGGGAAAAAGTGGAAGATCAAAAATAGATTTGCTACTCCACTCTATAAGTGGAAAATAAAACCACCAGCTGGTTTAGGCAAAGAGGAGCAGAGAGGCCCTGAGCTGAAAGTATCTGAATTGGTCCTGTTGGTGTGACCTGAAGTTCACATCTTTAGGTTTGTCCTGTGCTGTAAGGTAGCATTTACATTGCTTAATTCTTATGGAGGTCTGAAATTATTGCATATCTTAGCATTATCCAAATACCTAAAACTGGTCTTACCTTCAATTTGAGGCATAGTCTCTCCTGCTGTGGATGTCACTTGTGACAGCAGGTCTGATGAAAACAAAATAGGACTTATGAAGAGTTGTGTTGTCTATAGAATCTGTCACCAGCAGCTGTTGCACAAGATGCTGAGAGAAAACCCAGTACAAACAAATTACTTACCCATGTCCCCAGAGCTCTGGGATGGCTCCATGACAGGACAGCCTGAGGACTGACCCAGACAGTCCATGTCTTCAAGTTGTAGTCCTTTAGCCTCTGTGCTGCTGTCCTCTGAATCACTGCCACTGTCCTTAGCTTCAGTGTCACTGAATGATATCTCATCTGGACAAAGGGATTCATCAGACAAGAGCAGATAAACATTATCTGAGTGGAATTAAATTGGAGATTCAATTTCAGTTCCAAAACCAGATGAGAGCTTGAGTTCAGTTTCAAAACTGAACATGTTGTCTCCACTGAAGAGACCTGAGGGGTATACTACAAAGCAAGTTCAACACAGCCAGGCTTTCTTTGGGTGAGCTGGCTTAACAAACCTGAAACTCTCCATCAGAGATAACTGGTACCACGACGGTGGTTATCAACTATCTTTGTTAACCGCGGCTTTCTGCTTTCTGCTCTGTGCGCGTTCACATAAAAGGGGGCGTTTGACGCGTCATTTGACGCCTATTCCGGATCAAATGGATAGATGGCGGGCCGCATATTTCACTCAGGAGGAGCAGATTTTAATAATGCAGGGCTATGATGACTTCAGAGAAATCTTTACGGCCAAAAGCAACACTGTAGGTGCGAATAAAGCCAGAGAGGAGTGCGCAAAAAATTGCAGATCGTGTAAATTCGTAAGTTATATTTATTTCACCACTTAATGCACCTTAATTAATCTCCCTCCCTCTTTTAGAGCGCTTAAATTTTAAACTTAATGCAGCAGATTTAAACATTATGTAGGTCTGACTGTCCCATTATATATGATAAATGAAAATCACTTTAGTTTTTGCTAAATCTATGGTAAATTTAATTTAAGATTTAATATTATCTGTGATACCAATATACACTCACCGGCCGCTTTAATAGGTACACCTGTGCAATCTAATGCAATCCAATACAAATGCTTTGCTATATTCTACTTTTAATAAGCTTCTACATTTTCAGTTTTTGTTAACATTGTCAGAAAGGTAATAATAGATAATTCGACTTTGTTTATTATTGAAGTCATAGCTGGTGGTTTACTGGATTGTGTTACATTGAAAAGTGTACCTAATATTTTGCCCCCCTCATATATGTTAATGGAGTGGACAAAATATTAGAAACAGTTTTCAATATAATGCAGCCCAGTACACCAGCAGCTATATAATACCATATAGACTAACCAGATTTTAATGGCCGTTCTAATAGCTGTGGTACCAGCACTACTAAAAGGACTTGGCAGCAAAATAAAGACCAAGCACAAAAATATAATCCAAAGAGGTATGTAAGGTAGTTGCTTTCATAATTCTTTTCAGTATGTGGATACTACTCTGTGTAAAAGTGTTAATATTATCTGAAGCAAACAGAAAAAAAAAAAACAAAAGAGGAAGATTGGAGGGGGGCCTCCTCCTCCAGAATATACTCCGGCAGAGGAGCTGGCCCTCGCCACTAACGAGGGACGGCTAATTATGGGGGGAGTTTCAGGGGTTGAGTCTGACCTGGTGCTGTTAACTCCCAGCAACATCTGTTTGTCCTGGGTATGTAGAAGTGGTTTGGTGGTAAAGTAGTAAATGCATATTTGAAGTGGCTTTCAGGTGTGAAAAGTCTTTATCTAATTACAGTTGAAGGAGAAACTATGACGTTGCCAGAGCCACCAGCACATGCCATTTTTGACCCTCACACAGAGGTAACTATCAAAGCAAAGTGTCATATACTCTTATCAGTGTGTGCTGAACTGTTGAATCCACTTTATGCAGTTCTCTTACATGATTTTTCAGGAGATCCATGACGAGGACACAGTGTCTGTGCAATCAGCAGCTGTGCTGGTAAATGTATAGCTTAACCTAATTATGCCTAATGTGTCCATGAAAGGCTTGTGGTAGTCTGCTCATAGTCTGAACTAGGCTTGGGCGGTATTACGGTAATACCGTTTACTTCCGGTATTTAAAAATAGCGGCGGTATCAGTTTCAATACCGTCATTAAAAAATGCAATGAATGATTTCTGTGGTTTAAAGTTTAGTTTAGTTTCTCTCCTGTATCACTGTGTGTTCTGCTTTATTTTACCGTTTATTCGTGTTCGCTTGGAGCTGATCTCGGTTTGACTCGTCCTGTTAAGGTACTGACGATGAAAACAACACTTCCTAAGTTTGGTGCTTCAAAATAAAAGCTTCTAATGAAACTAATAATTGAATTTTATGTTGAAGAATTTATAGGAAGTGAAACGTCCACCATCAGACACTTTACTATAAAGCGCGTTTCAGCAAACACACCTCTGCAGCAGAGAGGAGCTGGAGCAGAGAAGGAACAGTTAAAACTACAGTGAAAAGCAAGAAATACACAAATAAATAACAACTGTAGTTGAGCCAACTTTATATTGAAGCACTGAACTGCTGTTTCGAGGTAAACTCGCCTTTTTTTTCCCAGGCGCGTCAACGCTGGGAATAGTACAGCATCGTAAAGCCCCGCGGCAGCACGCCTGTTAAGGTTGGTAAGGACCCCAAAAGCACGAAACAGCCAAAGACAGTTCAAAATGCCCAAAGGGCAAAGTTTATTAGAAAATAGTTCAATCTCCGGCTGATCAGCGGCACCGGAGCTCCAACGGGTGAACTGAAAGTCCTGTCTTTCAACCCGGAACTGTCACGGCAGCCGGAGACGCGGAGATGAGCCGGGAAGTATATATCCGCACAGGAGGAAGAATCCACTGAGGTCCAGTTCCTCCTGGGACTGCCACTGGAAAAAGTTCACAAACGGTTAGTAATCCACCACCAGGGTAAATCCACAAGAACGGGAAAAAGTAATCCACAAGACGCGAGGACGGGTGAAAATATCCACCAGGACTCGGAGTGAGAACCCACAGGAAAAAACACACTGCACTAGTGTACGTACGGCACGAACTCGCACAGAGGTACAGGAGTGCTGGGCTTAAATGTCCTCCCAAATGAGCTGGAGGCTGCAGGTGCGTGATTGCAGATGCCACTCAGGTGTGTAGAGGAGCGCGCCTCGCCCGCTCCCGTCGTAGAGCGCACTGCTCCCTGGCCGCGCTCTGTGATGTGCTGGGCGTGTGCTCCTGAGGGAGACGGGGCTGCGGTGTGGCAGGTGGAGACCCAACAGCGCCTGGGGTACATAATGGGGGGGGGCTGTTTTCACGCGCGGCGTCCGCCGGCGGTGTGTGTTCGCCTTAATAGTCGCGGGAATACCGTATACCCCGGTAAAATGTGAGGGAAGTTTGACGGTATCAAAATTTGGATACCGCCCAAGCCTAGTCTGAACTGCTTCAGGGGACCCCAACAATGGAAAGTAATTGAGTGTCTATGCTTGCCAATTTATTTTCACAGGAAGATGATGACATTGTAGACTCTCCTCAGCCTGTGGCCTCCACCTCTAGGCCTTCACGATTGACTGGAGGGAGGGTATTATAATCTAGAGTATTCCTACATATGTCCATCTTTTTTAAAGTGAGCCTTACCAAGAAAAAACCATGCTAATACCTTTTACACAGATTGGAGCAGACAATGTGAGAGCCCTTTATAAAAGAAATCTGGAGCTGGATAACATAAAAAAAGAGTTGGAAATTAAAAAGGTCAAATTGGAGATTGAGCAACTGGAGAAGGTATGTAAATGGTAATTATATTTATTTTGGTTAAGCATAATTGACATTTTATACTTATGACTGTTTTCTCTTTTCACAGCAAAGGCACAACAATTAAAATGAGGAAAAACACATCCTGTGATGTAGTCCTTTTTTTCAAGGTTCAAAGTTGACCTGTTTTTGTACAAAAGGTTTGCATAATTGAAGCTAAGGTCTACGATCTTGACCAGATTGACCAATAGGCGCCGTTTGGCAGCTAGAGGAAATTTCTTTTCTCTGGTTCTTTTTGCTGATCATATTTCATAGGTAACACTATTGGGCCATAACCTTTTAAATTATTTTGATAAGAATGTACAATATGTAAAATCATAGACCGTAGCTTTAAATCAAAGTTGTAGCCTCTCAACATACAGAAACAGCACATAGGCTACAGTATTTACAGAGAATAAAATAAAAGTGGAATACAACAAACTAAATGAAATGACATAATGCTAGGCCTACATGGCCCGTCTGACAGCTGCTCCAGTTGGGTAATCCAGGGTGATGGGGTCCACTACATCAGCTGCCACCAATGGCACATGGGGGACTCTCTCCTTCCTGATTGTGGCTGTTGTGGAGCAGCGCACATGCAGCCACAGTCTGGCAGGCCGGCTCAGGAGAGACCCTCAGGCCACGGAGATAGTTGAATCCTGATTTGATGACCCCAAAGGTCATCTCTATCCTGACCCTGCATTTGGATAATGCTACGTTGTAGCGCCTCTCGGCGGGTTTCTGTGGGTCAGGATAGGGGGTCATCAAATAACGGGTGCAAGGGTATCCTCTGTCCCCCAGCAGCAGTCCATCAAAGTGCCCTGTGTGAATAAAGGGAGAGGAAATTACTTCATCAGTACCACAACTAAACAAGCAATATAATTAATTGTGTGGTCATATTTGCCATACCTTCCTCAAACCGGTGACCCAGTGATGACTCCCGGAAGATCCGGGCGTCATGGACAGAGCCGGGCCATTTGGCAACAATACTTGTGACCAACTGGTGGTCACAAGTCATCTGCAAAGGTATTTCAGGTTAATTTCACAGTGCAAGTACTGAAATACAAAAAAAAAAACTCAGTATATACACACACACCAATTCTTGTATTTGCCCTCAGGGGGCCCACCTTTTTGCCCATTATGGTCCCTTCCAGTTCTACATGCTGTAAAATCAGGAGGAAAAAAAAACCGTCAAAATCACTTTTTAAGAATTCCAATTCTAAGTTTTGTCATGTTTTGTCATTTTCACAACCACAACACACACACACACACACACACAGCCTTGTCTATACCACCATGTGGGGACGCAAGACAAGTACATGCAATGTGGGAACCACCCTTTCTGAAGGTTCTACAGCATTGAAAAAAATCAGGTGATGCACCAGAGCAATGAAAAACACAGATATCACTTCAAACTTTCAGTCAAACAAAGTAGAATTCCTCACCTGATCAGACACAGCTTTCTGGGGACTTTCAGGTTTTTAGTGCCTTGTGGGGTAACCATACACACTCTCAGTTTTTTCCATCTTCCTGTGGACCACTTCATGCACACTCCAGTTTTACTTACTTTGTTGAGACCTTAAACACTGATAGTGTTTAAGTGAGTGTGATTTTAAGTTAAAAATCTCATTTCATCATTTTTAAAGTAAGATTAAGCTACAACACATTACTACAAGTCATCTTAAGTGACAGACAGACAGACACTGGGGGATATGGGCTATTTTTTTAATAGCTCGACTGCCCTGCTAAGACACACAGGAAATATACTTTGAAACTAAACAAAGTGTTCACAACACACCATTCATTGAACAAAAAGAAAAACATTACTTTTCTTCTGCAACTTTAGGGAACTCTGTGGGCTAAATAAAACTTGTACCCATTTCACATTGTGGGCTTCAAACTTTCTTTTTCAAAGCTGTAATACGATTCTTCACATAAAATTTAACAGCCAGCCAATTTCTGTTTCTCAGAGCTGTTTTCTCCAAGTTTAAACACTTGTCGCAATCACTTTTACCAGGAACCCGGCATGTTGTTATGAACGACATCAAATGTCGTTCCACAGCAGCAACCTCATCATCATCCCACTTCTTCTTCCTCTTGCCAAGTTGTCGCCCTACAGACAAAGTCACAAAAACAAATTAGAGGTTGACCGATAGTGGATTTTTAAAGGCTGATAAAATAAAAGTTTGAAGAGGGAAAAAGCGAATAGCCTTTAATCAGCCAAATATCTCCTGCCCCCCCCCCCCCCCAAAACAACCTCAATCCAAACAAACCCCCAAAAAGCTTACAAATAAATTTCAAATATGTTCATTACTAATTATGAAATACCAAAACTGCACAAAATCAATAAATCCTTCAATCACTATCAACAGGAAGTTATTATTATTATTATGCGATTACACCTCTAAAACATCACCCAAGCCTACAGAATAAGGCTCTTCTTTTTCTAAGTCATTCTTACGGTCTCCTCTTTTCTCTGATAAAAAAAAAAAACTGTACAACAACTTTTAGGGTCGGCTTTCTTTTTCCACAATAAAACTTTGCTCTTTCTTTGGACATCATTAAGTGCTGGAAAAACTTTGGTGACAGGTGTCTGCAGGATAGCGCAGACTCTGTGCACTGGTTCACTCATTTCTAACTGGCTGTTAAGGACACATGAGGGTTCTTTATTATAACGGACTAGTGACTGACTTCACACAGAAATGACTGGCAAGAATGACAGCCAATCATCATGGATGTTTCCAGTTGTTCAACAGGGAGCACTTAATGAAACTCTGTGGCTGCCCTGAGATGAAAATGCCTATACTAACCCTCTTTCATTTTTAGTCAGTAAGATGAAGAAAATTAACATACCCCACAAGTAAGTTAACGGCAGGGGCAAACGGCTGTCAGCTTGCAAGTTTGATTTATGAAGAAGTACTAGGTTGAGGAACATTCACATAGATTATATAGCAGAAATGCTCAACTGGATTATTTTTGGGGGACCTTCATTTCTTATTTTAGAGAACTGGACCCTTTTTGTAAAATGCAAAAAATAGCCCAAGGCATCATGACCACGAAATAGGAAGGAAGCCCTGTTAGCTTCATCGCTAGTGATATTATTCATTTTAGTTGTTGTTTTAGCAGTTAAGTTTAAAATGGTTAGCTGGTCCCGACTGCTGAGGATCTGAGGAAACCTCCCCACCTGCATAACTTTTTCTATCTCCGCTCCTGCTGCACACCATGCCCCTCTCCATCTCTCTGTGTTCCTGACTCTCTCTGTGTGTCTGTCTCTCTCTGCATCTGTGTCTATCTGTGTCTCAGTCTTTCTTTCTCACCGTCTTTGTGTCTCTCTCTGCGTCTGACTCTCACAGTGGTCAATCACTAAAACTTATGATTTTCATTAGCATTTTTTAGAAACCAATCTTAAAAGATTAAAAAACTTTACCTTTTAAGCTTTTCAGGGGTTTCTGTTTGTCGCTGGCCTGTATCGCAGAGTCCTCCTGTGGAACACTGTGGCTCATATCTTGCCCTGTTGTCTCACTCTCAGTTGTGACCAGTTCTGAGAAAAAAGGATGAATAATCATGTCATCCTACTGGATATTTGTTTGAAATGGTGCTTTGTTCATCAAGTATCAAAATTCTATTTATAAATATCTGACTCTAAAAATGTAGGATTATGTATATAAATTACTCATTTCAAAATGGAAAATGATGATTGATGTTACAATTTTGATTTACCTCTTACAAATGAAAATCTTCAGTTCAATAACATCTACATTTTGCTTAAATCATTAGTGAAGCAAGTTATAACCAGTCATTCTGAAAATACAATCTTTCTCACATTTCTTTTATCAGAACGAATTTAAGCTCAGCAAACAAACGATACATATATACATTTTTTACATACACACACATACTGTGGTCATCCTTGAAAACATGAAAATGATTAGATGATCAGATTCATACTTACCCTGTGGATCTGACTCATTGGCTGACTCGGTGTCACGTGGGGCCCCAGGATCACCGTCTTGGTCGCTGTCTAGGTGCACCTTCTCTGGAGGGTAGAAAGAGAAGAGGGAGGAAAATGAATGGGTCACTGTACAAGCTTTAATTCATTTAGGCCAGGGATGGGTAACTCCAGTCCTTGAGGGCCGGCATCCTGTAGGTATTAGGAGTTTCCCTGTGGCAACACACCTTGTGACCTGAGCAGAGCTTGATGTCGAGCTCTGCACAAATGCCCATTGATTGCAATCAGGTGTGTTGCAGCAGGGCAACTCCTAATACCTGCAAGATACCGGCCCTCGAGGACTGGAGTTGCCCATCCCTGATTTAGGCCCTCTCACACATACATTCTCTTTTCATATCAATACAAAATAAACATTCTGAAATCAAAATGTGTTTTGTATGAAGAGGACTGTTTCAATATAGACTCACTGAACCAGAACATTTAGTGGTGGATTCATGGATGGTTAAAGAAAATTGCATTTGTATGAGAGGGACAGTGTGAAAGCCCTTCAAACATGACAAATGTGTCATCTGAGTCCTACAAATCTGAATCCTGCAAAAGTGAAGTTCAAATAAGCATTTGTTTCTAAGTGGAACAAATAAATATGTCATACCTTCTGGATCAATGTTGATGTCATCCAGGGATTTGCCCTTGAACTCTGAAAGACGTCCTTGCTCAAAAGCCATCAGAATCTTGCTGATTTTAGCAAGTTGGAGAGTGCCCTCAGGAAGTCTGTAAAATTGTCTGTGGACTCTAATGTCATGTCCCAAAAAATCTGCTAACTGGTCCAATTCTGTGTTGGTGAGGTTAAGGACCTGAGACATGGTTCCCGTTTGTTTTCGCAGTTTTGTTGAGGTGAGATTTTCAGGGCTTTGTGCACCACTGGCCTTTGCAAAGTATCGAAGACTATCAGACCCACGGTAGCAAATCTGACTGGCTGGTCTTGCAAATAGGTATGTGTTGTCTGGGAGGATTCCACATTCCTGTCGTTTGCTGACAAGCAGATCCAATGCCTGTTGCATTGCCGGAGTTAGAAGTACGGGTACTTTTCTTCCCCTTTTGCCTCTTATTTCCAATCTTCGGAAATGCTGACAAAGCCTCTTTTCAAGGTCTGACAGTGCGGCATTCACATCCTGGTGTGGGTCGGATACATTGTGCGATAAATACGCAGACAGTGGAATTTTCGACACTTCCCCTGCTCTGCGTCTGTTAAACAAAATGACTTGTGTCAAAGTAACCTTTGTAAGCTGCGTGTATGACTCGAGGGATGTCTCTGAGGACAACTTGCTGAAAAGCTCTTGCTGCTGTGTGTCCAAATAGGAGTGGAGGGTCTGCACATCTTTGGTGAGTGGGAGCAATTGGGGAGTGTTCCACTTAGACTCCTGAAGTGTTCTGAGTGAAGCAGATGATATCAGCTCATTCCACCTGGAATCATACACACTGCGAAATGTACGAGCATCTTTTGCTGCACTGTAGTCGCTTTGAACATTTCCACGGCTTTCAACAAGCATTGAAACCTTTTTCAAGCTATATCCAATCTTGAGTGCCAGACTTGGACAACTGTATGAATTTGTGTCACAATTGTAGCCGGCCATGTTTTTCACTGATTCGACAACATGCATGAAATTTGCAGGCTTGATGTGATCTTGAATGGTCTTCAAAGGAGTGGTTTTCCTTGAACATATGAGAAGTCGTCCCAACTCCCTCAGTTTCTGACGAATATACTCATGTTTACTGCCATCATGTCCAAGCCTATTGTACAAATGCTCACCATACTCCATTATAGTGACATCAGATTTGACTGCAAGATACACATCATCTTGAACCATGTTATTAAGCAGCTTCCAAACTTGTTCCTTCACTCCAGGTGGTGGAGGTGCAGCAAAGGCACAGAGGGCCTGGACGCGAGTTTTGCCAGGTTTAAGTGCAAGATTAGGCTTTAACTTGCAGACCTTCATGTGCCTCCAAAGGACCTTCTTAACAAAGAGGCCTTGACAGTATGCACAATGCAGAAAATTCTCCACCTGAGATTCATCCTTCGGTTGCTTGCGAGGCACAACATTTCCAACACCAGTATTCATCACTTCTACGTTGTGTGAAAAATTGCCCTTGTTTCGCAACTGTTCCATATGCAGTTTTCTTTGTTTGGAACCTTTAGGGAAGGACAAAGCCTTTGCGACTTCCGGCTTGTCTTGATGCGCTCGCTCCAAATGCCTTGCCATTTTTATAACCCCCAACTTGCAGTACAAACAGTATTGTTTTTTGTTGTACATTCTTGACCCATCCACTTTTTTGCAAACAGCAGGTACGGCAACTGATTTGTCAGACAGTCCACTCTGGGAAGAGTCACTATCAGGTTTTGTGGTGTTAACATTACTTGACTGAACTGGACTGGATCCACTGCTTGAAGATATCCTTCTACACACCTCCTACTTTGTTTTCTTACAGGCGACCGCCCCCCCTCTCACTGCTTGATGTCAAAGAAGTGCTTTCAAGGTCACCAACATCCACCATTTTCCCAACATTTGGAAATCTTTTCTTTTCTTTTTCATTTTGTGATTGAAGGTGACATCAATGTCGCTCAAGTCTGTATCTTCAGAGGACTCCTGACAACTCTTAGGAATGTACTCTTCTCCACTATCATCTGAGGGGGGATCAAATAGCTCATCTGAATCAAAATCAATGCGTCCACTCATCTTTAGGAGATAAAAAAAGAAAAAAAAAACACCACAATCAACTGAGTCAGCACACAAAATATGCAATGTCAGAAATAAATTTAAAAGAAAAATTTCTATAAATGTTTAAAATTTCAGAAAGTTTTTGTAGTGCATACCTGTATGCTTTTGGTCCTTCTCAACCTTGGAGGAGACTGTTTGTCCAGGCCAAACAGGGTCATATCGGATTCAGCTATTGGACTCGATCTCTATGATATTCAGAAATGCTAGGTTACATTTATATCAATGTACAAGTTTAAAAGGACACAATGTATATGAAACAATATTTCAATATTAAAATTGATTTCAAGGTACCATGCAGCTTTCATTTAACTGGGAAGAGCTAGTGCATGGATGTTGGGATTCATCAGAATCCGTGTAGTCTACAATGTGAAGACTGCTTCCAACTTTGCTTCTGGAGAAAACCAGTCCAGGTTCATCATTGTCCTGTGAGATAAATATAATCTATTTAATGAAACTTTAACTGGTTTGCATTACTTCTGTAGAGATTGTTACATATGAAAACAAGTAAAACATATACGGGGTTATAGGTTGGACTGAGCTGTGAAGAAGAACTTATGTGAATCACAAGAAGCAGACTTGATAAGACCAGATAAGATTGCAGTGCGCTACGGCTGTAAGGATAAAAGAGTCTGATCAGTGCCACTAAGACTGCAGAGTAACATTTATCTACGGGGTCCCCACAAGTACCAATGTCAGACAAGTGTGTAAGAAAGCAACCAGAATGAACGGCCGAATGGTCCCCACCAAGTCAGAAAACCAGACTGTGCTCATCACCAGGTCTGACACCACAATATAACCAGCGTAGAGAAAGTTGGAGAGTCAACACAGGAGCAGATGTTGCACCCATTTCAGCAAAAGAGAAACAGTGATAACAAACGGAAAGATTCCTACCTGTATGGCAGTGGATGGAAGTGTCTCAGAATCCTTCTCCACTGGTCTGGAGACCTGAGAGCGAGAGGACTCGGGCATAAGAAGCTGTTCTTCTCTCTGAAATAACAATTCATAAGAAATGAGCCATTTGTAAACAAATCTATTAAATTACACCAAAAAGTAGCAGGGAAACAGGACCGCCATCAATAGCTGTGTCCATCTGATTCTAGATCATGCTGTGTCCATTTGTCCAACTTGTCTCTGGCTACAAAAACTTTTGTATTCCTTGAAGTGCACTGCACTGAGTGTTACAGATGAAAACGTGTACAACACAAGATGTGTTGCAGGTTGAACCCAGCTGTGAAGAAGACCTGACGTGAAACACAGGAAGCAGACTTAGCCCTGCTAAAGGCTGAGCCTTAGATCTATTTTTCACTGGACTGTAAGGATAAAAGAGTCTGATCAGTGCCACTAAGACTGCAGAGTAACATTTATCTACGGGGTCCCCACAAGTACCAATGTCAGACAAGTGTGTAAGAAAGCAACCAGAATGAACGGCCGAATGGTCCCCACCAAGTCAGAAAACCAGACTGTGATCATCACCAGGTCTGACACCACAATATAACCAGCGTAGAGAAAGTTGGAGAGTCAACACAGGAGCAGATGTTGCACCCATTTCAGCAAAAGAGAAACAGTGATAACAAATGTAAAGATTCCTACCTGTATGGCAGTGGATGGAAGTGTCTCAGAATCCTTCTCCACTGGTCTGGAGACCTGAGAGCGAGAGGACTCGGGCATAAGAAGCTGTTCTTCTCTCTGAAATAACAATTCATAAGAAATGAGCCATTTGTAAACAGAAATAAGTCTATTCAATCACACCAAAAAGTAGCAGGCTACAAGGACAGCCATCAATAGCTGTGTCCATGTCTGATTTCCTGTCCAGTCGTATTCAATCTGCTGAGCTTGGCGCGGCCTGAAAGTGCGCCTGGTCAAACCTAGACCCCACTTCTATTGCTAGTGACGTAACACGACATTTAAGGTTCAATCCCGTGCATCAGCCACGTCTGGGGCAGACTAAACCAGGCGCTATTTGACACAGAAGTCGCTCTGCAGCCATAGTGCTCCGCACACAGATCTGATCTGTATGAGGCTTAAGCCTGTGTTATAGGCTGAGCCTTAGATCTATTTTTCACTGGACTGTAAGGATAAAAGAGTCTGATCAGTGCCACTAAGACTGCAGAGTAACATTTATCTACGGGGTCCCCACAAGTACCAATGTCAGACAAGTGTGTAAGAAAGCAACCAGAATGAACGGCCGAATGGTCCCCACCAAGTCAGAAAACCAGACTGTGCTCTTCACCAGGTCTGACACCACAATATAACCAGCGTAGAGAAAGTTGGAGAGTCAACACAGGAGCAGATGTTGCACCCATTTCAGCAAAAGAGAAACAGTGATAACAAATGTAAAGATTCCTACCTGTATGGCAGTGGATGGAAGTGTCTCAGAATCCTTCTCCACTGGTCTGGAGACCTGAGAGCGAGAGGACTCGGGTACAAGAAGCTGTTCTTCTCTCTGAAATAACAATTCATAAGAAATGAGCCATTTGTAAACAAATCTATTAAATTACAACACACCAAAAGTAGCAGGGAAACAGGACCGCCATCAATAGCTGTGTCCATCTGATTCTAGATCATGCTGTGTCCATTTGTCCAACTTGTCTCTGGCTACAAAAACTTTTGTATTCCTTGAAGTGCACTGCACTGAGTGTTACAGATGAAAACATGTACAACACAAGATGTGTTGCAGGTTGAACCCAGCTGTGAAGAAGACCTGACGTGAAACACAGGAAGCAGACTTAGCCCTGCTATAGGCTGAGCCTTAGATCTATTTTTCACTGGACTGTAAGGATAAAAGAGTCTGATCAGTGCCACTAAGACTGCAGAGTAACATTTATCTACGGGGTCCCCACAAGTACCAATGTCAGACAAGTGTGTAAGAAAGCAACCAGAATGAACGGCCGAATGGTCCCCACCAAGTCAGAAAACCAGACTGTGATCATCACCAGGTCTGACACCACAATATAACCAGCGTAGAGAAAGTTGGAGAGTCAACACAGGAGCAGATGTTGCACCCATTTCAGCAAAAGAGAAACAGTGATAACAAATGTAAAGATTCCTACCTGTATGGCAGTGGATGGAAGTGTCTCAGAATCCTTCTCCACTGGTCTGGAGACCTGAGAGCGAGAGGACTCGGGCATAAGAAGCTGTTCTTCTCTCTGAAATAACAATTCATAAGAAATGAGCCATTTGTAAACAGAAATAAGTCTATTCAATCACACCAAAAAGTAGCAGGCTACAAGGACAGCCATCAATAGCTGTGTCCATGTCTGATTTCCTGTCCAGTCGTATTCAATCTGCTGAGCTTGGCGCGGCCTGAAAGTGCGCCTGGTCAAACCTAGACCCCACTTCTATTGCTAGTGACGTAACACGACATTTAAGGTTCAATCCCGTGCATCAGCCACGTCTGGGGCAGACTAAACCAGGCGCTATTTGACACAGAAGTCGCTCTGCAGCCATAGTGCTCCGCACACAGATCTGATCTGTATGAGGCTTAAGCCTGTGTTATAGGCTGAGCCTTAGATCTATTTTTCACTGGACTGTAAGGATAAAAGAGTCTGATCAGTGCCACTAAGACTGCAGAGTAACATTTATCTACGGGGTCCCCACAAGTACCAATGTCAGACAAGTGTGTAAGAAAGCAACCAGAATGAACGGACGAATGGTCCCCACCAAGTCAGAAAACCAGACTGTGCTCATCACCAGGTCTGACACCACAATATAACCAGCGTAGAGAAAGTTGGAGAGTCAACACAGGAGCAGATGTTGCACCCATTTCAGCAAAAGAGAAACAGTGATAACAAATGTAAAGATTCCTACCTGTATGGAAGTGGATGGAAGTGTCTCAGAATCCTTCTCCACTGGTCTGGAGACCTGAGAGCGAGAGGACTCGGGCATAAGAAGCTGTTCTTCTCTCTGAAATAACAATTCATAAGAAATGAGCCATTTGTAAACAAATCTATTAAATTACACACACCAAAAGTAGCAGGGAAACAAACAGGACCGCCATCAATAGCTGTGTCCATCTGATTCTAGATCATGCTGTGTCCATTTGTCCAACTTGTCTCTGGCTACAAAAACTTTTGTATTCCTTGAAGTGCACTGCACTGAGTGTTACAGATGAAAACATGTACAACACAAGATGTGTTGCAGGTTGAACCCAGCTGTGAAGAAGACCTGACGTGAAACACAGGAAGCAGACTTAGCCCTGCTATAGGCTGAGCCTTAGATCTATTTTTCACTGGACTGTAAGGATAAAAGAGTCTGATCAGTGCCACTAAGACTGCAGAGTAACATTTATCTACGGGGTCCCCACAAGTACCAATGTCAGACAAGTGTGTAAGAAAGCAACCAGAATGAACGGCCGAATGGTCCCCACCAAGTCAGAAAACCAGACTGTGCTCATCACCAGGTCTGACACCACAATATAACCAGCGTAGAGAAAGTTGGAGAGTCAACACAGGAGCAGATGTTGCACCCATTTCAGCAAAAGAGAAACAGTGATAACAAATGTAAAGATTCCTACCTGTATGGCAGTGGATGGAAGTGTCTCAGAATCCTTCTCCACTGGTCTGGAGACCTGAGAGCGAGAGGACTCGGGCATAAGAAGCTGTTCTTCTCTCTGAAATAACAATTCATAAGAAATGAGCCATTTGTAAACAGAAATAAGTCTATTCAATCACACCAAAAAGTAGCAGGCTACAAGGACAGCCATCAATAGCTGTGTCCATGTCTGATTTCCTGTCCAGTCGTATTCAATCTGCTGAGTTTGGCGCGGCCTGAAAGTGCGCCTGGTCAAACCTAGACCCCACTTCTATTGCTAGTGACGTAACACGACATTTAAGGTTCAATCCCGTGCATCAGCCACGTCTGGGGCAGACTAAACCAGGCGCTATTTGACACAGAAGTCGCTCTGCAGCCATAGTGCTCCGCACACAGATCTGATCTGTATGAGGCTTAAGCCTGTGTTATAGGCTGAGCCTTAGATCTATTTTTCACTGGACTGTAAGGATAAAAGAGTCTGATCAGTGCCACTAAGACTGCAGAGTAACATTTATCTACGGGGTCCCCACAAGTACCAATGTCAGACAAGTGTGTAAGAAAGCAACCAGAATGAACGGCCGAATGGTCCCCACCAAGTCAGAAAACCAGACTGTGCTCATCACCAGGTCTGACACCACAATATAACCAGCGTAGAGAAAGTTGGAGAGTCAACACAGGAGCAGATGTTGCACCCATTTCAGCAAAAGAGAAACAGTGATAACAAATGTAAAGATTCCTACCTGTATGGCAGTGGATGGAAGTGTCTCAGAATCCTTCTCCACTGGTCTGGAGACCTGAGAGCGAGAGGACTCGGGCATAAGAAGCTGTTCTTCTCTCTGAAATAACAATTCATAAGAAATGAGCCATTTGTAAACAGAAATAAGTCTATTCAATCACACCAAAAAGTAGCAGGCTACAAGGACAGCCATCAATAGCTGTGTCCATGTCTGATTTCCTGTCCAGTCGTATTCAATCTGCTGAGCTTGGCGCGGCCTGAAAGTGCGCCTGGTCAAACCTAGACCCCACTTCTATTGCTAGTGACGTAACACGACATTTAAGGTTCAATCCCGTGCATCAGCCACGTCTGGGGCAGACTAAACCAGGCGCTATTTGACACAGAAGTCGCTCTGCAGCCATAGTGCTCCGCACACAGATCTGATCTGTATGAGGCTTAAGCCTGTGTTATAGGCTGAGCCTTAGATCTATTTTTCACTGGACTGTAAGGATAAAAGAGTCTGATCAGTGCCACTAAGACTGCAGAGTAACATTTATCTACGGGGTCCCCACAAGTACCAATGTCAGACAAGTGTGTAAGAAAGCAACCAGAATGAACGGCCGAATGGTCCCCACCAAGTCAGAAAACCAGACTGTGCTCATCACCAGGTCTGACACCACAATATAACCAGCGTAGAGAAAGTTGGAGAGTCAACACAGGAGCAGATGTTGCACCCATTTCAGCAAAAGAGAAACAGTGATAACAAATGTAAAGATTCCTACCTGTATGGAAGTGGATGGAAGTGTCTCAGAATCCTTCTCCACTGGTCTGGAGACCTGAGAGCGAGAGGACTCGGGCATAAGAAGCTGTTCTTCTCTCTGAAATAACAATTCATAAGAAATGAGCCATTTGTAAACAAATCTATTAAATTACATACACCAAAAGTAGCAGGGAAACAGGACCGCCATCAATAGCTGTGTCCATCTGATTCTAGATCATGCTGTGTCCATTTGTCCAACTTGTCTCTGGCTACAAAAACTTTTGTATTCCTTGAAGTGCACTGCACTGAGTGTTACAGATGAAAACATGTACAACACAAGATGTGTTGCAGGTTGAACCCAGCTGTGAAGAAGACCTGACGTGAAACACAGGAAGCAGACTTAGCCCTGCTATAGGCTGAGCCTTAGATCTATTTTTCACTGGACTGTAAGGATAAAAGAGTCTGATCAGTGCCACTAAGACTGCAGAGTAACATTTATCTACGGGGTCCCCACAAGTACCAATGTCAGACAAGTGTGTAAGAAAGCAACCAGAATGAACGGCCGAATGGTCCCCACCAAGTCAGAAAACCAGACTGTGATCATCACCAGGTCTGACACCACAATATAACCAGCGTAGAGAAAGTTGGAGAGTCAACACAGGAGCAGATGTTGCACCCATTTCAGCAAAAGAGAAACAGTGATAACAAATGTAAAGATTCCTACCTGTATGGCAGTGGATGGAAGTGTCTCAGAATCCTTCTCCACTGGTCTGGAGACCTGAGAGCGAGAGGACTCGGGCATAAGAAGCTGTTCTTCTCTCTGAAATAACAATTCATAAGAAATGAGCCATTTGTAAACAGAAATAAGTCTATTCAATCACACCAAAAAGTAGCAGGCTACAAGGACAGCCATCAATAGCTGTGTCCATGTCTGATTTCCTGTCCAGTCGTATTCAATCTGCTGAGCTTGGCGCGGCCTGAAAGTGCGCCTGGTCAAACCTAGACCCCACTTCTATTGCTAGTGACGTAACACGACATTTAAGGTTCAATCCCGTGCATCAGCCACGTCTGGGGCAGACTAAACCAGGCGCTATTTGATACAGAAGTCGCTCTGCAGCCATAGTGCTCCGCACACAGATCTGATCTGTATGAGGCTTAAGCCTGTGTTATAGGCTGAGCCTTAGATCTATTTTTCACTGGACTGTAAGGATAAAAGAGTCTGATCAGTGCCACTAAGACTGCAGAGTAACATTTATCTACGGGGTCCCCACAAGTACCAATGTCAGACAAGTGTGTAAGAAAGCAACCAGAATGAACGGCCGAATGGTCCCCACCAAGTCAGAAAACCAGACTGTGCTCATCACCAGGTCTGACACCACAATATAACCAGCGTAGAGAAAGTTGGAGAGTCAACACAGGAGCAGATGTTGCACCCATTTCAGCAAAAGAGAAACAGTGATAACAAATGTAAAGATTCCTACCTGTATGGCAGTGGATGGAAGTGTCTCAGAATCCTTCTCCACTGGTCTGGAGACCTGAGAGCGAGAGGACTCGGGCATAAGAAGCTGTTCTTCTCTCTGAAATAACAATTCATAAGAAATGAGCCATTTGTAAACAAATCTATTAAATTACACCAAAAAGTAGCAGGGAAACAGGACCGCCATCAATAGCTGTGTCCATCTGATTCTAGATCATGCTGTGTCCATTTGTCCAACTTGTCTCTGGCTACAAAAAACTTTTGTATTCCTTGAAGTGCACTGCACTGAGTGTTACAGATGAAAACGTGTACAACACAAGATGTGTTGCAGGTTGAACCCAGCTGTGAAGAAGACCTGACGTGAAACACAGGAAGCAGACTTAGCCCTGCTATAGGCTGAGCCTTAGATCTATTTTTCACTGGACTGTAAGGATAAAAGAGTCTGATCAGTGCCACTAAGACTGCAGAGTAACATTTATCTACGGGGTCCCCACAAGTACCAATGTCAGACAAGTGTGTAAGAAAGCAACCAGAATGAACGGCCGAATGGTCCCCACCAAGTCAGAAAACCAGACTGTGCTCATCACCAGGTCTGACACCACAATATAACCAGCGTAGAGAAAGTTGGAGAGTCAACACAGGAGCAGATGTTGCACCCATTTCAGCAAAAGAGAAACAGTGATAACAAATGTAAAGATTCCTACCTGTATGGCAGTGGATGGAAGTGTCTCAGAATCCTTCTCCACTGGTCTGGAGACCTGAGAGCGAGAGGACTCGGGCATAAGAAGCTGTTCTTCTCTCTGAAATAACAATTCATAAGAAATGAGCCATTTGTAAACAGAAATAAGTCTATTCAATCACACCAAAAAGTAGCAGGCTACAAGGACAGCCATCAATAGCTGTGTCCATGTCTGATTTCCTGTCCAGTCGTATTCAATCTGCTGAGCTTGGCGCGGCCTGAAAGTGCGCCTGGTCAAACCTAGACCCCACTTCTATTGCTAGTGACGTAACACGACATTTAAGGTTCAATCCCGTGCATCAGCCACGTCTGGGGCAGACTAAACCAGGCGCTATTTGATACAGAAGTCGCTCTGCAGCCATAGTGCTCCGCACACAGATCTGATCTGTATGAGGCTTAAGCCTGTGTTATAGGCTGAGCCTTAGATCTATTTTTCACTGGACTGTAAGGATAAAAGAGTCTGATCAGTGCCACTAAGACTGCAGAGTAACATTTATCTACGGGGTCCCCACAAGTACCAATGTCAGACAAGTGTGTAAGAAAGCAACCAGAATGAACGGACGAATGGTCCCCACCAAGTCAGAAAACCAGACTGTGCTCATCACCAGGTCTGACACCACAATATAACCAGCGTAGAGAAAGTTGGAGAGTCAACACAGGAGCAGATGTTGCACCCATTTCAGCAAAAGAGAAACAGTGATAACAAATGTAAAGATTCCTACCTGTATGGCAGTGGATGGAAGTGTCTCAGAATCCTTCTCCACTGGTCTGGAGACCTGAGAGCGAGAGGACTCGGGCATAAGAAGCTGTTCTTCTCTCTGAAATAACAATTCATAAGAAATGAGCCATTTGTAAACAAATCTATTAAATTACACCAAAAAGTAGCAGGGAAACAGGACCGCCATCAATAGCTGTGTCCATGTCTGATTCTGTCCAGTATCATCTGCTGACTTGGTCCTGAAAGTGTCTCTGGTACAAAAAACTTGTATTGCTAGTGAACGTAACACTGACATTTAAGGTTCAATACGTGTACAACCACGTGTGTTGCAGGTTGAACCAGCAGCTGTGAAGAAGACCTGACGTGAAACACAGGAAGCAGACTTAGCCCTGCTATAGGCTGAGCCTTAGATCTATTTTTCACTGGACTGTAAGGATAAAAGAGTCTGATCAGTGCCACTAAGACTGCAGAGTAACATTTATCTACGGGGTCCCCACAAGTACCAATGTCAGACAAGTGTGTAAGAAAGCAACCAGAATGAACGGACGAATGGTCCCCACCAAGTCAGAAAACCAGACTGTGCTCATCACCAGGTCTGACACCACAATATAACCAGCGTAGAGAAAGTTGGAGAGTCAACACAGGAGCAGATGTTGCACCCATTTCAGCAAAAGAGAAACAGTGATAACAAATGTAAAGATTCCTACCTGTATGGCAGTGGATGGAAGTGTCTCAGAATCCTTCTCCACTGGTCTGGAGACCTGAGAGCGAGAGGACTCGGGCATAAGAAGCTGTTCTTCTCTCTGAAATAACAATTCATAAGAAATGAGCCATTTGTAAACAGAAATAAGTCTATTCAATCAATCACACCAAAAAGTAGCAGGCTACAAGGACAGCCATCAATAGCTGTGTCCATGTCTGATTTCCTGTCCAGTCGTATTCAATCTGCTGAGTTTGGCGCGGCCTGAAAGTGCGCCTGGTCAAACCTAGACCCCACTTCTATTGCTAGTGACGTAACACGACATTTAAGGTTCAATCCCGTGCATCAGCCACGTCTGGGGCAGACTAAACCAGGCGCTACTTGATACAGAAGTCGCTCTGCAGCCATAGTGCTCCGCACACAGATCTGATCTGTATGAGGCTTAAGCCTGTGTTATAGGCTGAGCCTTAGATCTATTTTTCACTGGACTGTAAGGATAAAAGAGTCTGATCAGTGCCACTAAGACTGCAGAGTAACATTTATCTACGGGGTCCCCACAAGTACCAATGTCAGACAAGTGTGTAAGAAAGCAACCAGAATGAACGGACGAATGGTCCCCACCAAGTCAGAAAACCAGACTGTGATCATCACCAGGTCTGACACCACAATATAACCAGCGTAGAGAAAGTTGGAGAGTCAACACAGGAGCACCAGAGCAAAGAGAAGTGAAACAACAAATGTAAAGAACCTGTGGCAAGAAGTGTCTCAGAAGTCTGGAGACCTGAAGGCCTGTGTCTCTGGATCACAAGGAGGTAAAACTCATTAAACATTTATCTACCCACAAGTACCAATGTCAGACAATATAACCAGTGTAAGAAAGTACGAAGAAAGTCAGTCAGACTGAGGTCTGACACCACAATATCAGAGAAAGTTGGAGAGTCAACACAGGAGCAGATGTTGCACCCATTTCAGCAAAAGAGAAACAGTGATAACAAATGTAAAGATTCCTACCTGTATGGCAGTGGATGGAAGTGTCTCAGAATCCTTCTCCACTGGTCTGGAGACCTGAGAGCGAGAGGACTCGGGCATAAGAAGCTGTTCTTCTCTCTGAAATAACAATTCATAAGAAATGAGCCATTTGTAAACAAATCTATTAAATTACACCAAAAAGTAGCAGGGAAACAGGACCGCCATCAATAGCTGTGTCCATCTGATTCTAGATCATGCTGTGTCCATACATCTAACTTGTCAATTGCACATTTTCAACTATAAATAAAACATTAATGTTGACATTCAAGAAATTGGCTTACATTTGCCCTTAATTTATTTGAATATATGAAAAAAAAAATTCTAAAAAAAAAAAAAAACTGTATAAGTTGCAAAGCTTCCTTGAATGGGCTTTATGCACAACTCCACCACTTCATGAATTTCAGGCTGCACCTTTCTTTCCTGTCTGATTACTGGAGGAACTGATGAAGCCAGGTTTGTGTGACCAATATCATTGTGCTTACTTATATAACCAAAGGCTGAAACAACAAAAATCAACATTTACTTTCATTACATCATCACTAATAACATACCTGTTTCCTCCATGGCCAATCCTTTCCACCATAGTCATAAGTAATTTCTTCTCCTGGCTTTATGTCCCTCAGAGCGAATAGACAGAGACATGGCTTGCCCTCTGTTATGATCCTCTTCATTTTGCAATTTGGATGCCTGTGGTCATCATTGACAAGACGCCCAAAGCTGCCGTCTTCTTGGGCTGCATCAATACTTAAGAATAAAAAACAAAAAACAAAACTGGGCTTGATAACATTAAATTACTGATTGTATTACATTTAATACATTATCATTGCTTGCAGCTACATCTTTTCACTTAACACCATACAATTCATACATTTTTTTGTGCTATGCTAAAATGAAATAAGGATCAATCAATCAATCAGAACCTTACCACCATGTCTTGTCTTTCCAGTAGAAGTCAAACATGAAAACAGTACATGATTTGTGGTAGGTCTTCCTCCTCCTTACTGACTCTTCCAGACTGATCAACTGCCCTCTGTATTCCACCACAAAGTCTCCTTTAGAGAAATGGGACTTGGCAAAGACCCCTCGACCTGTTGAAACAATTGTTACAAATGTTATTTTCTGCAGTTCAGACAGGCAGGATTAAATTGCTCCACATTAAAAGTATACTGGACTCATACCTCAAGATAAAAAAAGACGAAATCTTTCATATTTTGCACAAACAAGGTTAAAGGAATAGTCTACCCTCAGAACAATTTACGCTCATTTCCTACTTACCCTCATGCTGAACAACACTCTGGAACACTTTTTCCATTTTTAAAACGCAGCCAGAGATGAGGAGAAGCTTTCGTTCTTCATCAGCTGTGATAGTAATGGAGATCACGGAGCCCAAACCAAAAAGCTCCATAAAAGTCCACAAAAACTTGTCAATATTCCTCCATCCTGCTCGTCCCATATAATCCAAGTGTCCTGAGTGGGAAGCGTCCATAATTGACTCAAAACGACATCAATAAGTATATTTTTACAGCTTAAAAAGTAGCGCATTGTATTTCCGGAATGCGCGTGCACGTCCGTACGGAAGCCTGCAGTAGACCGGAAGAAGCTCATTCCTCACATATTCTGCCTAATGGCAGAGCGGGGCGCTGGTTTGTCTGCTGCAGGCTTCCGTACGATGCACGCGCATTCCGGAAATACAATGCGCTACTTTTTAAGCTGTAAAAATATACTTATTGATGTCGTTTCAAGTCAATTCTGGACGCTTCCCACTCAGGACACTTGGATTATATGGGACGAGCAGGATGGAGGAATATTGACAAGTTTTTGTGGACTTTTATGGACCTTTTTTGTTTGGGCTCCGTGATTCCCATTACTATCACAGCTGATGAAGAACGAAAACGTCTCTTCATCTCTGGCTGCGTTTTAAAAATGGAAAAAGTGTTCCAGAGTGTTGTTCAGCATGAGGGGAAACAGGAAATGAACGTAAATTGTTCTGAGGGTGGAGTATTCCTTTAAGCACTTCAGGAAGGTAGTACCTTTACAGGGATTGATGTATTTTACTTCCAGTTCTGATGTCTTATCCAGTGCTCCAACAACATGTTCCACTGCATCATCTATGGGAGCTTTCCTCCTCATCCGTTTTGAAGCCATCATAAATCTAATAATTTCATACGGAAAACATAATATTAATACAATTTGATGGATCTAAAATGTAACATTTTATGAAAATGTTTTAGCTATGATTGTTACTATCAGAGTGATAGTGAACAGCCGGTCAACTAATCAGTCCTACTTCTAACTTGGAGGCTCTAAGGGCCAATTCCAATTCCTCTCTTAACCCTCAATCTCAACCCTCGCCCTTAACCCTCAATTTTTGGCCCTCAATCTTAACCCTCGAAAGTAAGTGTAAGGGTTATCTTGTGACTTAGAAATGGGACACCCCTCGAGTGCAGTTACGTCTTCAGACTGAAATGTATCAGAGCCGTGTTGTCTCTGTATTTCCTGAAATTACACAGGGATAACATTGAAAAGAGCGCTGTTTATTCTCTAAATAATATTAGCAAATAACACAATAGAGGATACATTATTCAGTCCATCGTCGCTACACAACAAGGTATACAAGTAACGTGAAGCCGACCTGGACCGCTGACGGGACCCGGACCGCTGACGGGACCGGGACGGCGGAACGTATGGAGCCCCATTTGGGTCATAATTCAATGAATAAATGAGTCTATTATTATGAAATACAGGCGTTTATTAGTATGAAATATTTCCCATTATTATGAAATGCATGTTTATTATTATGAAATATTTCCCATTATTATGAAAATAGTTTCGTTTTTCATAAGAATGAGCTTTTACATAATAATGGCTTTGTTTTTCATAAGAATGATTTGTGTGTCAATCACAACAGAGAGGGCGGAGCCATTTATGTGATTGGCTGCACTTTCATTCAGGCATAAGCAACAGAACAGTGAATATTGATAGTGTGCTAGAGGTGCAATGTATATACTCCAGGCCAGTAGGTGGCAGAATGCACCTCAGCTTACGGTTAAAAGTTGACATTGACTAAGAAACGTAGTACGAGATGTAGGGAAAACTTGATTTTGACAGCATGGCGACAAGAGAAAGATCATTTTCTGACTTTCTTTCTCCGAGAGGTAGCCAACAGGCTCAATACAGTCCCCCACCAACTGCATGGAGAAGGATCAGCCAATGAGCGTGCAGGTCAACCACTGGCCCCGCCCAGTGGCAAAATGTCATTATTATGTAAAAGCTCATTGTTATGAAAAACGAAGCCATTATGTAAAAACTCATTCTTAGATTAAAAAAAAAAGCCATTATGAAATAAACTATTATGCATTATACTAAGATTAGATAATAATAAAAATATATTTCATAATAATTACATTTTTTCATGATAATGGGAAACATTTCATAATAATAAACATGTATTTCATAATAATGGGAAACATTTCATAATAATGGATACGTATTTCATAATAATAAACGCCTGTATTTCATAATAATAGACTCATTTATTCATTGAATTATGACACAAATGGGGCTCCATAGGAACGGGACCACCACGAGTACAAGTAACGTGAAGCCGACCTGGACCGCTGACGGGACCGGTCCGGGTCGGCTTCACGTTACTTTGTTGTGTAGCGACGGAGGACTGAATAATGTACCGGGACCACCGACGAGTACAACGTGAAGCCGACGGGACCGCCGGTCCGGCAGCAAACATCGTAAAGAAAAAAAAATAAATGTTACCCAACAACGATGTTAATCCATGAAAAAAATCTCAAACAAACACAATAAAATGGTTTCGTAACATTTATATCTTTAAGATATACGAAGATACTTACGTTTGTAGCTAGCTTCTGGATAGCCCTTACTTCCAAGGGTGGTGTCGGAAAATCTCAATTTTGAGGGCGATACAGCCCTTAAACTCGTCCCTCAACTTGACTTCCCTTAGAATTGGGACACCACTTGCCCTTAGCGTGAACGCGCATTTTTGAGATTGAGGGTTGAGATTGAGGGTTAAGGGAGGAATTGGAATTCACCCCAAGTTTCCTTATCTGTTGAAGGCCAAGGTGACTGCTGCTGATTTAAGCGTGTGTGGGTGGTGCCATTTAAATGTGGCGTCTTCAACACACACCAAGTCCCGATTTTTGCTTTAGACTTGCCCTCAGAACCCAGAGCTACAAGCAGGATTTTCAGTCTCTGTTACATATTTAGCGGAGAGGAGATGGTTACATGCTCACAAACAAGGATTTAACTAGATGCTGCAAGTGTGGCAGCTGAAAACACGTGCGACATGTGCACGAGGCCCAGGCATTGTGCTAGCTAATTAGCCAACTGTAACGCTAATGTAGGATGGCTCTTCCGACACAGTAGCTATTTCACTCCATGACCAAATATGTTGTGAATTTACTTTAAGAGAGTTTTTCCGCAGACTTGTCCAAATAAATGTTTAAAGTGTAATGACTTACCTGTTCGAGTGGACTCGGCCATTTCAGTTGCAAATGTCTGTCTGCTCACGCTGGCTCTCGTCGTCTGTCGTGTCAAGGAGCGCTTGTTGTGTTACATCAGTACATCCAGGAACTGTAGTAATGAGGCATTTCAGATGACTCCGCTCGGCAGTAATGTCACTGAAACACTATCAAGCCCACCCGTTTTTGCCATCTATATGTTTGCGTTTTTCTGATGTGTTTACTTATTTACTATGATGAAATGAAATGAAATGAAATTAAAAATGACATGAAATTAAATTAGATTAAAATTAAAGGAAAAAAACTTTATTTATCCCAAAGGGAAATTAAGCATTGCAGTACTTTTTTGTTTGTTTTATTAAAAGTAAAAACAGAGAAACAATTAAACAATAATGACAATATTCCGGAGGCTGATGGCTGCTGGCAGAAATGATCTTCTGTACCTTTCGATCTTGCAATGGACCTGAAGAAGCCTTCATCACTAGGGTTGCCACCTTCCAGACATGAAAATAAGGGACAATTCCGTATTTTACGGGACGGGTGGCAACCGTAGGCTAGGCATTTTTTCAATTATTTTTAATTAATCAAAATAGTAATCAACGTCAAATGTTTAGTTCATTTGTCCGCGATATATATTTGAGGTTATTTCACACCCAGCCCCGTGTCACGGCCGGCCGTTAAAAGATTTTTTAATGCTTTATTTAGTCATGTCCAGTAAAGTGAGGGACTAATCTGGAGACTGCAGTTGATACTAATAGCAGATGACGTCAGGACCTCCAAAGCTGCAATGTTTGACATCAGTCTGAAAGCAGACGACGTATAATAGTTGCGATTTAAAAATGATAGAAAAGAAAAGGGGGCGCGGGATCACCGTAGCGTGAACGGTGATTGAACATTGGGATAGACATTTTTAAAATGTGCAGGTAGCAGCGCAGCACCGGCGTCTGTGGTAACTAGGCAACCGTGACAGCGTGAGGCGGGGGCGGCCACTGAGAGTGACAAGATGACTGGCACACACACTTTTATAAAGATATGGGCACAGAGCGCAGCAGGTCCTGTTGTCCCACCACAAAGATTTTGCTGGCCGAAATGTTTCCTCTGTTTTATTTTGTTCATTAATGTTAAATTTAGTGTTGATGTGTGTGTGACAGACGTGTTTATGGGGCGTTAATGAAAATAAGGGACAAATCGCGTCCCGTATTGAACTAATACGGGACAATTCCGTATTTTACGGGACGGGTGGCAACCCTATTCATCACTGTCATGCAGACAGGGGCGGAGCTACGAGGGAGAGTGGGGGGGGGGGGGGGGTTGTTTTTTGATAATGCATCATAAGTGTCCTAATGAGTCTTATTTACATTTTCACAAATAAAATCAACATCCACCTTTTAACAGTAATCCTTGCCTATTTTGCATACCCAAATGGAAAAGCTTCTAACGGAGGTACTGTAAGTCCAAATTACTTGCATGGGACATCATTTAAAAGCTGATACCTTTTTAGTTTCAGAAATATAAATGAGAAGAGTGTAACTAAAATACAGCCTATACTGTATCAGTTAAAATATGGCTCAAAGTTGTTTATTTTGTCCTCAAAAAATTATAGGTAATATTTTAATAACAGTAACAGGGACATATCATGACAGCAGGCATATGGCATTACATTACATTTATTCTACACCATGTCAACCACAACTGCAAGAAATGTCAGGCCTCAAGGCAGAACAGTGTTTTTATCTGAGACTTTGAGCTTGTGGTGTCATCTCCAAACCTCTCCAAAAGGCCAAATTATGCGACTTGCGTTTTATTCTATCATATGACCCTCAATTATATCCTAAAATTCCACTGATCCATTTTATTTACCTTTAAAATAAAAAATAGTTAAATTAGAGTAAAGATCAATATCTGCGGTAAATTTGCAACTAAAGAAATGCAGTGCCTCCTGGACAGTGGAGCTGTGCATCTTTGCAGGCTTGTAAAAAAGCTCTACTTTTTCTAAACTGGCCAAGCTTACCTTACCTGACTTTTGCCAGACAGTATCTCACGATACCATCTGGGAAACTCCCGCAACCAAAACGTTTTCAAAGGAGGCGCCTTATCTAAAATCCTTGCATGTGATTGGATGAAGAATCTTTCCGGCATCTTGACTGATGCGCCGCTTCAGCCACTCACATTAAAGTCCAGCCGTGACGTAGGTCGGAAGAAGAGCGAAAACATCGTTGCGATCAACAAACGCTTCCAAAGCGTCCTCTGTTCATCTTTTAATGAATGATTATCGACCCTCGGATACCGAACGCACGCTGTTATGTTATGCACGCACGTTGTTATTTGAAAATACTTCACTGCCGTCGCTTCTGCTTTATGCCACAACCGCCCAGACATGGAAAGTCCCACCCGGCGAAGCTGATTGGCTCCGTCGTTTTGAAGAAAAAGTGATCCTCTCTTTACTCAGATGGTTGTGTGAGGAAACTGCAACGCCCCTAGCGTGTAGTTTGGCGAAACACAGCCAGAGGACGAGAGTCAGGTAAAAGCTTACCCTCATTGGAAAGCTAATTTCATAGGACTTTTGGAGGCATCATCGACGTAACGTTGGTGCACAATGGCTTCCTACCGAGGAGCACTTGCTTCATTTCAAGGGCTGTCCCCGGGACAAATCTAAAAAGAAGGCACGGCACATGAGGCGTTGCCAGTGTGCAGAGGGCTCGCTTGTGTGTTGAGCTTCCCTCTTAGCCAACTTGTCTGTTGGCAGGGGCTATTTGCTGTGTGATAACTCAGTTGTTTGTAATATATTGGCGATCATGGTTCAGGGGTTTGATCTTGGTCAAGAGAGTTATAAGATCTATGTCAGGGGTTTCAAACTGGTTCCAGAAAGGGCCGTGTGGCTGCAGATTTCATTCCAACCAACCAGACTCCACTAATCTAATAAAGTCTTCAGGTTAAGACTAGACTCACTTGATGAGATGGGTGGTGTCTACTGCTTGGTTGGAATGAAAACCTGCAGCCACACGGCCCTTTCTGGAATCAAGGGTCCCCTTTGTGAAGTCACCACGGCTTTTTGTGGGCTTGTAGAATAACGTGATTTAGCTCATTCAATCAGCAGAGATCAAGCTTTTCACAATTCGTGCCACTGGTCTGTTCGACCAATCAGCTGGTTTCTGTGACTCGCCAAACAGGGTTTTTCCGGCAACCGAAAAACACCATTTTGCAACTCAGATTTTCCCTGATTACAGTTTTATCTCTAAAACTAACCATGGTAAGTTTATGATACTCTCATATTATATATAGAGTAAAGGTGTTGCAAACCAGAAACTTCCTTCTTTGTGGCAGTACGTGGTTTTTAAAACACATAAACCTGTCGCGGAAGGGCCGAGATGTCTTTGAATCAGCTGCAGTAAGTAAAAGCCTTTAAAAACCCCTGTATCGCCACAAAAAAGCAAGTCCATGCAGCTACTAAGTCACAGGGGAATCTACTAGTGATTCAAAAGAATCATTGGTGAAATACACAAGTTTTGTGGTAGATAATGCCTTTAGAAGCTGTGCTACAGTGTCCCCATTTATTCCGTTGTCTCTATTTTTACAAAACCTTTATTTGTCATGACAATGGTAGAAAATCCCACAGAGAACAACAATAACAAAAAAACATGTTCATGTAAACAGTCAAGTTAATAATGTAAAGAAAGAAAAATTGTGTTGATCACTACAACAAGCTTTTCCTGCTTGTTTTTGTGTTTTGGTTGCACAGACAGTAAACAGTTCTTTTAAAAATCAATCTCCTGTTAGCTACTTCCTTATGGTACACTTTGGCGAGGTTGGCACCTCAATGGAAGGGTACCCGAAAAGAGGATAGGTAATGTCGGATATTTGGATACCCCTTCCACTTTTTTCACAATCACCCTGAATCAGTCTTCTGTCTCTTTGAAATCCACTTTATTGTCTGTGAAATATACTCTTTATGTATAACATTCATGGTAAATCTATGGCAATATTTCGTCTATGGAAATCTATGGTGTAAAAAAGAAAATCTTACTAGTTTGGAGAATGCTTTTGGCTGTAACATGGAAGTGAACAGGTTACATTATATTATATTATATTATATTATAACCTAATATAATATAATATAATATAATATAATATGAAACTTAGTTATTAATTAGGCTGGATAACACATGCCAAATGTAGGCTACTCTTTGTTTAACATCCATTATGTGTTGACTCTGCTGGTAATCACAAAGTGTTTGGTCATTATCTCCATGTTGTCAGGGATTAAAGCTGGACTTGGTAATGTTGCAGAGCTAACAAGATTTGAAAGTTATACCTTGTCTAAGCTACTCCCCCTCCCACCCTGATGGGAAGGGAGGAGGCCTTCCTAGGTTTGCTATTAACATGCACAATCTGGCTGAACAAACCTGGGGTTGTGAGAGCATTATATAGCTGGTGCTTTGGAACCGACAATGCAGGTTAAGATGTCAGAGAATTTAACAACCTCAAGCTTATGCTTTATCACAGGCTTTGTTAGGCCTCCTTTCTGGAATATCCCGTGGTGTTAGACTAAGCTAACTCTCTGCTCTTTGTTACCAAACAGAATAATATTAGTTTAAAGGTGCTGTATCATGGTAAAATGGACTTCTAAGAGCTGTTAAGCATGTTAGTGTGTTATTTCCTCATAAAAACCTCCTTTAAATCGCTATTTTTCTTCATTCATGCATATTTGAGTAATCTATATCAATAATTAGGCCAAGCTGTAGCTCGCTACGAATGACTGACTGCTCACGGGTACACGTAGACACTTTGTCCAATTAAACTGCAAATAAGACGCAATAAACTTTTTTTCAAGAGAAACTCCTAACCTATCCGCTCACTTGCTCGCTCTGAGGAGGAAACCAGCAGCTCCGTGAAGACTGAGACAGGCAGCCATCAGCTAACACAAGTCTTGCTGCAGAGTTCACAAGATGGGCTTTTTTTTCCCTCTGTTTTTTTTTTGTAAGCTCTGGACGACAGCTTGGAGTTTATTTGTTAAAAACTGGATTCCTCACCAGAAGTGGTTGGATGTATTTGGGAGCAGAAGAAAAAAAAACACCTAAACTTTGTGTGTGAACTTCCCTGGACAGCTTCATGAATGTCGGGCAGTAAAGTGTTTTTCTCATGGATTACTTCTGAAACCTGACGCAGTTCCACAATAAAAACTCATGAACAGACAGCAGCGGTGAGTAAAACCATATCCAGCTCAATGCTAACCGTTAGCCGGTGGCTTGCTAGCTAATTTACTTCCCTCTCGGGGGTCTCTGTGGTATTTCATCGCTTCAAACTTCATATCAGACTCTGAGTCGAGCATCCGGCTCCATAACGAGGTGATCCATTTTATTACGTCGGAGTTTTATTATACATCAATGTTTACAAACATCTATCCACGTGAGTTACGATCGGTGGTGTCACACTTGAATTTGTAACCCTGTAAATATGTGTCCGTTCCGGGGCGACGCCATTAAATGGGCGGTGTTTTACTGCAGCGAGCCGTGTGTGACTTCCGCGTCGGAAATGAAACGCATGAAAATATACTATTTCTTTCCACCAAATTAGTTTCTATAGTGGCGAGAGGAACATATTTAGGACATATAAGCCTGTATTAGATTTTTGAAACGTTCGAAAAGCATGATACAGCACCTTTAATCTTCATTCAGTTGTTGGAATTTCTTTTTCATCCAGAAGGCCATTTCCTCTGAACAGACACAGCAAGTCTATTGTGCTGCAGTTGTCTGGCTATTAATTATTTTGTTATTTTTAGAAGATACTTCAGTTGTACAGACAGTTGTATCTTCAAAAGATTTATATCACTGAAAAGGTAAGACCCTCAGCTTTCTAATGATGTGTTGTTTGGGTACCATTTTAAAACTCAGAATTAACAACACAGAAATGGAAAATGCAATAAGATTTTTAATGATAAAGAATGAGATATTATTAAATCTTCAAGTGGCAATGAAAGCGCTTGTGCTTTCGGTGCCGTTCCAGTCTATGCAGGGACCACCTGCCAAAGCAAACTCCTGCCCACGAGCTTAGGAACATTTGAAGATGAAGCATAAAGTTTTATTTTCTGATCAAATTCAGTCCACTTTGGCTGAAAAATAAGGCACTTCCTGTCTATGGAGGGCAGGGCTAAGGTGTAAACCAGAAGGGGTCATATGGGTGGGTTCAGCATCCGACTGACACCATCTGTGTGAAGTTTGGTGGAAATTGGCCATTCCTATGTGTCATTGTCTGAACATTGTCATCTGTCTGTGTGAAGTTTGGTGGAAATTGGCCATTCCTATGTGTCATTGTCATGAACATCCTGTCTGCAGGGGCAGGGCTAAGGCTCAAACCAGAAGTGGTAATATGGATGGGTTAAGCGTCCAATAGACATCATCTATGTGAAGTTTAGTGGAAATTGGCCATTCCTATATATTGTCATGAATTTCCTGTCTCCAGGAGGCAGGTCTAAGGTGCAAACTGGAAGTTGTCATATGGATAGGTTAAACATTTGAAAGACACATCATCTCTGTGAAGTTTGGTGGAGACTGGCCATTCCTGCTTGTCATTTCCATGTACTTCCTGTTTCCATGGCGTTGGCAACATATCCGCCATAGTTGCATTTGGTGAATCGACTTCAGTTTTTTTACTCTGTCATCATGGAAGGGTTGGAAAGGTTCTGAGGTACTTTCAGAGTAGTTTAGTTGCCTCAGTCATTGATGATTTGGACGTCTGAGTCTAAAACAAGCACTTCCTGTCACCAGGGGGTGGGGTTACGACGAAGACTGGAAATGGTCATATGGTTGCTTTCAGCATTGGACAGGCATCATGTGTAGCCCTTTTGGTCCAGATATCTGGTTTTATGGCAGAGTAATTGATGATTCATGTTTCATGACGAAAAGGTGAACTTCAAAGCTCCACCCCCTCTACACACTTACAGCAGAGCACAACTTTGAGTCCCATATGCCCTCTGAACAAAGAGAGACCATCCTGATGGCTGTAATGTTTGCAGTTTCTCACAAGATAATTCAAATATGACATGAGTAAAACGCCAAAATGGCGACTTTTAGCCAATTAACTATCAGGTTAAATAGCGATGACAGTATCTAGTAGCCTTTACTATTGGTAATACTCAGTAGGCAGCTAGCTAAGTGTTTGCACAAACAGAGAGCTTATCTTTATTACATTGTAGGAACCAAGAGTGTGAGAAGTGTGTGTTTCGACATTACCAGGACCGACCTCCAGGGGGCGATACTGAGTGAACTCCACTTAAGCACACTTAAGCACACTTAACTAGTTTATGTGTATTGTGGGGTCCACTCTGAAAACTTGACAGGGCATCCCTTAGATCATTGTAACAATGAATTCAATGCTCGCCCAAGTGGGGACCAGGATTTGGGTCCCCACTAGGATTTTGGTTCCCACACTGTGAGTGTGCTGTCCGACGCTGGTCCCCACTATGCAATAAAGAAGACAAACCACAACCCCCACATGCCTATACACACTGCACTCTCACATCTCTCCGTACTCAAACTTTGCAACTCCCTTCTCACTGGGATGAAAAAAAGAGGGCGAAGGGAAGAATGACGACGACTATCTTGGGAGGCCTACGTCTGAAAGGTGCTGCTTTGGTAGCAAAAACCTTCGTCTGACATGCGTCCAATTGATTCTTTGAAATGGCTGCCCGCTCAGCAGAAGTGATGGGACGATTCCTCTCATCTGCAGTCTGGAAGATGAGAGTTTAACGTTCAGGAGGAGATAGAACGAAGAGCCACCGCCAGCTGAAAACTCCAGATAGCAACCTGCAGAAGTCCTGGACCTGTTCTGTCCATTTTTATTTATTATTCCCCCACAGGATGACTTCCAGCCCCTCCCTTCATCATCACTGTTATTATTATGTCTGTTCCACTGGAAGTTATGGAAATCTTCCTCATTGTCCTTATTTCTCATCAGCACCTGCAGCAGGATAGTTGTACAAATACTGTTAACACAACATGTAACATCTGCATGAGGTGAAAATGAAAAGACCCTAAACATCACTGACGTCTGATCCTAAAAACCGCAGATGGTTTTCATGAATATGCATGAACCCCAGTAGCCCAGAAAGCATATAAAAAGACATATGACACATTAAAACAAATAGAGTAGAACAACATATTGCATGAAGAAAATACTTTGATGTATGACCCAAGAGTTCACTAAAACCTTTGATGAATATTGCAATTACCCTAGGTTATAAAACATAAAATAATTGCTTTTGAAAATGTCATCTTTTTTGTAGGTGTCAGAGTAATAGCCTGCAAGAACCTTTGTGTTATTCTTTTATTTCTTAACGTTCAGCTTTTGAATTAAAAAATATTATATAGATAAATATATATATAACCTAAATATAGGTTAAGCATACATCTAAGTCTACTTAGATGTAATAAAGTTTAACAAATTAATTTTTTGTCTATTACAAAAGGTTAGCTAAGTTCCAATGGAGGCAACAAAGTAAATGAACATTTATAACATGAATAAGGTCATGAAAAATAATTAGCTGTTCCCTGAAGACGGCCTCCTGCATGAGGCAGACAAATGTAAGGCTGTTTTGCATTTCTTACATCGTTGTAGTTTAACTGATTTTAAACTTTTTGCCAGATGGCTTCTGGCAACAACCTGCAATGCCTGTCAAATGTTCACATACCTGTCCAGTGACACATTAAAAAAACATTACGTTAAAAGAACAGTTCAGGTGGATCTCTCAGCACCTTCACTGTTCAATATGTTGGAAAATACAGTGAGCCATGATTATCTTAGAAGAATGAAAGGGGGTGACATCTGGTGACTTGAATTTATAAAATATCTTCATATTTAAGAAAGCATTTGAAATGAAAAATACTTTATTCATCCCAGAAGGGAAATTCAACACTGTAGCAATGGCTCTTCTCTTTTTTTTTTTTCCAACAATAGATAAATGACAGCAATAATAATAATATTAATTGATAATAATAATAGTAGGTTTTATGTCTTGTTGTGGAGGCTGATGGGTGTTGGCATTTAATTTACCTTCTGAGGTCGGCAGCCTTTTTAATCATCTTTTTCGGTCAGTTCTCAGCAGCTGGTTTAAGGCAGCAGAGTTAGCAACTCACTCCACCAATATTTTAGTGTTATAAAACCTTCAAGACACAGAAAATGATGTGTGAAGTTGGATGGAGATGAAGACGGGGAGGCAGGATAATTGGACTGTGATCTGAGCCCAGAATAACATTACGAGGCTGTGTTTATATCAGAAATGTGTTTATATTAGAAATACATAGATGGATTGAGATTTTTAAAAAGTTCCATTTAGGGGTTTGGTATTTAGATACTACTAAATCACACTACATTTCCTTGATAACAGCTAGACAATAATTTCTAGAAACGATTCTCCAGTCACATCAGTATTACTGTTTGGTAGCAAGTCCAGGATTTGTATTCACACTGAGTTTGGGACGATGATACACTTTCAACTGAGAATTTCTAAGAAACAATTTTGAAACTAGGGAACCAGTAAAATAAATCAATTTTTCCAGTAAATAGAGATATTTTTTAGATTCATCGCTGTAAAAGTCAAGATAATTGGAAGTGTATTAAGCACTGATTTACTTTTATGAGTTTTGGGTTTAGCAGCCATGCTGTTTAATGTGGCTGTCTGGTAGTGCAGCATCAACATTTATCTTTGCTCATACTGTTTGTCTGTTTCCAAGTTTTCAGCCCTATTTAGCACATTAAATAAAATAGCTGTTTTTGTCATGTGTAGCTATATCCGGACAACAATGTGTGTTTCTGATTTCTATGGCACTGTGATACTCTTATTTTAGAAACTTTATCATTTTTTTATGATGAGAACATTTGGTCTAATCTCATATAATAAGGCCAGAAAACTTCCATTCATATCCAACTCAGCATTTTATTTCTGAGAGTATGTTTACTGTGGGTACTGATGTGAACTGAAAGGTACACTTGCCAGTTTTGTTAACCTGCTGTATTACAAAATGCACAGTACACAAGTACTGAAGGATAAGTTGGACTTCTCAAATATGTTTTATTTGTCTGTCTATATATATATATATATATATATATATATATATATATATATATATATATATATATATATATATATATATATATATATATATATATATATAGATAGTGTCATTGTATTTTTTTTTTATTATGGCCGTGTTGCCCTGGTATTTGACCTTTGTGCCCTCAAAAAAAATGCCCCTTTGAAGGCCAAGTGGCCTTGTCCCTCAAATCACGAAATTCCAGGCCTGGTTTGACCTCACTAATATTCTTCTATATTGCCACAACTGTGTGTGTGTATGTATGTATGTCTGTACATATGTATGTAGTATATGTATATATAATAGGGCTGGGCAAGTTAACGCGT